>CM062816.1:318545481-319072524 GCA_031772625.1 Pinus tabuliformis | reverse complement strand
GCTAACCTGATTGTCATCAATGCCAACTCACTTACTACCACTAAGCCATCCAGATAATGTCATTTGTCTAACATGAACAACTCGCTAATTTGAACTACCTTTTTGAAATTACCTACTTAATGAGTTTCAACAAACTCATGAAGGTAATCCAACAATATTCATATATTCCATGTCACTACTTAAGTTTGCTAGGCTAGAATCCAATTTTTTTTAGACTTCTCTAATTAAAATAATGTCTTTATATGTCCACTTACCACATACAATTAAATTGTGTAGTGGATCTCACAACTTTTAGTACTTATCAATACTAGGAGCACATATCCTAATAACATCAAAATGAATCTCATATGCACTTGACATGATGTTTTGGATGATTAAATACACTATTATTTTCTCTACCTTCATTCCTTTAAAAGGATCATGATGAAATACACATGCCCATAAAATTGTAATATATAATATATATTATGAATTTTCCGACCGTTACTAAGCTCAATCATACTATGTGCTGTTGAAGATAATGGAGAATATCCTAGAATAGGTAGAGTTGGTTCACGTAACCTCAGGATAGGAATTAGTTTCTATTTCTTAGGATGTTGTTCTAACTTCCCTAAAACCATCTTTTATATTTAATGTGTAATGTGGATGATCAATGTAGAGCGTTCTGCAGAGCCAGACTCTCCTGGTTCAAACTCTCTTTCGAAGAGGTGACCAGTGGGTTTTATTTTCATTAATACAAAAATTTCCATTTTTATCATGGTATCAAAGCGTCAGGGCTGAGGAACCTGCACGTTGGCTGGTGGGTGGTTATTTGAACTGAGATCATCGCAGTTGTAAGGTGGATAACTACGACGATTCCAATATTGTCACTAGTTTTGAGTGTACCTCTGCGACAAGTGCATTGTAGCTCCTTCGCGCATATTTTATAACTTTTTCATCGCAGCAAATACGTGTACACCTATGACAACATCGTAGAAAATATAAGCACATCTGCGACGATTGTGGAAGCCAATAACAAGGTTGTGGCTACGAGGGGAAGCCAAGAACAAGGTTGTAGCTCTCAGAGAAGCTGCATGGGGAAGCCAATAACAAGGCTATTGCTAACAACAGAAGGTTGTATGGAGGCTAAGAAGGAAGCCATGGTGATTTGTGCATGTGCTGAGAGATCAGACAACATTGAATAACAGTGATCTGTCTCTGTCCAAGATGAATAACAATTATATTTAAAGCATGCATGAATGAACATAATAAGCTCAATGGTTCCAATTATGCAAATTGGAAGTTTAAGATGCAGACTCTGCTAGAAGCGTAGAGTGCTTGGATGATTGTGAATGCGGATGAGCTAAGGCTCCCGGTTGGATCAACATCAGTCCCAGATTTGGAGAAATGAGAAAGTAAAGAAAGGACAATGTTAAAGATGTCAATGAAAGACTGCATTATACCGCACAACAGAGAAGGTAAGTCAGCTAATGAGATTTGGGGAATTCTGAAGGAATTGTACGAGATCAGAAATTCAAATCGTCTTCTGTTCCTCAAGAGTAAGATCCTATCCATGAAGATGGAGGAGAATGAAACAATTGCTTCATTCGTAGCAAGGATTAAGGATCTGAAAACCAAATTATCAGACATTGGTCATACAATCGACAATACAGATCTTGTAACCATTACAATGAATGGTGTCACTAATGATTATTAAATTTTCATCACTGGGATAAATGCTAGAGAAAAGATCCAGCATTTTGAAAAGCTGACAGGTATACTGATGCAAGAAGAAGAGAGGAGATCAACTCTAAAACCCCAGAGTGCCGATCTTGCATTGATGGTGAGGAAAAACTTCCACAAAGGGAAAGGAGATCCACAACAGCAAAACGGAGCAAGTTCACCGAAACAGCCAAATCTGACCCAAGTATGCATCTGAATAAAAACCACTCTGAAAATAAATGTTTTTATTGTGGAAAACTGGGTCATATTGCCAGGGAGTGTAGGAAAAAGAAATATCATGAAGAACAACAGAAGCCAAAAAGACATGCAGGTCATCTCGCGAATGGTGATAAGGTGCAGAATTTAAGATTGTTTATGGCAGATCGTGATGAAAATGTTGATGCAGACATCTGGTATGTAGATTCAGGAGTGTCAACACACATGATAGGGAATAAGCACTAGCTGGAGGATTTTAAAGAAATCAACGAAGGTGCACAGATTTACCTAGGTGATGACAGAAGTCATCAAATCAAAGAATGTGGGAAAGTTTCTGTTATTCTACCTGATGGTAATATTAAACAAATTTATAATGTAATGTATGTGTCTGGCATAACAAAGAACTTGATTGTTGTATCTATGATTACAAATCAAGATGTGAAAGTTGAATTTTTAAAATCTAACTGTTACATTAAATATCTACTGAATGGCATGAAAAAAATTGCTACAGGAATCCGAACAGGAGGACTATACAAGTTGGATGTGAGACCTGCACCAGTTCGAGCATTAACAATAGTGAGCCTAACTACAGAAGAGCTTTGGCATCAGAGATTCAACCACTTCAACTACAATGATTTGCTGTTATTACAAAGGAAGGAAATGGTAAGAGATCTTCCTATGCTAAAACAAGTACACAATGATTTTGATTCCTGTACTTTAGGAAAAATGCATAGAGAAGAATTCCCTGTTAGAGTAGAAAAGAAACAGAGGGATATACTAGAGTTAGTGCACACAAAACTTTATGGTCCTCTATAGAGAAAATCATTAGGAGGTGCACTGTATTTTCTATTGTTTATTGATAACTGTACAAAGTTTTCATGGGTGTATTTCTTGAGTAAGAAGAATCATACATTCGAATACTTTAGGCAGTTTAAAAATATGATTGAAAGACAAACAGGGAAACAGATAAAAATTCTCTGCTCTAATCAAGGGGGAGAATATAGGAAAGATGAGTTTCTCAGATATTGTAAAGATCATGGAATTTTGCAGCAGTTCACAGTACCCCATACTCCACAGTAGAATGGAGTAATAGAAAGAAGGAATAGAACATTGGTGGAATGTGCTAGAAGTATGCTGCAAGGTAAGAATCGTTCGAATCGTTTTTGGGCTGAAGTAGTGAATACTGTGGTTTATTTGAAAAATAGGAGTCCCACAAAAAGTCTTGAGTTTAAAACTCCTTTTGAAACTTTATATGGATATAAGCTTGTAGTAAAACACTTAAGAATATTTGGATGTAAAGCATTTTCCCACATCCCAAAGGAAGATAGAAGAAAATTAGACTCAAAAGCCATCAGATGTACTTTTATAGGGTATTGTTCATCATATAAAGCATACATATTATTTAATCCCTCTACTGACAAGATCTTTGCTAGTAGAGATGTTAAATTCCATGATAATGAAGAACCTGATCAACACTATGATGGATGGGACATTCCGTACTTTGAGGAAGAAGAAGCAGAGAACAGTCAGGGTCAACAGCAAACAAAGGCAGAGGATGAGCAGCAGCAGCAACAGGAAGAAATAAATGATGATCGAATAAGGTTTGAAACCAATACCCCACCACTCAGGAGATCAGGTAGGAAAGCTCAAATGCCTGCAAGATATAGGGAAAATACTTTTATAACTAGTATGATGAATGTGGTTGAACCATCTAGTTATAATGAAGAAAATGAAAATAGTGAATGGAAAATAGCCATGGAACAAGAATATAATTCAATAATCAGAAATAGCACTTGGTAATTGGTTGAACTTCCTAGAGGAAAACAGACCATAGGTTGTAAATGGTTATATAAACCGAAAATTAATGCAGACAAAACTATAGAAAAGCTGAAAGCTAGATTGGTAGCAAAGGGGTACTCACAAAAAGAAGGGATAGACTATGAAAAAACCTTCGCCCCTATAGCTAAATTGAACACTATCAGAATGTTAATCGCTTTAGCTACTAAGAAACATTGGATGATGCACCAACTAGATGTAAAGTCTGCATTTTTGAATGGAGAACTAAAAGAAGAGGTTTATCTAGAGCAACCAGAAGGGTTTGTCCAGAAAGGAAAAGAACATTTAGTCTGTAAATTGAAGAAAACACTTTATGGACTAAAACAAGCTCCCAGGTCATGGTACGAGAAAATTGATTCATTTTTTCTACAAGCTAGCTACAATAGAAGTAAGAATGACCCTAATCTTTACACCATGAAATATGAACAAGGGTGCGTAGTGTTGATTTCATTATATGTAGATGATTTGATAATTTTAGGGGATGCTACATATCTAATTGATGAAATCAAGCAACAGATGTCACAGATGTTTGAGATGAAGCACCTTGCTGAACTCAGATACTGCTTAGGCCTCGAGATCTAGAGAGACTCAGTTCAAACATTTCTATCTCAAGTAAAGTATGTCAAAGGCCTGTTAGAAAAGTTTAGAATGGATCAGTGTAAGCCTGCACCAGTACCATTGCAGCAGAACATCAAATTACAGTGTGAGGATGGCTCAAAAGTGGCAGATGCAACACTAGACAGTTGGGAGTCTGATCTATCTAACCACCACTAGACTTGATTTGGCTTATGCAGTCAGTGTGTTAGGCCAATTTATGTCTAAACGACTTGAAAGCCATTGGAATGTAGCGAAGAGTGTTTTGAGGTATCTACAAGGTACTATAGATTACGGTATTATTTACACTGACTCTTCTGATGTTAGATTGGCAGGATTTACAGATTCAGATTGGGCAGGAAATGTAGATGATCGTAGATCTATAACAGGTTATGCATTCTATCTTGGATCCGGGGTGATCACATGGAGCAGCAAGAAGTAGAAAACAGTCTCCTTGTCTTCAGCAGAATCAGAGTATCAAGCCATGTGTGCAGCAACATGTGAGGCGGTTTGGTTGCAGAGACTTCTCCAGGATGTGGGGAAGAATAAACAGTCGCAACAACAATCAGATGCAACAATCAGAGTTCAATCAAGTTGGCCAACAATCCGGTGTTTCACAAAAACACTAAACATATTGATACTCAATTTCACTTTGTGAGGGAGAAAGTCAAAACCAAAGAAATTCATCTGAAATATTATAATACATGTGTTAATGTTGCAGACATTTTCACTAAGCCTCTTGGAAAAGTTAAGTTTCAAATGTTTAGGGAGATGTTAGGTATATATGTGAACCCATTCTCCATTAAGGGGAAGTGTTGAAAATAATGGAGAATATCCTAGAATAGGTAGAGTTGGTTCATGTAACCTCAGGATAAGAATTAGTTTCTATTTCTTAGGATGTTGTTCTAACTTCCCTAAAACCATGTTTTCTATTTAATGTGTAATGTGGATGATCAATGTAGAGCATTCTGTAGAGCCAGACTTTCCTGGTTCAGACTCTCTTTCATAGCGCTGACCAGTGGGTTTTTTTTTCATTAATACAAACATTGCCATTTTTATCATGTGGAGCTTCCAAAGCTTCAAAAAACTAAACACATTGAGCATCAATTTTGTAATTATTTGAATTCTAACCATTTTTTACTTGATTTTTGCACTTTATATCTATTATTTAAAAATGTGTTAAGATATTGATACATAATATTTTTATGGTATATTATTTATACAAGATTACCTAATGTTCACACCAAAATGTTTTTATCCATTTTATAAATGATGAATCAACATTTCTTTTTCAATTCTTCCTATACTCCACCATAGATATTTGATTATAATTTTTATTTGATATTTATTTTATTATAATTTGATATTTTGATCTTTTATATTATGAGATTACCCTCTTAACTTAATATTAAGTCTTTCTATTTTTCTATTTCTTTGGTTACATGTCGCCTTTCCTTAATTGCATATTTAGATATAATATATTTTTCAACCCACTTGTCTAAGATTTTCACTTAACCATTAAGATTACTCTATAATCTCATACACTAATTATGGTCTTGGTCTTTTTCAACTTAAGAGCCTCACATAATATTCTACGCAAATTATTAATAACATAATTTAAGAATTTTATTTAGTCATCATTCACTTTAAAATTAAAATTAATGATTTTGATGCACATTGTAAAAAATCACTTTTTTGTTTTTTCCGACATGCTCAAAAACTTCAGGTTTGTAATTGAGTGTCATTTACTTTTTAATATAATATGTAATAACTTAAATAATTACTAATGATTATTATCTTACATCATCACTTCCATTGGTACATTTTTATATTTTTATCTCATCTTTGTTGCATTTTGATTTGATTTTCTTTTAAAAGATAAAAATCAGAAATTTTAATTTTAATTTATAACAAAATTTTTATGTATTAAGTATAAAAAGAAAAATAACTATAAAAAGGAAAGGAAATGCTGTTGAAAATTAAGTTAATATTAATAAAATTATAATTAATGTATAAATCATCTTTCTTTTTTTTTTTTTTTAAGGTTACCAATTATAATGATTTGTGATTTGCGAGATAACTAAGTTATTATAATCAAGTATTTCATTTTTGATAATTGAAGAAAATTAATTTGTAAAAAAATTATATTTATTTAAACCAATTTATGTTATATATTTATTAATTTTTTTTTTTTAATTAGGATGAAAACTAATTTTATATATATACATACAAATTGTTTATAAAATAATATCTTAATATGCATTTCAATCACTAAATCATAATATAAATAAAAAAAAGAATAGTCTAATTAATAGATGAAATGATTTTCACATGTCATTTTTTTCAGGTTAATTTTAATCAAAATAATTTATTACATATACATAAAAATGCTGAATTGTTTATAAAATAATATCCTAATATGCATTCCAATCACTAAATCATAATATAATAAATAAAAAAAGAGTAGTCTAATTAATAGATAAATGAGATGAAATGATATTTTAGTAAGGTCATTTTCTTTTCCATTTAATTTTAATCAAAATCTTTCAATATTTTAAAAAACTTGAGTTTAAATTATTTAATTTGTAGAGGTTTTTAAGGTGCATAATTCATTTATGCATTCAAAAATATATTTTCAACAAGAAAAAATCACAATCCTATTTGAAATCTTGCATATATTTTTAAAAACTTGAGTTTAAGTTATTAAATTTTCAGAGTTTTTTAAGGTGCATAATTCATTCATGTATTCAAAAATGTATTTTAAACAAGAAAAAATCACAATCTCATTTAAATTTGTATATCAGATTAAAACAAAAAATTCTTAAATTTTATTATATTAATATTTTTATTTATCTTATTATATTAAACTAATTATCACAATCCATTTAAAAGACTATCATTAATATATGTTTACCATACCAAAAGCACCCAACATATCTACTCTAGGGTTAAATCAATTTATTGATTTACTTTCATAAAATTTTATATTCTAAACTTTACAAAACTTACTTTTTTTTCACATATAAAGTATTTTTTTTATATTTTTTATTTGGTTCTCTATATTAATTTATTTTAATCCAAATTTGTATGTTATAATTCTAAATGGAAACTATTTTCTTTTTATTTTTGTTATTTTTCTTTTAAATCAAAATTTTATGTTATAATTATACAAGGAAGATGCTTGTAACACCCGAGGATGATGATTGATTTTAAAACATTTAGTTTATGTTACCATAGTTAAATTTTAGGAAATGAGCTTGTGAAAGTTAGTAAAACATATTTAAAACATGATAATGTTATTGTGGTATGAAAATTAATTCAAGAAGACTCAATGGTGAATCGAATTCCAACCTCCAGGCAAAAACCATTACCCTCTATTCTAGGGACAAAAGATGAATCTCAGTGATGAGAAGGGGTTCTGTTTTTGTTTATCTCAAAAGGAAAAAGATAAGTCTAAGAAGTGGTAGGACGTTGCGAAGGAGGAATCCAGAGCTAGACATGAGTCAGTGGAGAACTCTGATACAGACAAGGTTCAGAGAATGTTAGGTTGGACAGTGGTCTTGATGCCTATTTCCTTACACTAAATGGAAAATTGTTGTCTAATGTCTGGAGCGGAAGCTTAGGGAGAGAAGTGGACGTAATCACCTTCTCAAGGTTGGGAGGACCAGAGTCAATCTTGTTGAATTTTGATAATGACATTTAGATACATAAGTATTGATGGCAAACTGTGAATGCCAATTTAATTCTTCAATTAAATAGAATTGTGTGAGTTTAGTGTGGTCTGAGTGAATTTATAGAAATAATCGGTAAGTTACGTGCAGGGAAATCTCAGCATGACCAAGCTATTATACTTAATGCAAGTATGATGTGTAAGTTTAGTGTGGTATCAATGAATTTCAAAAAATAATATATAAGATACCTATAGGAAAATATTAGTATGAAAAAGGCTATTATGCATGATGAAGGCATGTTGTTAAAAACCATATATTATTTGTAGTTTTTTTTAAGAGCCCTATAATGTTTTCTTTATTGACTTAGTTATGTTGTTTGCGGTCCCTTCACCGAAAGACCCAAAATACCCTAAACATTAGGTACCGAAACAAAGGTATGTAAGGGGTGCTAGAGTAGGGCCGGAGTAAGGCTTTCAACTAGACGAACTAAGCAAGGAAGATACTCTTGCATGAGTCTGAAAGTATGTTAACAACTAAGCGTAAAGAGGACTAAATAAGGTTGGGCTAGGTGCAGTAATTGGAGGGCGAGACTAGATAAACAGACCCCAAAAAGAGAAAAGTTAGGGCTATATGTAGAGTGATGCGAAATAAGGCCTTTTACTGGAGTCGTATGCGCAAAGGAGAAGAGGCTTGACCATATAGAGTAAAGGTGAGTGGAGGTTGAAAAATTGGTCTCCAGGCAACCAGTGACTAGGTCCAGTCCTCTTCAGCCATCGTGACAAAAGAAGTTAGGATAACAATCCTCTACCAATCTTGTGAAAATGCAAACTGTGGAAAACCCATATCCAGATCGGTAACCCAATGCAATTATTAAAGCAACTGGTGAAACTTACAAGAAAACTAGGCTAAATATCGTGAATGGGATTATAATGATTAACTTAAACATTATAAAGGTATAGTAATTGGAGGGCGAGACTAGATAAATAGACCCTGAAAAGAGAAGAGTTAGAGCTATATGTAGAGTGATGAGAATTAAGACCTTTTACTAGAGCCATATGCGCAAAGGAGAAGAGGCTTGACCATATAGACTAAAGTTAAGCGGAGGTTGAAAACTTGGTCTCCAAGCAACCGATGACTAGGTCCAGTCCTCTTCAGTCGTCGTGACAAAAGAAGTTAGGATAATAATCCTCTACCAATCTTGTGAACATGCAAATGGTGGAAAACCCATATCCATATCAGTAACCCAATGCAATTATTAAAGCAACTAGTGAAACTTACACGAAAACTGGGCTAAATATCCTGAATGGGATTATAAATATTAACTTAAACATAAGATGAACAAGCTACATCATAGCGGTCACAGGCCTTAGAAACACATCAAATTGAAAGTTGTGCAAACTATAAAATATAGCATGAAATAAAAAAACTGTATTAGCTGAGTTACAATGAACACATATTTCAATAAATATGGAATTAAACAGTGGATCTAGAATTTCAAAATAACCAAAAAAATCATTTCTAATGATGTCCTTGTAATAAAAAATTTCCAATTTTAATGAAATATGTGTTAATGACTGTCCACCTCTAGTCATAGAACCACTACAAAATTACAATTACAATATATAACCAAGAGAAGTTGGACTCATCATTATGGATGGAAATCACAAGACAAAACTAAAACAAGTTTAACCCAGCACTAATAGCTTGCATTAAAACAAAATAAATATTCTAGTTTCATTTTCTTTAGAACAGAAATTGTTAACTATAATGAAAGCAAGGTGACAAGAATCCTGACACCTATAGGATATAAAGTCTAGGAAGCGATAACCCAAACCCTACAAATGACAATGAGAAAGGAGTTTGGATCTTAGTTTGTACCTTGGAAGGGTGGAAAGATGCTCAACCACGCACCCAAGAAAACTAAATCTCCACAACATTGCAAGATGGACCTGTGGCATATTAACATGAGCAGTAGGTATGAACCAATTAACTTAGCATATGAGCACAAGGTAGCAACACTAGTAAACACAACAACAAATTTTACCTGATCATAGTCTGGGTGAAGACCCAGCTTGACCCCTCCTTCCCATTGTCAATGTTGAAGATTCGACATAGAGAGGGTCGAATTTGCGTTCCTGTTAGCCATGGTAAAATGATTAAGCTCATAATTAAGGAAAAAACTGCAGAAAAACAAAACAAATTGGTGCAAGAAGACTGAAAATCCTTACCTATTAACTATGGCATGAGCTTCACTGAAAAACCAGAATATTCACCAGGATACAAAGCTTGGTCGGGGAAAGATCCAAGTGCAAATGCTGGTTGGAATGACAATATTAGGTAGGCTTCAGTTGCCCTAATGATCTTTGAGGTATGGGAGTCGTTTGATTTGCAGTGACCAGATCCACGTTGGAGAACAAGACAGCTATAGACCGTCTTGACTAACAATCGTTGGTAGTATGCATTGAGAAAGTTTGAAACCTATACCTTATACACCATCGAACCTTGGTTGTATCAGGTTTGACCCACTAGAACTTGAGCGACAAGTTAAGGCAAGTGGGGGCAGGACTTTATGTATTAATTTTGAAAAGTACTAATGGTTATAAGTATTACATCATGGTAATAGAATAAATTGTTATCGAAACCAGAAATAACCACTGGTTAGTACTAATTTCATTTAAATCAAATGTGTCAACCCATATAATATAAATGTTAACCTATGCCAAGCTTGGTTATTAAATGTATCAAACAATATTTAATAATTGGTAATGCCTATTCATAGATTATTTTTTTACCATTGTGTAATTAATGTAAATTACAGTGTGATGTGGTCTTAACTTGTTACAAGTGGTATCAAAGCATCAAGTTACAACACTGTGATTGATCCAGGTGGATACTTGTGGCCACCCGCCTATTCCACTTGGAAACTCACCATTATTTCTTCCAGTTTTTCAGTTTCCTTAATTGTAGCACAATTTACTATTTTTGGAAAATTTTCAGGTCTCGAACTCCCAGACCTATTTTGAGGCCCTAAAAGACATTTTTTGGCAAAATTCCTCCAATGATTGCTATGGCAATTGCATCGATAGTTTTAGTCCTCGAAAAGCTCTTTCCAATGAGATAGTTGTAATCCTCGGAAAGCTCTTTCCAACGAGGTATCATACACAGTAATTGTTAGCATAATTTTTCCAAAACAACGTCATTTAGGGCCTCATAACAGCTCCAGAAGTTTAGGACTCGAAAAACTACTGTTGGGTCCTTATAATACTAGTAATTACCCCATTACAATTGTATTTGCATCCCTTATTAATATTGTTGTGCCCCTATTATCCCCATATTGTTATTACTGTGCCCCATAGAATCCCTCTATTGTTATTTTTGTGGCTTTATATTATTATTGTTAGGTCGGCTGGGTTATATTGTGACTCCTTGGACTCCTATATATAGAAAGGAGGTTTTGTCATTTGTGTCATCCAAGAATTGTTCATTTATGTAATGTAAAGGAGGTTTCCCCCTCGAAGAGGCTAAATTCTAAGGCATTGATCTATCTTTTCCATCTTTTCTTGAGCTGGTTTCATAACATTTGGTATCGGAGCTTTAGATTCTAGGGTTTCGCTGCTCCAAACAGGTCATCGTGGCATTTTCGCTATAATTTTTTTTCTGTGACGTTTCAGAAGTTGAAAGAAAAACCCATTTGAGAAGAAATCGCGCTGAACCTCGGGTCTGAACTTCAGAGCTTTTTGCACTATATTTGCAGAGATATGATCTGAGGAAGTTGGTCTTTTTGCAAACTCCTAAATTACATTCCAATCAGGTGACTTGGGTAAAATCATCATAACTTTCTCTCTGGGGATCAGATTGAAATTTCGTAAGAAGGTACAGAAAGAGGACGGACTGTAGTTTCTTGTATGCATTTTTCAGATCCAAATGTCAAAACAGTGACTCGTGGCACGTCGTACAAGTTCGCTCTACTGAACTAGTCTATAATCAAGTCACTGTGGGAGATTTTGCATAACTCTTCCTTGGAGAATCCAATTTGGGTCAGACTTGTGGCATTGGAAAGAGGACACAGAGGGCTACTGCAGGTCAAAAATTCAGAACTAGATGATCGGAAAGTACAGAGATACATCAAAGGTAATATCGAGCTCCTACAAAGTGAAAAAAGGTGTGTAGATTTTCTTAAATTTTTTCTTAAGCTTGGTTTGAAAATTTATTTTGAAGGAATTCAAAGGGCATAGTAGAGCATTATTATCAGTAACTGATGCCCCGAGGAAAGAAAATGCAAACACCTAGTGAGGAACCTGAAAGATCTAGCATGACTCATGAAGAAGAGGAAGAAATGCTACATGATATATCAAAATTACAAGAACAAGTGCAACAAATGTCACTGTCACAAAAGCTAACAGAAGCTAAGATAAATGGCATGGAAGCTAAGATGAATGGCATGGAAGCTAATATGGACAACTTGAAGATAGATTTGAACACAAATTTGAAGACAGGCATGGCAGATTTGAAGACAGATTTGACAAATTTTCTACAAGAAATACTTACCAATGGTGAAAAGGTAGTAAAGGAAACTCATGATGCGAAAAAAAGGAATGTTAATCATGATTTCTTAGACTCTAATTTGGGATCGAAAACCCACCATATTCCAAAAATTGATATGAGGAAGTTTGATGGCAAGGATCCCGCAACATGGATATTACAAATGGAGCAATTTTTCGATCTCAATAATGTGCAAAACACACAAAAGGTACGTATTGCAACTTTATATTTGGAACCAAATCAGTTTGTATGGTATCAATGGCTTTGCTCTCATAAACAATTTATCACTTGGGAAATTTTTATGGAAGAATTGATAGCACATTATGAGGATACAAAAACCAACACTTTTTTTAGCCAATTGATAAGTTTCAAACAAAAGGGTTCAATAATGGAGCACATTGAGGTGTTCCAAAAATTGAACATAAGGGTAAAAGATATTCCAGAGGAGCATAGGATTGATGTGTTCATAGGGACTTTAAAGGATAATATCCAACATGATGTTCGCCTTTGGGAACCTGATTCATTAGAGAAGGCATTCAGGATAGCAAGAAAAATGGAAAGCAAAATTATGGCAACCAGGAAGCATACCACTCACAACTATAAAGATGGAAGTGTGGTTGCTCCTAGTCTTCCACAACCTATAAGGTTGACACCACAACAATTGGAAGAAAAAAGAGAAAAAGGGCTTTGTTACAGTTGTGATAGAAAATACACTAAAGGTCATAAGTGTGCTGAGAAGAAATTATTCTACATAGATTGTGAAGAGGAAGAAGAAAAGGAGCAAGAAAGGCCAAAAGAAGAGGATATACTCCAGGAACAAAGCCTAGATAAATAAGAAATGAATCCTACCATATCTTGTAATGCATTGGTGGGAATTACCACTCCTCAAACCATCAAGATAGAAGGACAAATCAAGAAGAAAAGGTACTAGTGTTGATTGATTCAGGAAGTACCCACAATTTTATTCATTGTAAGGTAGCAAAAGAATTGAATTGCTTCTTATACCCAGCACCAGAGTGTCAAGTGATGGTTGCAAATGGAGGAACAATAAATTGCTCTGGAAAGTGCCATAATATCAAGCTATCAATGGGAGAATATGTATTGACTAGCCCAATGCTTTCCATTCCAATGGGAGGTGCTGATGTTGTACTAGGAGTACAATGGCTACAATCCTTGGGTACAATAGCTTTCAATTTTCAAGAACTTTTCATGAAATTTTCCGTGGAAGGAAAGGAAGTTGAATTAAGGGGTATTGCAGGGAAACCAGGAAAGATAATTAGCTCTAATGGTATGACAAAGCTTCTAAAAAAGAAACAAAGGGGTGTAATTTCACAATTATGTTCGCTAGATGTTTCCACATTGCAATCATCTATTTCTCCAGATCTCCAAAAAGTCTTGGACAATCATTCCAAGGTATTTGAGACTCCCAAAGGTCTCCCACCTATTCGTGATCATGATCATGCTATTCATTTGATTCCAGGAAGTGTTCCTCCAAACATCAGGCCGTGCAAATATCCCTATGCCCAAAAGAGTGAAATTGAACGTATGGTTGCAGAAATGCTAGAGGCTGGTATAATTCAACCGAGTCAAAGTTCTTTCTCTACTCCAGTAGTATTAGTGCACAAGAAGGATGGATCATGGCGCATGTGTCTGGATTATAGGGAGCTCAACAAGATCACTATTAAAGATAAGTTTCCCATTCCCGTCATTGATGAATTACTGGATGAATTGCATGGATCAATTTACTTCACCAAGTTGGATCTTCGTTCAGGATATCATCAAATCAGAATGAAGACTGAAGACATTCCGAAAACAGCATTTAGAACTCATGAGGGTCATTATGAATTTTTGGTCATTCCTTTTAGCCTTACCAATGCACCTTCAACATTTCAAGGTTTGATGAATTCCATTTTCAAACCATTCCTTAGAAAATTTGTGTTAGTATTTTTTGATGATATACTAATCTACAACAAGTCTTGGAAGGATCATGTTGAACATGTTGACAGGGTGCTACAACTATTGGAGGAGAAACAATTATATGCAAAAAGATCCAAATGTTTCTTTGGAGTACAAGAGGTGGAATATCTGGGTCATATTGTATCTCATGAAGGAGTTAAGGTAGACCCTAGCAAAATTAAAGCCATTAAGGAATGGAAAATCCCCACATCCATAAAGCATCTGCCAGGATTTCTCGGGTTGACAGGGTATTATCACAAGTTTGTTAAGAATTATGGGAGAATAGCAGCACCTCTAACAACATTATTGAAGAAAGATGCATTTTCATGGACTCCAAAAGCAACAAAGGCCTTTGAACATCTTAAAGAGGCAATGTGCCAAGCACCGGTCTTAGCTACACCGGACTTCACAAAAACCTTTATTGTGGAATGCGATGCTTCAGGAAATGGAATTGGTGCTGTTTTAATGCAAGATGAAAGACCCATTGCTTTTGAAAGTTGTCCAATCAAGGGAAAGTTTTTACACAAAGCTATTTATGAGAAGGAAATGTTGGAAATACTCCATGCACTTAAGAAATGGCGACCCTACCTAATGGGAAGACACTTCAAGGTAAAAACAGATTATGACAGCCTTAAATACTTTTTAGAACAAAGATTATCCTTTGAAGAGCAACAAAAGTGGGTCACAAAGATGTTGGGTTATGACTTTGAAATCATCTACAAAAAAGGGAAGCAAAATGTGGTGGCAAATGCACTCTCAAGAAAGGATGAGGATGTGGAAGCATTGTTGTGCGCCATTTCTATTATCCAACCAGATTGGATAAACGAAGCAAGGGAGGAATGGAAGAATGACGAAGAAGTATGGGCACTTATTCGAAAGTTACAACAAGATTCCAGTACGTTTGATACATTTAGCTGGCAAAATGATTCTTTATGGTACAAAGATCGCTTATACCTCTGTAAGAATTCCCAACTAAAACAAAAGATTCTTATGGAATTGCACACTTCTCCCTTAGGAGGGCACTTAGGATTTTTAAAAACTTACCATAGGGTTAAGAAGGAATTTTTTTGGGATGGCCTTAAATCGGATATTCAAAAATTTGTGGCGGAAGGTTTGGTTTGCCAACAAAATAAAGTTGAAACAATTAAGACACCGGGTCTATTACAACCTTTATCCATTCCAAGCCAACGTTGGGAGGAGGTTTCAATGGATTTTATCACAGGTTTACCCAAGTCTGAGGGAAAGAGTGTCATCATGGTGGTAGTTGACAGACTTACCAAGTATGCACACTTTTGTGCATTATCACATCCATTTAAAGCCAGTATGGTTTCTACTGCATTTATGGAAACAATTCAAAAGCTACATGGAAACCCAAAGATTATTGTAAGTGACAAAGATCCCATTTTCACTGGAAATTTTTGGACAAAATTATTTTCTTGTCTTGGTACTCAGTTAGCTCATAGCTCATCTTATCATCCTCAATCTGATGGGCAAATTGAGATAGTAAACAAATGTTTGGAAGGATATCTTCGTTGCTTTGTATCTGGTAAACAGACACAATGAGTCAAATGGTTGCCTCTGGCTGAATGGTGGTATAACACTTCCTTCCATACAGCAACAAAAATGACCCCATTTATGGCACTTTATGGATATCAGCCACCATCCATCATATCATATTTAAGAGAAAATTCTAAGGTTCAAGTAGTGGAACATCACATCGAACATCAACAACAAGTCCTCCAACTCTTAAAGGATAAGCTCGTGTTGGCACAAAATAGAATGAAACAACAGGCAGATCAACATCGCAGAGAAAGAAGTTTTGATGTAGGTGATTGGGTATTCCTACGGCTACAACCATATAAGCAAATGTCCCTCAAGCAAGCTAAGAAGGATAATAAATTATCACCAAAGTATTATGGTTCGTACAAGGTGTTGCAAAATATTGGTACTATGGCATACAAATTGGAGCTTCCTGCAACTTCTCGATTGCACCCAATTTTCCATGTTTCATGTTTAAAGAAGGTTATAGGTGCCAAGATCCCAATTCAAACAATATTGCCAGAACTTAACGAGGAAGGAAAAATTATATTGGAACTGGAAGCAGTCACAGAAACAAGAACTCGACAGCTACGAAATCGATCAATTTCAGAGTATCTTATCAAGTGGAAGAACTTATCTGCTGAAGATTCCACATGGGAGGATGAGAATTTTATACAGAAACATCTAGAACTACTCAAGTGTTGAGGACAACACTTTTTTTGAAGGAGAGGGGCATGTTGGGTCCCTATAATACTAGTAATTACCCCATCACTATTGTAGTTGCATCCCTTATTAATATTGTTGTGCCCCTATTATCCCCATATTGTTATTACTGTGCCCCATAGAATCCCTCTATTGTTATTTTTGTGGCTTTATATTATTATTGTTAGGTTGGCTGGGTTATATTGTGACTCCTTAGACTCCTATATATAGAAAGGAGGTTTTGTCATTTGTATCATCCAAGAATTGTTCATTTATGTAATGTAAAGGAGGTTGCCCCCTCGAAGAGGCTAAATTCTAAGGCGTTGATCTATCTCTTCCATCTTTTCTTGAGCTGGTTTCATAACAACTACCAAAAATAGTAAATTGTTCTACAATTAAGGAAACTAAAAAAATGAAAGAAAAAATAGTGAGGGTCCAAGTGGAATAGGTGGGTGGCCACCAATATCCACCTGGATCAGTCTTGTCCCCTTAGGAAGTAATGGTCCCCATTGCGTTGAGTTCCTCCATGAGATGAGGAAACTTCTACTCAACTTGGTCCCTGGTGAGCCATTTTCCTTGGTGAAGGAGTTGGCCTGCTTTGACAACTTGATATAATTGTATAGTCTATTGCCAAGTGTTCTTGATATTTGTGTCCATGATCTGATCAATTATGGCCTATTCCATGCAATCCAGGTTGAGCTCTATTGGTGTGATTTGTTCTGCAATGTAAGATGTGTCCAACAATTGTGGAAAGTATGGCCAAAGGCGATCTACATTGAAAACTAGGTGTAGACCAAGGAACGATGGGATGCCGAGTTCGAAGGCATTATCACCGATGGCCTTGGTGATGGTGTATGGCCCTTATCGAAGCGAGTGAAACTTGTAGTGGGGTCCAACAAGGTGCTCCTTCTGCAAATGTAGCCAAACTTTGTCGCCCACCTGGAATGTGCGACACTCAATGCTGATCATGGCATTGCTTGTACTTAGCACTAGCTCTATCCAATATATCATGGACTTGTTGGTAGATGTATTGAATGCGCTCAATGAAGTTGTTAGCCATTTTAGCTTCGGACTGCATGTGAGCCGAATCTACTTGAGTGGCTGCAAATGGTATGTCCACATCAATGGGGCATAATGGCTGAAATCTCAGCCCTACCTAAGAGGGCCTATGGCCTTTTGAGCTGTGGAGAGCTCTGTTGTAGCTGTGTTGGACATAGGGGATACTTTCATCCCATGTGCATGGATGCTTTGAGTTGTACATGCGTAGAATGTGTACGATCATCCTGTTGACAACCTTTGTTTGGCCATCATTTTGGGGATGGAAAGCTGTGGACTTAGTAAGTTTTATATCCAGTGTCAACCAGAGACTTGACCAAAATGCGCTCAGGAATCTGCTGTCTTGATCTGAAATAATGGACTATGGGATCCCAAAGTGTACCCACACTCACTCAAATAAGAGATTAACAGTGGCCTCTATTGTGATACTCTTCTTGCAAGCCGCCGTGATGGCCATCTTAGAGAATCTATCGACGACCATGAAAACACAATCATTGGCATGCTTAGTAGAAGGAAGATCTGACTAATCCATGGAGATATATTCCCAAGGCAAACTAGGAGTAGGTGGAGTAGTATAAAGGCCTTGCTTCATGATGCTTGGTTTGGAAATGGCGCAGCCAGTGTAGGATCTAATGTACTTCCCAAAATCCTGACGAAGTTTCGGCCAATAAAAATACTTCTACAATACCGTTGATGTTTCCTCTACTCCAAAATGTCTAGCAACCCCATTGTTCTGCACCTCCAAAATCATCTTGGCATGCTCACTTGAAGGAACATAGATGTGTCCCAAGTGGCATAAAAGTGCATCTTGAAGGTGAAAATTTGGAACTTTCTTCCCTTCTAAGAGTGTCTGGTATATGCTACCGAATTCTGTATCGCTCTTGTAAATATGTGGCCACCCTGATGTCTTGTGCCCCGCAAGAGTCGAGCACATTCACTAACACCATGACTGGTGGTTGGTTGAGGTAATGAAAGACATTATTGGTGCTGCCCTTCTTATACTTAATGTTCAAATGGAATTGTTGTAGATAGGTGGACCATTTCTGATGGCGATCATTCTGCAACTTCCCATGTGTCTGTATGAACTATAGAGGCTGGTGATTTGTGTGGATGACCGTTTCCTTCCCCAGAATGCAATGCTTCCATTGATGGCAGGCTTGCACAATGTAATACATTTATTTGTCATAAGTGGGGTACTTTCGGACTATTTCTGAAAGTGTCTCACTATGGTAAGCCACTGGATGCCCATGTTGAGTAAGAACTGCACCAATAGCATAGTCAGAGGCATCTGTATCAATCCAAAATGGTTTTTGCAGGTCTGGTAATATGAGCACTGGTGCAAAATAAAGGCGATTATTCAATTCGGAGAACGCTCATTGTTGGTTTTCCAACCAAAGGAACTTTGCTTTCGCTCCGCCCTTGGTGACTTGACTTAAAGGCCAAGTGACATGAGAGAACCCAAACACAAACCTATGGTAGAAATTGGCAAGACCCAAAAAGATGTGGAGCTATGTTAGAGTGGTTGGGGTTGGCCAAAGGTGCATTTCTCCAAGTTAGCACACAACTTTTGTTTTCGAAGGGTTTGAAGGACCTGTCGAATATGATGGATGTGATCTTCCTAACTCTGACTGAAGATCAAGATGTCATCTAAATACACCACCATGAATGCATTGGTGATGGGTCACAATATGTCATCCATCAGTCTCATGAAGGTTGCAGGGGCGTTCGTCAATCTGAATGGCATGACCAACCATTCAAAAAGGCCCTCCTTGGATTTGAAGGCAAGCTTCCACACATCAAAGGGTTTAATAGGCACCTGGTGATAACCTAACTTTAGGTCAATATTGCTGAAATATTTTCCCCCCTTGAGCTGGTCCATAAGGTCATCAATTTGCAGCATTGGGTACCTATTCCAGAGAGTGATATTTTTCAACACTCGATAGTCAATACAGAGCCTCCAAGTCCCATCCTTCTTCTGTACCAATACAATCAGGATCCTATAGGGTGATGAGCTTGGACCGGTGTTCTCTTTCTACAATAGTTCCTGAATATGCTTCTTTATCTCATCGTTCTCCAAAACATAGCATCAATAGATCGGTCCATTAGGTAGGAGTGTGCCCAGGGTCATATTGATGGAGTTCTTGACCTAACAGTGTAGAGGTACCCCTATGGGTGAGGAAACAATATCCATGTACTCCTCCACGACCTTTTCCATCTACTACTGCTATGCAGAGGAGCCCTGCCTGGAAGCTGTGGCCACAACCTTCTTCTTGCCTTGGGGGCGAATCATAGGAAAAACAAATTTTCTCATCTGTGAAATGATCTTACTGCATTGCTTTGCAGTGATCAAAGAGATGGTTGTAGGCAGGGCTACCTCCGGTATCCTGTACAACTTATTAGCCAATGTAATAATCATAGAATGAGGTCTACACTCATATATAGCATGTCGCTTCCACAAGTATGGTTGTCCTAACAATACATCAAAAACTTCAAGAGGAGCAACGTCACAAAGTACCTCATCTGTGAAAGGCTTGATGTTGTAGGGAAGGTGACACTGTTGGCTGACTTGAAGATCTCGTCCTTGGTGAAGCCATCTGATGGTGTACAGATGTGGATGTGTTGTAGTCTTTAAGCCTAGCCGCTTCACGACCTATGCTAAAATGAGGTTCTTTTGGGTCCCGCTATCGACAATGAACTGCAGCGGAGAACCCTTCACCAACATCTGTGAGTGGAAGAGGCATTTCCCCCTCCTCTGGATCTGCAGACACAATTTTTTGGATCTTTGTGGTGGCCATGGTGGCACTGGGCTCCACATCAATGATCTACTTCCCTTTATTAGTTCCCTTATCAGGTTTTGATTCAGAGTTAGAACCTGCATCTGGTTCAGAAGCCTTCAGCTCGGCCACCAGTGACTGCTTGGCCCGACACTCACTTGTATTGTGAGTGGAGCTCTTATGCAACTCACGCCATTTTCCCATGTCCTTCTTTGTATTCATGGTGTTGTCCTTTGCTTGTGGCTTCGACGGGTTGTCCTGGGTAGCCCTGCCTTGGCTTGGTCCTTTTTTCTATAGTTTGGGGGTGCCTTTTCCTTGCTTTGGATTTGTAGATCCAAAGTCCCGCTTCTTATGTTTAAACATCTTCTCAATCTTTACAGTGTACCAATACGCCATGCCAAGTGAGGAGATGTCCAGGAATTCCATCTCGTCTTGGATGTGCTTGTGCATATAGACACAGTACTTGAGCACCAAATGCTACTCAGTATCCTTGATACCTAGCTTTGTACGAAGGGTATGGAAAGTATTTATGAACTCTGGCACATCTTGGTCCCTTCCCTGTCGTAGTGTAGTCCACTTTATGTATTTGTCTTCATAGCTCTTGGTAGGGTAATATTGTTCCTTGATGTGTCTCAGAAAAATAATTCCAAGGGTGTGTGACTGAAAACAACGAGGGTTCACTCTCGTCCTTTTGTTTGCAATAGGTTTCCCACTAGTCCTTGACATGTGGGGTGGCTTTGAGAAGTGAAAAAGTAATATTTTCCTGATTAGAAAAGTCATGAACTGAAAAATATCTTTCCAACAGATTTAACCATTTATCTATGATGGCTGCATCTATCAGGCCTTCAAATATGGGAATATTGAAGTTAAATTGTACCTTAAAAGGAGTAGCACCTCCAGAGTGGCTTTTTGATGAAGATGCATAGCTTGCTGGTAGCTGTCAAAGGATCTGGGCAAAGTTATCCATCATCGTGTCCCTTTGTCGCTTGAGGGATTCCTCAAGAAACATTTTGAAACGATCTCCTACCCCATCATCTTTCTTTTCTTCCACTGTGGGAGATCGTCAGGTTTTGCGAGGCTAATCCTGCAATGGTTCAACCAGATCGAGCCCTAATTCCTTATACCCTAACCTCATTAGGGACATGCAAATAAAAACAAAGAAAGAGCAGACTGCTCTGATACCACTGATCCAAGCATAAACAGGAGTGCTACAACTTACATATATAATCATAAACACAGAGATTCAATAGAAAAACAATTCATTTCGTTAATAGAAAAACAATTCATTTCATTAATAGAAAAATACTGAGTTATGCTTATAAATAGAATGGAAACAAGATATCTTGGGCGATGGTAGCTTATCTATGAGAGGAGATGTGGCGGCTACATGCCTCTGAACTAAGTTACAATGAAGCTCGCGGACCTTTTTATTATTGAGCAATAAGAGAAAGCCATAAACAACCAAAACCCTAACCTGAGGAGATGTAACACCAAGATTTTATGGGCCCCGTTGAGGTTAGTTGGGCAGCCAACTTCCCGTGGTCGTAACTTGGTCATATTGTCTCCATTTGACGCATATGATACCTCGGTGGAAAGATCTTTCAAAGGAATACAAATACCAACACAATTTCCATAGAAATCGTCAGTGATTTCTAAGGAAATTGCATCTGTCATTGTATTCCTCATAAAGATCTTTCCAACGAGGTATCATATGCATCAAACAGAGATAATATGACCAAGTTACGACCGCGCGACGTTGGCTACCCAACTAACCCCATAAATGGGTAATTATATGGACTCATTTGGCCTCCTAACTTAGCTTAATCCAACATTCTCATTAGTTTATTGCATGTTTTTTATTATATTTATGCTAATAGAGTGAATTGGATTAGTCATTATGCCAAGAAGTCTAATGTGTGCTTTATGCAGATTTTTGGTCAATTTTGAGACAAAAGCAAAGGTTTAATGAGCATTTGGCAGCCAATATTCGACGAAAACAAGGGATAGAATTTGTAGGAGGGTGTCCCCCTCATTTATGACTCCCTACCTCGAATCCTCCTTCAGAAAACTTGGAGCACAAGCAGCCACATCAATGCATCCAAGGGGCAACCGAGCAAGTGAAGAAGAACTGTTGTCTATATCTAGTCTTGGGAGCAAAGCCTCCTTGATTTTAGGAGATTTTTTAGAGGCTCCAGTTGTATAAATAGGAGGCCTTAGGTGCTCAGTTTTTTTAGTTAGATTTTAGCCAGTTATTAGTAAAATTCTCGCACTTTTTGCAGCTATTGTGTAGCTCATTTTCGAGCTTCCTTTTTGTGGACAGTTCATGTAATGTGATTATTATTTTTGATAATGAAGATGAAACAATTTTTGAGCCAGCACTGATGTCTTTTAGAGGGCTAAATCTCTTGGGTTATGGCCCAACCCAAGTGCCCAACACTTCTTGCTGTGTATTTGTATGTTTTTTCTTCAATTCATGAGTTGATTTCTGTTACATAGATTTATTTTACCTTGTTTTAGATAGGTTTCTTTTGATGGTTTGCATAGCTTTTTGGTTTTAGTTGTTGAAGTAGGTTCATACAATGGTAAATTAAGATTTAAAAAGGCAAACAACATGCCTTGATCTCTTTTCTCGCTTCCTGGGATCATGAACTGAGGTTATGGCATCATTACTGCCACCAATAACACAATCTTACTCTTCCATGCAATTTCTAGTGTGATGACTTGATTTGAAAGTTAATGTATTGCTTCAGATTCAGTTTGCCAAGATCATTTCCTATTTTTACCATAGATCTCTTTACATGCTCTTCTGTTCAAAGGTTATTGTTCAGCATTTTTTTGTTTCTAGGTCAGAGATTAGGTCACTTAGAAATATTTCTATTTTCATGGTATAGCTAGTCCTTGCTTTGCTCAGTTTCAATAAGAAGATGTGCAGATCTCTTGCAGGACACCTTAGCTCCCCATGCATCCATAAATCATCTAGTATCAGCTCACTTCTCATAAATTTCCATTCATTCACCATCTACCCTAATTTCTGCATTTTTTCTGCAGCTTCCCTCTTGCCATTTGAACAAATCCAACCATCATTTTCCCTCTTGATCTTCCTTGACAATCTCCAGACACCTTAACACTTCCCTCTAATCCTCATCCACCCTTTCCCACCATTTTTCCACTCCTAAAACCTCTAAAAATAGCTCTTCGCATCCTCTTGTAGATCCTCCTGTAGATCCCCTGCAACTTCATGTAGAATTTCCTGTGAGTGATTTTTCGAAGTCCAGTTGCAAGGGAAGACTTCAGAAGGTTACCAAGGCCTCTTAGGACACCACCCTCCCCCCCCCCCCCCCCAAACACCTTCTTACACCTCTACAAGAACCAAATCTGCCTTCCTTCGCCACCAAACCTCTGCCACAGTCACAAACAGACAAAAGCTCATGCATAACAATTTCACATAAAAACACAAAAAGATGTTATTTCCTCATTTTCTTCTAGGAATAGCTTGAATAGATGTAATTTACTTTCTCAATAGTCAATGGCACTCATTTCATCAGTTTTCATCTCTTTTTTTGCAAAACTAGGGTTAGTTGGAAGAATTAAGGTTTGCTAGGGTTTGCTTTACACTCCAGTCTTCTTTCTCTTTCTGCAAGTAGAATATCCCTTTAGAGTTAGCTTTCTTTCATCATAGCTAGAAGCTTCTTCTAAGAATTCATAGAAGTTGGCTTAAGCTCCTAGTGATCTTGCGCCAGCTGACCAAGTGACAGCCTGAAGTAAGAGCTAGTACTTGTGCATACATCACTGTCACTTCCAAGTTTGTTACGAACTATTGGGTTGATAAAAGTAAAGTAGGAAGCCCCAGGAGTTGCCGCATTATTGCTGCAATACTGGTGCTCACCACTTTTTTGCGTCGTTGCTGGGTAAGCGTCAGAGTATTTTGTGATTACTACTTTTCTTCTATTTTCTACTACAACATTCTGCTAAGTAGGTCATTTCAGTAAATGTAGAGTAGTTGTTTCTTTCAATTTCTGCATTTCCTTACTTTCATTTCAATTCTGCAATTTCCATTTCAGCAAATGTAGATTATTCATTTCCTTTCTTTCATTTCAATTCTGCAATTTCCATTTCAGAAAAAGTAGATTAGTAATTTCCTTGTTTTCATTTCAATTTTGCAATTTCCATTTCAGCAAAAGTAGATTAGTCATTTCCTTACTTTCATTTCAATTCTGCAATTTCCATTTCAACAAAAGTAGATTAGTCATTTCCTTTCTTTCATTTCAATTCTACAATTTCCATTTTAGCAAGTTCATTTCAGTTGGTTGCAATTTATTTGTTCAATCAATTTCAGTTTTGCAAGTACAAGCAGAAAAAGCAAAAATCACCCAAAAGGATTTTCTTTCATGCCTTGTAGGAGTAGAGATAATTCAAGAAAATTATTACCCAACACCCCCACTACATCACACAAACAACCTTTTCTCTTCTTCGATGGTTGTGATCAAGAAGAACTCTTAGGTGAACATCAAGACATATTTGAACAACCTATAGGGGAGAAGAAGAAGAAAACATTTCTCTGGAGTCAATAGCTGAAACCAGAAATGCTGGGGGCAGTACCTCTTCTTCCAGTTCATCCATTAAGGGTGAAATTGGAAACATGCTGGAAGACCCCAAGAGTGAGATGCTGTAGATTCTTGCCATGCAAATGGATGCCTTACATATCAAAAGGAAACAAGAGGGAGCAGAGAGGGCTTTGGCCATTTTTTTCCCTAGATGCACCAGGAAGCATCTTAGGAATGAATGTCCATTGAACTCTATAAGGGTTTGTTCAATCTATGAAGAACATCATGCTACAGACAAGTGCCCATCCTTGCCCGGGCTTAAAGCTGTATACCAAGGGGTCGAAGAAGCCACTGAACAGATCTATTATGTAAACCAAAGGAGGCCGCATGGACCTAGACCATATCAGCAGGGGATGGAACAGACATCTCAGGCATATTACAACCCCAACCAAGTCACTTCCATACCTTTTTAGGGCCCTCCTGCTCATC
Organism: Pinus tabuliformis; assembly: GCA_031772625.1. Classification (NCBI taxonomy): domain Eukaryota; kingdom Viridiplantae; phylum Streptophyta; class Pinopsida; order Pinales; family Pinaceae; genus Pinus; species Pinus tabuliformis. The sequence goes on along the minus strand of CM062816.1, from coordinate 319,046,904 downwards.
CTTCTTGGTCCACACCTCCTCCTTGGTCCTTTCAATCTCAATATCATGCCCAACTAGTTGCTCATTCATTTCAATCTTATGCTCAACTGCAACCTCAGTGGAATGCATCTCATCATGGGTGGAGGCCCCAGTACAACTCTCCTCTTGCTCTTTTGCCTCCACCACCTGCTCAATGCAACCATTTCCTCCTGCTCCACCAAGGCAACCCCAAATGCCTACCCAACTGAACCCGAACCCAAACAACAGATAGGCTCAGCAAGTATATAGTAGGGAAACATCCTGCCCAACTTATGCTGTGGAGTGGAGGCCCCAATACCACTCTCTTCCCGTTCTTCTGCCTCCACCACCTACCAAACCACAACTCCATCCGCATCCATCTCAAATATACACTCCCACTCAACTACCTATACCACCATTTCCAAACCCACACATTGAATTGGCTCAAACCATTTACAATCTAGAGGTACAACACTTCCAAACAACTGCTCTTGAGCTCAATGGTATTCACCATAGCTCAGGAAGAGTATTGCAAAAAAATATTATATTGATATCATTGAAGGACCACATCCAAAAGAAAAAGATTCAAAAGAGCAGATCAAAGAACCATGGGATGCACTTGATGAAGAGAAGACATCAAAATCGGAGATCAAGAGAGCTCCCTCACGGTTACCAACAAACCCTCCATGTATTCAAGAGAAAAATCAGCAAAAAGAGGAAGATGTGAAGATCATGGTAGAAGAAGACATGAAGAATGATCCAGATCAGAAAAAGGACCAAGGGCATCACAGCTATATTGAAATATGGTTCCAAACAGTCACTAAGTTGCAGCATCACTCTCTTCCTCAACTATGCTTGATCCCTTCAAAGTCAAACCATTTGGTCTTTGAAACCCAGGTACATTTCAAAGCATACATTTAAAGCCTCCACATCATTCTATCTATCATCTTGATGTGCACATGGCTCCAATGGAGGTATTCTTATACTTGAGAGTGATTTTGTTCTTCAAGTAGAGTAGGATAGGAAAAAAAAAAAATGAAAAATGAAAAATAAGAGAAAAATGAAAATCTAAGGTGAAAACCTCCTTGGAGGCGCCTCAGATTGGCTCATTGATTTAAAAATTCCATGAGGAAAGAAGAAAAAGAGAGAAAAATAGATCCTTGGGTGAAAACCTCCCTTGGAGGCGCCCAGGGCAGGTAATTAGGGTGAAAACCTCTTTGAGGCACCCTAGTTTGTAGGAGGACTACAGAAAGCAGAAAAAGGTGCCAACGAAGCTCTGAAACCAATAACAGCACCTATCCTACCTTCCCTCACCTTTCTCCATCATTCTTGACATTCTTTTCACCTCCCTATGCTTCTTTTCAAAAAATGTGTTTTCTACAGGAGGCTCCTGTAGAAATTACAGAGAGCTAGAAGTGGATTTTAAAAGCAGTTTTGGGAACAAGGAAGCTTAATAAAGGGTTTATAAATCCTCCTGCAATCTTAAAACCTCTCTTCCATCATTTCCAAGTCTGCATCACACCCTAAGCTCATCTTTGATACAAAAATACATAAAGCAGAAATTTGTCTTTTCTCTAACTTGAAAAACGTGCATTCATTTAAAAAACTGTTTCATGGGGAGTTGCATATGGATGATGGTAACATGCTCAAGCAATTTCAGCAAATTCTAGTGCACAGTTACCAAGAAATTGGTCTCCATCACTTTCAGCCATTTTTGCATTTTCTCCATATCCGTGCATCCATTTAAAAAGTTGTTTCATGGGGAGATGCATATGGATGATGGTAACATGCCCAGGTAATTTCAGCCAATTCCTGTGCACGGTTTCCAAGAAATCGGCCTCAATCACCTTCAGCCATTTTCAGTTTTTCTCGAAATCCGTACATCCATTAACTAAAATTTTTCTATGGGGAGGTGCATAATGATGATAGAAACATGCTCAGAAAGTTTTAGGTCAATCCAGTCTACCGTTTGGGAGCTATGGACAAAGCAAGTCACTATCTTGCAAAAGTCTAGCACCAGCAGCAAGGGACATCACATCTGAAGAATGAAATGACATCTGAAGCTAGATCCAGCCAGAGGATACCTATACAAAACAACCAGCCTCACATCAACAACCAGACAAGCATGCATCCACAAAAACAAAGGCATGCAGCAGAAGGAAAGGCCATAGCACCTCACAGCAAACGCATTCGACTTGCAGGTAAGTGTCTAAACTCGTTCCTTTGTTGCATCTGTATGATCCAAAACTGCATGAACAAATGGGATGGTTGAGATTAAACTAGATTGGTGGCTAGCTAACTAGCCACCCTCATCGAGTTCAACAGTGCTCAGCGATAGTTCACTTTGCACGTGTGTCTAGTCAACTCATAAGAATCTCAAAACAGGTAGTGGCGGATATTTTCAACTCCAACGTAAATGATGGGGTGTGATTGCGGGCAGAAGGCATAAAGTTTCATGATGACACTACAGTAGGGACCAACAGTCCAAATGAGGGTAACGTACCCTTCCTTCCACCTCATCTCATCACCGCAAACCTCTCCCGTAAGCTTAAATACGCACTCTCGACTACACTCACCACCTTTGTTTTCATTTGTGTCGTTGTGCTCTCGACTGCAACGAGCTACCTACCTCCAAAGCTTCAAAACAGTCACTCTCGGTCAATTTCAGAACCCTTCCTCTTATCGGGCTCTACAGAAGCATTATCGGATTCTATAGGAGCAAAAACATAGTCCTACAGGAGCCTTTCTACAAGAAGGCCAGTGAGCAGCATTGCAGAAGAAAAATTGGGGTTTTCTTTCAAATTCGGGCTGAAAAAGGTAGGCTCAGGGAAAAACCACTTTGCATTTCCATATATACAAAGGGTGATGTGATTCCAAGTGAGGGATTGAGTTAAAAAAGGAAGGAAAAGTGAGAACAGAGTCTGTTGTGTTTTTTAATATATATATATAGTTTCTCCATTTTTTCTCTACACTGAAATACTGTCTGTCTCTCCTCCATGGTATTCTCCTATGAAAAGAGATGATGCAACTCTAGAAAATTAAACCTGTAAAGAGTGAACTCGCATTGGGTAGTCTGCCTATTCTGTAAAAAGAAAAAAACACAGTTCTGTATGTTCTTTGTTTTTCAGATATTTTTTCCCCCGAATAGATACAAGCCTAAAGAACTGAGTTTGGAAGGGAGGAAAGTTGCATTTGGGTTCTTTAAAAAAGAAGAAGGAAAAAACACTCTCTGTTTCTAGACAGGAAACCTCAGCTATTCCTCTATTTTCGGGTTTGAAACTTGTTGCCTTCCTCCTCACCTGAGATATTCTAGCAGTCTTTGAACATCATGACAGGGGGATTTATGAGGAAGGAACTTCTGAACTCAAACAAGGTACACGAACACCCAAAGGTGGTGGCCCTTTTTACTAGAGAAAATTGGATGCCCTTCTTGGAAAAGATATAAGGGTATGATGAAGAAGTGACAGAGGAATTTACCTTGTATTTGACACCCCACTTAAAAACTCATGCCATTGTTAGTTTCAGGGGTCTCCTGATAGAAATCACCCCAGAATTCATCAGCAAGATTACCAGTCTCCCACTTGGACTACTCTGGAGCAAGGAAGAAAAACCACTAGGTCAGGTTACCAAGAAGACCTTTTTCCAGCCTAATGAACATCCTATGGAGGACAAGAATGGCATCACAAGAGCAAGTATATCTTACCCTTGGGATGAGGTCAGTTATCAGATTATGAAAAACATCAACTGTGAAGGAAGATACAGCATAGTTTATGGGTACCATTTCAGACTGTTACATGAGTTAAGATATGGCATGGACCTTCCTGCATCCAGAAAACTTAGTATTCCCTATTTTCTCCTCCAATCCTTAATAGAATCTAGCACCAAATTGAAGGCAGGAGTTCCAGACCAATTGGCTCACCATGGGCTGATTAAATTGCTGGTGGAAGATGCCCTCCACACTTTCACAATCCCCATAGCCTAGGAGATTTTCAGAAATATGACCGAGGGGGATGATATAAAAGCCCTCACTTATGACCTCAGTCCATCTGAGAGTGAGGAGGAAGAACAAAAATGGGAAGCTGAGAAAGAAACCCAAGAAGAGGAAAGGAACACCCAAGTGGAAAGAGAAGAGTCTAAAACAGAGAAAGAGGAAATCCAAAGAGAGAAGGAGAGAGATGACATCAAGGGAGATAAGTCTAAATCAGAGAAGAAGAAGGAATCAAAAACAGAAAAGGATAAGACCACAACAGAGGAAAAGAAGAAGCCTAGAACAGAAAAGAAAAAGCCTAGGATAGTGCAGAAAAAGGTTACCACAGAGAAGGCAGAAACTAAGCAAAAAGAAGAGCAAACCAAATCAGAGAAAGAAGAAACAAAACCAACAAAGACAGGAAGGACAACCGATGAAGAAACAGAGGCACAATAGGCAGAAGTGTCTCCTGATACAGTAGAGAAAGAGGTAGCAGCTGTTCTTGCTGCACTCAGCACACCAATTAAGGCAAAAGAAAATAGAAAAAGGCAGGCCTCCATGTATTTCAAGGCCAGGAAAAGCACAATAATTCAAACAAGAAGAATAGGAGGAGCAGTGGAAGGACATGGACAAGAAGGCATAATTTTATGGCACACATGAGTAGACCACATCAGAAGCTTGGGATGATAGGGAGGCCACCAGGGCCATCAAAGATGAGGAGATAGACTAGTTGCTCAGAGGATGAGCAACACATTTAGTAGGGGGGTGATGATGAGCCCCATAAATGGGTAATTATATAGGCTCATTTGGCCTCCTAACTTAACTTAATCCATCATTTTCATTAGTTTATTGCATGTTTTTTAATTATATTTATGCTAATAGAGTGAATTGGATTAGTCATTATGCCAATAAGTGTAATGTGTGCTTTATGCAGATTTTTGGTCAATTTTGAGACAAAATCAAAGGTTTAATGAGCATTTGGCAGCCAATATTCGAGGAAAACAAGGGAGAGGATTTGTAGGAGGATGTCCCCCTCATTTATGACTCCCTACCTCAAATCCTCCTTTAGAAAACTCGGAGCACAAGCAACCACATCAATGCATCCAAGGGGCAGCCGAGCAAGTGAAGAAGAACTGTTGTCTATCTCTAGTCTTGGGAGCCAAGGCTCCTTGATTTTAGGAGAGTTGTTAGAGGCTCTAGTTGTATAAATAGGAGGGCTTAGCTGCTCCATTTTTTTAGTCAGATTTTAGCCAGTTATTAGTAAAATTATTGCACTTTTTGCAGCTATTTTGTAGCTCATTTTCGAGCTTTCTTTTTGTGGACAGTTCATGTAATGTGACTATTATTTTTGATAATGAAGATGAAACAGTTTTTGAGCTAGCATTGATCTCTTTCAGAGGGCTAAAGCTCTTGGTTCAGGGCCCAACCCAAGTGCCCATCACCTCTTGCTGTGTATTTGTATGTTTTTCCTTCAATTCATGAGTTGATTTTTGTTACATAGATTTATTTTACCTTGTTTTAGATAGGTTGCTTTTGATGGTTTGCATAGTTGTTTGGTTTCAGTTGTTGAAGTAGGTTCATACAATGGTAGGTTAAGATTTAGAAAGGCAGACAACAGGCCCTGATCTATTTTCTCCCTTCCTGGGATCATGAACTGAGGTTATGGCATCATTGCTGCCACCAAAAACACAGTCTTTCTCTTCCATGCATTTTCTAGTGTGATGACTTGATTTGAAAGTTAATGTATTGCTTTAGATTCAGTTTTCCAAGATCATTTCCTATTTTTACCATATATCTCTTTACATGCTCTTCTATTCAAAGGTTACTATTCAACATTTTTCTATTTCTAGGTCAGAGATTAGGTCACTTAGAAATATTTTTGTTTTCATGGTATAGCTAGTCCTTGCTTTGCTCAGTTTCTGTAAGCAAATGTGCAGATATCTTGTAGGACACCTTAGCTCCCCATGCATCCATAAATCAGCCAACATCAGCTCACTTCTCACAGATTTCACAAGCCATTCACAACATTTCCCAATTCTGCCCTAATTTCTGCATTTTTTTCCATAAGTTTCCCTCTTGCCATTTGAACAAATCCAACCATCATTTTCCCTCTTGATCTTCCTTGATAAGCTCCAGACACCTTAACACATCCTTCTAATCCTCATCCACCCTTTCGCACCATTTTTCCACTCCTAAAACCTCTAAAAATAGCTCTCGGCATCCTCCTGTATATCCCCTACAGCCTCCTGTAGAATTTCTTGCGAGTGATTTTTCGAAGTCCGATTGCAAGGGAAGACTTCATAAGGTTACCAGAGGCTTCTTGGGACCCCTCCACACCTTCTTACACCTCTACAAGAACCAAATCCGCCTTCCTTCGCCACCAAACCGCTGCCATAGTCACAAATAGACAAAAGCTCGTGCATAACAATTTCACATAAAAACACAAAAAGATGTTATTTCCTCATTTTCTTCTAGGAATAGCTTGAATAGATGTAGTTTACTTTCTCAGTAGTCAATGGCACTCATTTCATCAGTTTTCATCTCTTTTTCTGCAAAAATAGGGTTAGTTGGAAGAATTAAGGTTCGCTAGGGTTTGCTTTACACTTCAGTCTTCTTTCTCTTTTTGCAAGTAGAATATCCCTTTAGAGTTAGCTTTCTTTCATCATAGCTAGAAGCTTCTTCTGAGAATTCATAGAAGCTGGCTTAAGCTCCTAGTGCTCTTGTGCCAGCTGACCAAGTGACAGCCTGCAGTAAGAGCTAGTACTTGTGCATACAGCACCATCGCTTCCAAGTTTGTTATGAACTACCGAGTTGATAAAAATAAAGTATGAAGCCCCGGGAGTTGCAGCATTATTGCTGCAATACTGGTGCTTACCAGTCACATCTCCTCGAGTTAGGGTTTTGGTTGTTTAGGGTTTTCTCTTATTGTTCAATAATAAAAAGGCCCTTGAGCGTCATTGTAACTCAGTTCAAAGGGATGTAGTCACCACATCTCTTATCATATATAAGCTACCATCACTCAAGCTATCTTATTTCCATTCTATTTGTAAGCATAGTTCAATATTTTTCTCCTAATGAAATGAAGTGTTTTTCTAGTGCATCTTTGTTTTTATGATGATATCTATAAGTTGTAGTGTTCTAGTTTAAGTTCGGATCTGTGACCTGATGGGAATTGTGAATTACCAAATTGTTGATGGTGCACAGAGACTGTGGAATCATCATGAGATGAGGATTGGGAACCATCCCACCTAGAGATTCTGCAATGGGTTTTGGATCCATGCCCCATGTAGACACTAATATAGAGATGTAGGTTCATTTGGGACAGGGAACTGAGGACGTTAATTCAATGTTATTTGAAATAGTTCAACAACTATGTGTTGAGATAATGAATTTAAGAGAAGGCAATGAAAGGCTAAGGCTGGAGCAAGAGAGGATAATGAAAAGTCTCTCTAATAGACAAAATCAAAGGAACCTATACCATAGCCTAGGCAATGGTAACATAGATGAAATGCACCAACAAAAGGGAGACCATCAATGAAGCGAAGGAGGTCACATAGATAATGAGGGAGATTTTGGAAATTCCTCCAGTGGTAGAGGGGCTAAGAGGCTGAAAATTTAGTTCCAAGGTGAATTCAAAAAAATGAAGTTTTGCTATTTGATGGGGAACCGAAGGAAGTTGTTGAAGCTTGGTTGATAAATATGAATAAATATTTTCAAATTTATGAGTATGATGACAATCTAAAAGCTTGGTTGTCAATTTATCAATTTCAAGGTAAAGCCATCTTTTGGTGGGAAGAAATAAAGATAGTTTGAAGTATTGATGAGCAAAAAATGAGCTGGGACACTTTTCAAAAGCACTTTAAGGAAAAATATCTAACTGAGATGTTCTATCATGAAAAGGAAAAAGAGTTTCATGATTTGAAGTTGGCACAATAGTCCATGGACGAATTTATAACTGAGTTCACCTCCTTGCTAAGGTATGTCGCTTATATACGGGAAGAAAAGGCAAAAGGGAAACGCTTTTTCAATAGCTTAATACCAACCTTTATGAAGGAAAGATTAGAGCTTGACAATCTCATAACGATTGATGAAGCCATTCGGAAGGCTTGTATCTGTTGCTTGCAAATGAGGCAGAAGGGGGGATCTAGTAAAAAAAGGTTAAATAAGAAGGGGGGAAAACTTCCAAGGCTATAACAAAGGTAACAAGACTGCAGGTTTGAAATATGCATCTAGAAAATTGCTGGGTGGACCACTGGGAAGAAATCAACAAATAAATAGAACATTAAATGAAAAAAAAAAAACAAAGCCGTTGAATATAATGGAGGTCAGTCAATCACAGAAACCTCCCTTGCCGTGTTGGGGTTGTGGAGAAACCCATTATTACAGAAACTTCCCTCACCATACGAGAACAAAGATGACTGCCAATGTTCAAGAGGCTTCTACAGTAGGAGAAGTGGCAAAAAATATACCCATAATCAATGTTGTCGTTGAACACCATCAGGAAGAATACCAGTCAACCATGGTGGAGTTCAAATGTAAGATAGCTAACTAATCTACGTCTATTTTAATTGACCCTAGAACAAGTATTAGTTATGTTAGTCTAGAAATAGCTGAATTGTGTCACCTATCAAGTAGTAAGTTTAAAAATTTGTTGCTAGTGCAACTAGCCACTCAGGAAAAATGAAAGGTAACAACCAAGATGGAAGGTTGTCCTGTTGAGATTGTGATGCAACAAATTAAGGCAAATTTGAGTATATTACCTCTGGGGCCATATGATGTGTTGATTGGAATGGATTGGATGGAGGAACATTGGTCCCTAGTAAATTGTAAAGACAAAACCATTAGTTTCCTCACAGATGAAGGAAATAGACAAGAAATTAAGGGCATTAAAAGAAATGTTAAGCCGCGATCCATTTTGGCTAATCAGCTGAAGAAATGTGTTAGAAAAGGCTGCCAAGTTTTTGTGGTTCAGGTGGGTTATACTAATAGAAAGGAAAAGTTAGTTGCTTTAAAAAATATACCCATAATTCAAGAGTTTGTAGATGTGTTTCGTAAAGAAATACTGGGGTTACCCCCAAAATGGAGTATTGAATTTACTATAGAACTTATTCCTGGAGCTTTCTCGACATCGAAAGAATGATATTGTATGAGTATACCAAAGCTAACTGAACTCAAAATATAGTTGCAAGAGATTCTTGATAAATAGTACATCCGACTAAGAGTGTCACCTTGGGGGGGGCACCGATGTTGTTTTTAAAGAAAAATGATGGAACACTGCAACTATGTATAGATTATAAGCACTTGAAGAAGCTAACCAAAAAAACTAAGTACCCTTTTCCAAGGATTGACGAATTGTTTGACCAAGTTAAAGGTGCCTTAATATTTTCTAAGATCGATCTACAATATTGGTATCACCAAATTAGAATTAAGGATGAGGATGTTTACAAAACAACATTTACAACACACTACGACCACTATGAATTTATTATGATGCCTTTTGGGCTTACAAATGCCCTTAAAGCCTTCAAGAGTTTGATGAATGGATTTTCCACCCCTATTTAGACAAGCTTGTTATGATTTGTATCGACGATATTCTGATTTATTCAAGGAATGTAGAGGAACATAAGGAACATCTACGAATAGTTTTTCAATCCTTAAGAGAAAACCAATTGTATGCCAAATTCAGTTAATGCGATTTCCTCAAGGAACATATTCAATATTTGGGACATGTCATATCCTTTCAAGGTATTGTTGTTGACCCAAAAAAATATTAGAACTATCCTAGATTGGCCTGTTCCTGGAAATGTTGTGGATATTCGGTCCTTTATGGGATTAGCTATTTTTTATTGCTGTTTGATTGAGGGGTTTTCTAGAATTGCTTATCCCATAACCTCTGTACAAAAGAAGGGGATAATGTTTAAGTGGGCAGTTGAGTGTCAACACAATTTTGAACAGTTGAAACAGTTGTTGACATCAACTCCAATGTTAAAAGTTGTTGAACCAGAAAAGGAATTTATCATGTGCACTTATGCTTGTCAAGAAGGGGTGGGGGGGTTCTTTATGCGGGATGGTAAAGTAGTAGCCTGTGAGTAATGAAAGTTAAAGGAGCATGAGAAAAAGCATTCACCATATGATTAGAACTTACTGTAGTGGTACATGATTTAAGAGTATGACAACATCACCTACTGGGGAAAAAGTTCATGCTAATTATAGATTATAGTAGTTTAACTAGTTTCTTCAAACAACTTAACTTAAATGCATGACAATCCAGCTGGACTACATTCCTGAGCAAGTTTGAATTTTATATAAAACACCTTCAAGGGGAAGAAAACCATGTAGCTAATTCCTTCAGTAGGAAAGTGCAATGTGTTTATGAAATTCGATACCATCTCATTGAATCTGATGTATTAGAACAAATTAAAGAAGTTTCTCTTAAAGATCTGGAATAAGAATTCTTATGGAAGAAAGCCAAGTGGACACAATATTCATGGAAGCAATCTGAGTATGGTATACATGATAGAAATATATTGACTTTAAAAGGAAGGATTTATATTCCTAACCAAATGGTGGTTAAAAAAATGTTGTTAGATGAATTTCATTATAGCCCTTATGTTGTTCACCCTGGATATCAAAAGTTATTTTTTGTGATTAAGAGAAATTATATTTGGCCTGGTATGAGAAACCATATCGCTGAATATTTGGCCAAGTGTTTGGAGTGTCAACAAGTAAAGGTCGAGCATCAACACCCTGCTGGCCTACTACATTCCCTCCTTATGTTCGAATGGAAATGGGAAATAATCACTTTGGATTTTATAATTGGGTTATCTAAGAATAAGAAACAACACGATTCCATCATGGTCGTAGTGGATAAATAAAGTAAATTTGCACATTTTATTCTTGTGAAATCTACCTATAAGACCGTGGAAATTGCAGATATATTTATGAGGAAGATATTTCGGCTCCATGGTTTACCAAAAGTAGTGATCTTGGATAGAGATGTGATGTTTATCTCAACATTCTAGAAAGCCCTTTTCATTGGGTTGGGCACTCAAATTCAATTAAGCATTGCATACCACCCTTAGATAGATGGGAAGATTGAATGAGTAAACCAGGCGGTGGAGGATATGTTACGGATGTACGTAATGCACAACCAACCAAATCCGAAGAGTATATCCACTTGGTTGAATTTTCTTATAATAAAAATTACCATGAATCATTAAAGATGAGTCCTTATGAGGTAATTTATGGTAGGAGATGTCGAAGACCCGCTAATTGGATCAGTCCAGAGGACAAAATGATTTTGGGTCCTTACCTTTTGGCAAAGATGGAACAAGAGGTAAAAAGAGTTCGACATAACTTAAAAGCTGCTAAAAATAAGCAAAAGATGTAGGAAGATAGGAAAATAACTTTTAAATAATTTCAAGTAGGGGACCATGTTTATGTACATATAAAACCCAAGAGAAGTACTTTGAGTTGATATAGTTGTGCTAAACTAGCAGCTCGTTATTGTGGACCGTTTCAGGTCTTTGAAAGAGTAGGAATTGTAGCCTACCAGCTGTCCCTCCCTAGTCATATAAGATTTCATAATGTGTTTCATGTTTCACTGTTAAATAAGTATGTGTATGATTTCAGACACATAATTAATTGGCAAGATATACAAGTAAGTATAGTATTAAATTCTAGAAATATGTAGATGTTTAATTTTTGGAATGAAGTAAACTTAATGGTAATTTTGGGTGGCTAACAAGTCGAACTAGATGGAGAGTTCCTAGTAGAACCTCTACTATTCTTGATTGGAGATAAATAATGCTACGGAGGTGAGTTATCATCTAGGTTAAAGTGTAGTGGAGACACTTCAGGCCGGAGGAGGCCACCTAGGAAGATGAGAGTCTCATGAAATAGGCCTATTCGGAATTTTTCCAAGGGAAGAAGTAAACACCGAGGATGGTGTTTTGCCTAAGGGGGGGAAGATGTAACACCCCGGGTTAATGATTGATTTACAAACATTTACTTTATGTTACCATAGTTAAATTTTAGGAAATGTGCTTGTGAAACTCAGTAAAACCTTTGGTTAAATATTTGAAACATGATAATGTTATTGTGGTATGAAAATTCAGGATTCAATAAGATTGAATGGGTGAAACGAATTCCAACCTCCGGGAAGTTAGAAACAATTACCCTCTATTCTGGGCATAAGAGAGGAATCTTAGTGATGAGAAGGGGTTCTATTCTTTTTTATCTTGAAAGGAAAAAGAGAAGTCCAAGAAGTGGTAGGATGCTTCCAAGGAGGAATCCAGAGCTGGACATGAGCTAGTGGAGAACTCCTATATAGACAGGGTTCAGAGAAGGTTAGGCTGGACTGTGGTCTTGATGCCTATTTCCTGACTTTAATTGGAAAATTGTTGTCTACTCTCTAGAGCAGAAGCTCGAGAGGAGAAGTGGATGTAATCACCCTTCTCAAGGTTGAGAGGACTAGGCTCGGTCTTGTTGAATTCTGATAAGGACAATTAGATAGATAAGTATTGATGCCAAACTCTGAATGTCAATTGAATTCTTCAATTAAATAGAACTGTGTAAGTTTGGTGTGGTCTCAATGAATTTGTAAAAATAATATGTATGTTACCTACAGGAAAATCTCAATATGACCAAGCTATTATACTTGATGAAAGTATGCCGTGTAAGTTTAGTGTGGTCTGAGTGAATTTATAAAAATAATTTGTAAGATACCTATAAGAAAATCTTAGTATGACAAAGCTATTATGCATGATGAAGGTATGTTGTTAAAAACTCTGAATTGTTTCTATTTTTTTTAAGTGCCTTGTAATGTTTCTTTTATTGACTTGGTTATGTTGTTCGCATTCCCTTCATCAAAAGACCCGAAATACCCTAAACGTTAGGTACCGAAACAAAGGTATGTCAGGGGTGCTAGAGTAGCACCGGGGTAATGCTTTTGGCTAGAGGACCGAAGTAGTGAAGCCACTCTTGCATGAGTCTGAAACTTTGTTAACAACTAAATGCAGAGAGGATTAAATAATGTCAGGCTAGGTGTAGTACTTGGAGGGAAAGACTAGAGAATTGGACCCCCAAAAAAAAGAGTTAAAGTTGTATGTTGAGTGATGGGGAACAATGCCTTTTACTAGAGCTGTATGCACAAAGGAGAAGAGACCTTGACCATATAGAGTAAAGGCAAGTGAAGGTTGAGACCCTGATCTCCAAACAACCAGTGACTGAGTCTAATCCTCTCAGTCACCGTGACAAAAGAAGTTAGGATAACAATCCTGTAACAATCTTGTGAACATGCAAACAGTGGAAAACCCATAACCAGATTGGGAACCCAAAGAAATTATTAAAGGAACCAGTGAAACATACAAGAAAACTAGGCTAAATATCCAGAATGGGATTATAAAGATTAACTTTAAAATAAGAGGAACAAACTACATCATAGCGACCGCAAGCCATAAAAACATATTGAATTGAAAAGTGTGTAGACCATAAAATATAGCTAGAAATAAAAGACTATATTGTCTGAGTTACACTGATTGTCCACCCCTAATCATATAACCATTACAAAATTATAATTACTATATATATATATATATATATATATATAGATAACGAAGAGAAATTTGACTCAACATTACGGTTGGAAATCACAAGACATAACTCAAACCGACACTAACAGACGACAATACAAACAAAATCAATATTCCAGTTTCATTCTCCTCAAAATAAAAGTTGTTAACCGCAACGAAAGCAAGGTGACAAGAACCTTGTACTTGTAGGATATAAAGTTCGAGAAGTTGTAACCCGAACCCTTCCAGTTGATTGCCGAGGATCATCTACAACAGACCAACGAAGGGTTAGGGTTTGAACAAAACAACCCTACAACCGATAACGAGAAAGGAGACTAGTTCTTGGTTCGTACCTTGGAAGGGTGGAATGACGCTCAACCACGCACTCAAGAACAACAAATCTCGACGACGCTACAAGATGGACCTGTAACATAACATGAGCGGTATGTATGAGCAAATTAACTTAACATATGAGCGCACATAGCAACATAGGTACATACAACAACCAAGTTTACATAACCATAGTCTCGGTGAAGACCTAGCTTGACCTCTCCTTCATATACTTAATGTTGCAGATTTGACACAGAGAGGGTCGATTGTACATTCCTGTCAACCATGCTAAAATGATTAAGCTCATAATTAAGGTAAAAACCATGGAAAAGCAAAACGAATTGGTGCAGGTTGACTTAAAACCCTTACTTGTTAACTATGTCATGAGCTTCACCGGAAAACCAGAGTATTCACTAGGACGCAAAGCTTAGTCGGGGAAAGGTCCAAGTGCAAATGCTGGTTGGAATGACGGAAGAGGGTAGGGGTCGGTTACCCTAATGATCTTCTAAAGTATGGGAGTCGTTTGATCTACAATGACTAGATCCACGGTGGAGAACAAGACAACTGTTGACCCTCCAAACTGACAACTGTCGGTAGTGTGCATCGAGAAAGTTCCAAACCTATGCCTTATACACCATCGAATCGTGGTTGGATTAGGTTTACCCCTTGGAACCTAAGCGACATGTTAAGGCAAGTAGGGACAAGACTTTATGTATTAATGTTGAATAGTACTACTAGAGTATTACATCATGGTAAGAGAATAAATTGTCATCGAAACCAAAAATAACCATTGTTTAGTACCAAGTCTGTTAAATCAAATGTGTGAACCCATATAATATAATGTTAAGGGGTACCAAGCTCGATTATTAAGTGTATCAAACAATATTTAATAATTGGTAATGCATATTCATAGATTTGATGTAGTCTTAACTTGTTACAATGTTGGTTTATTTTGGTAATATTTATACCAATAGATATAATTTAAAATATTAACTATCTTGTATTTCTAAATTTATGTTTATCTTTTCACATTTGATGTAATTTTGAAATTATAATACACATTATAAAATGGTAAAGTAGAAAATAAAATTTAATAACAAATTGTAAATATTTTTAAAAAGAAAAAATAACATTATCTACTTATGTGGACAACATTTACTATAATTATGCTAAATTTTAATAATAATGTAATGGTTCGATTAATTCCAACTATTATGGTTGACTTCATGTTAATAACTCAAATCTAATCTATAATCACTTATTGCTAGTGACATATTGGTAGGGTTCCCCAATCCAAGGAAAGCCCAAGACTAGGGACAACGGCGAGGCAGACTTTGATAGGTTAGGTTATTTATTAGATATGCAATCTACCCATTTCCTTCTAGAGATCTCTCAAATTAGAGTTTAGGCAGGCTTTTCATTGCTTGCCCAATTTCCTTCAAGGCAGTTATTTTCAAATTTTGCTTTTTGTTAATCGTTCAAATTTAATGCGTTACATTACACAATGAGATTGCGATTTTGATCCATTTATTCCTCTTAATGCTTTGAACGATGGAATTTTGGCAAATTCCTCACCCACTTTGAAAACAACGGATTACGCAGTTTATGCTGACTAGGCCAAGTATCTCCCACAGCGCGTACGTCTGTACAGGTTGCTTATAACGATGGACTGGCCAATATCCTTTGACGATTTCAGAAGTTATTAATAAATGAATCCGTTCTCTTAAAAGATATCAGAACCGTCTTCACAACTTGCAATTTGCACAGCAGGCTTTGATTTAGTCTGCCCCACATCACATCTTTGGTGGAGACATCTTCATTTCTTATAAAACATGGCAACGACCACGAGTATTGTCATTCATCACATGAAGCTCTGACCAGGTTCCTCTTCCCACAGAAGAGCTGTGATCTTAAAGGAGTTAGAAAAATGTGTCCCCTCTGTCAGCTGATCTCACGTAACCCCACATCACCCACTTTTTCAACACTACAATTGCCAAGGTCTTTTTTACACAAATTCAATCTCTATCGACATAAATACAATTAAAATGACACTTGACCCGGTCATTACTTACAGAAAGACCTGACCAGGCTCCTCTTGCACAGAGCCGCAATCTTATATGTCCCACAGCCGCCGTGTGTCCCCTCTGTCAGCTGATATCACCTAATTCCACTTCACCTTGTACTTCTTCAACCCTCAATTAGTCAGCCATTTCGTCCACAAATTCAAACAGCATACGACATAAATACAAAATGATACTTGACCCAGTCGGAGCGTTCCATTTCCCCCCTCCTCAACATATAAATACAACACAGCCTTGCATCTAGATTCACAACATCGAACAATCCTTCCTGCTGATGCAGCAGATTGAATTGATTCAGGGGAACAGTTGATGAATTGATTCGGGGAAATAGCTGGTTGCTCTCGCGACCCATCATGGCGTTCTTAGTCGCTTTGCTCTTCTGGATGGCATCTGCAACAGCAGTTTTTGCAGACTACAAATCCCCACCTCCATATGACTACAATTCTATGCCTTCACCGCCTCCTCCCTACTATTACAAATCACCACCTCCACCACCACCATCTCCTTCGCCGCCTCCTCCATACTACTACAAGTCGCCACCACCACCATCTCTGTCGCCTCCTCCATACTATTACAAATCCCCACCTCCACCATATCCGTCCCCTCCTCCTCCATACTACTACAAATTCCCCCCTCCACCTTTGTCGTCCCCTCCCCCTCCATATTACTACAAATCTCCACCTCCACCATCTCCTTCGCCTCCTCCTCCATACTACTACAAGTCGCCATCACCACCATCTCCTTCACCTCCTCCTCCGTCGCCACCGCCACCGCCACCCCCACCACCATCTCCGCCTCCTCCTCCTCCGTACTACTATAAATCCCCGCCTCCACCTTCCCCATCACCGCCCCCTCCATACTACTACAAATCCCCACCGCCACCTTCTCCATCTCCTCCTCCATATTACTACAAATCCCCACCACCACCTTCACCATCACCTCCTCCTCCATACTACTACAACTCCCCACCACCACCATCTCCATCACCTCCTCCTCCTTACTACTACAATTCACCACCACCACCTCCTCCTTCTCCATCTCCTCCTCCTCCATATTACTACAAGTCCCCACCACCACCTTCACCATCGCCTCCTCCTCCATACTACTACAAGTCCCCACCACCACCATCTCCATCACCTCCTCCTCCATACTACTACAAATACCCTCCACCACCACCTCCTTCGCCATCCCCTCCTCCACCATACTACAAGTCCCCTCCACCACCATCTCCATCTTCTCCTCCTCCATACTACTACAAATCCCCACCACCTCCTTCCCCAATGCCTCCTCCTCCATACTACTACAAGTCCCCTCCACCACCATCTCCTTCGCCGCCTCCTCCATATTACTACAAATACCCACCACCGCCCATCTATTGATTCTCATAATGAAATGGATAGGAGGAGGTCGACTTTCGGTCTATAAGCATATGGTGCATTTTTTCTGAAGAACTGCCACAGAACATGTTCTGTGGATAGATATATAGATATATGACAACTATGAATGTCAGCATTTAAACGTTGTTCTATGTGCAGAGATGTTCTATGTGACGATCATCTTTTGACCGGCAGAATTCTGTGTGCTACAATAAAATGGGCAAGGGCATTCTTGTGTTCAATGCCGCCCGTAATAGTGTACTGTTGATGTGCCTTCTTAATACAATGGAAATTCATTCATATAACTCTTCTTGACTTCAAACGCTTGGCTTGGTCGAGCCATCAATTAGCCCAGTATTGTTGTTTTTCGTCTTTCGTAATAAGATACTCCGCCTGCGTTTTTATTATTAAACAAGTGATCACTCCTGATTTTATTACTTTCACTTTGTGACTTGTTTCTTAGCCATAACGCCTATTTCCCCGTTGTATCCTTGGAACGTATATGTTTACCAGGGGGAAATTTGAATACTCGTGGTTCTAGTGTTAATGTGCTAGTTAATCAACGCAAATTTGAATATGTTAATGAGCGTTCCGAATGTTACGTGAGATCCGCTGAACCAAAGCTTGCTGTGCGAAAGTTATGAAGACACTTCTGATATCTTTAAAGAGAACAGGTTCATTTATTAATAACTTCTGAAATCCAGGCATTTGGATTGCTGATTTCCCAAATATTTAGCAAATAATATATGAGAGTGGGCAATTATCTAACAGGTTTGAAATCTAGCAAATCAACAATCAAGATAAGTTCATGGCTGAAATCCGTTGTTTTCAAAGTGGGCATAGAATTTGCCAATAGCCCACTATTTGAAGCATGAGGGGGAATATATGGATCAAACTCGCAATATCATTACGTAACATAACGCATTAAATTTGAAGGACTAATAAGAATCAAAATTTGAAAATAAACACCGTGAAGGAAATTGGGCAACCAATGTAAAACCTGCCTAAACTCTAATGTGAGAGATCTCTAGAAGGCAATGGGTAGATTGCAAGTCTCATAAATACCCTATCAAAGTCTGCCTCGTCGTTGTCCCTAGTCGCGCTTACCTTGGTTTGGGCAACCCTACCAATATGTCACTAGCAATAAGTGTTTTCATTTTTGAGTTATTAATCACCAAAATCTAGCATAATTATGTTAGAGAATGCTGTTTATATGAGTGGATGGTGTCATTCTTTTAGTTTTTTAAATGTTATTTGCTATTTGTCATTTAATTTTTTATTTTACTATTTATAATATGTATGGTGATTTCAAAATGATACTGAATACATATGAAAAACATAGATATAGATTTAGAGATGGGAGATCATTATTATTTAATATCTTAAATTATATTTATTCATATAAATATCACAAAAATAAAATAGCATCTTCTATTTATATTTATAACATAAAACTCGATTTAAAGGAAAAAAGACTATCGAAAACTAAATAAAAAATAAAAAGCAAAAACTTTTCATTTATAATTATAACATTTTTCTATTTATAAGTATAACCCAACATTTTGGATTAAAATAAAAATGGAATTAAAAAAAAAAAAACAAAATAGGTATTATTTTAAGTTTAAATTGTAAAGATTTAGGAAAGTAAGTCAATAATATTCCGAATTTAAATTGATTTAACAATATAGTAATAGAATAGATATGCTTAGTGTTTTTGGTAGATGGTAAATAATAAATTATAGCCTTTTAAATGAATTTTGATAATTATATTATTATAATAGGATATGTAAAAATATTAATATAATAAATTTAAGATTTTTTTATTGGAATTTAAATACAATATAATTTTATGTGAGACTGTGATTGTTTGTTGTTTAAAATACATTTTTGAGTGTATAAATGGATTTTGTACTTAAAAAACTTTTGGGTAATGGAATTCTACACATTAATTATTTTAATTTAAACTCAAGTTTTTAAAAATCTCTAGGAGATTTTGGTTCAAATTAACTAGAAAAAAAAATGTCCTACAAAAAATGATTTTATCTATTAATTAGACTACACTTTTTTATTTTTTATATTAGAATTTAGTGATTGAGATGTATACGAGGATATTATTGTATAAACAATTGAGCATTTTTATGTAAATGTGAAAATTAGTTTCGTCCATTATTATCATTTTTTTTTAATAAATGTCTAGCTTAAATTGATTTAGATACGTCTATAACCTTTACCTATTAATTTTCCTCAATTATAAAAAATAAAATAGTTAGTGTTTGCCTAACTTAAATTGGTTTAAATTGATCATAATAAGTTACTTTATCTCATCTAACTATAAATCACAACTATTTTTTTAAAATAAGAATTTCTATATACATTAATTATAATTTTATTAATATTAACATTGTTTTTAGGTACATTTTATTATATTTTTATTTTTCTTTTGTAATTAACATATAAAATTTTCATTATAAATTGAAATAATAATAATAATAATAATAATTTTATCTTGAAAAAGAAAATCAAATTGAATTGTAAAAAAATAAGATAATAGGATGAATTGAAATAATAATAATAATAATTTTATACTGAAAAGAAAAAACAAATTGAATTGTAAAAAAATAAGATAATAGGATGAAATTATACCAAATAATAGTGATGATTTATAATCATAATAATCATTTTAAACGATTTACTATAATTCTCGGGCATGCTTTATTAAAGGTAATAGTAAATCATTCTCAATTACTAACATTAAGTCTTTAGAGTATGTTAGAGTAAACAAAGAAGCGATATTTTACCATGTGTATCAAAGTCATTCAATTTAAAGGAATTTCTTTTTGACTAAATAAACTTCTTACATAATGTTAATTAACAATTTGTGTATAACGACAAGTGAGGCTTCTAAACTAAATAATACTATAGTTACTGCATGAGATTATAGAGTAATCTTAATTGTTAAGGGGAAAACCTAAATAAATTGGTTTAAAATTATACTATATCTAAACATGTAGTTAAAGAAATCGAAAAAATAAATGTTAAGCTCAGAGGATGTTCCTATAATATTAACTATCAAAAAGAAAATTTTAATCAAATAAAAATTATAATCAAATATCTACTATGTAGTATAAAGATTTAAAAAGAAGGGTTGTGTTGTAGCGGCTGCAACACTTTCCAAAATTTTAGTTTGCATCTAATTTCCGAGCCTCCCTTGAGTTTTTACTTGATGTTGGCAAACACGCGGGCTCACCCCCTGGGCTCGTGTTAAGTCTTTGCACCCTCTTTTCTTGACCGTTCAACAGAGAGTTTTTTGCATGTTGGTCACAATGTCACATTTGCAACCATGTTCTTGTCATGCACAAGGTCTCTGCTTCATGTGTTTAGGTTGTATTCGCTATGTGAACATCCAGTGCGCTCACACACAAAGTTGTATGTATTGTCGCGCAAGCGTCATCGCAGTCATTCAATGATCTATCACAAGCGTTGCACTTGTCACTCACACCGTCGGTCAATAATGTTGAGCATATGTTATCTTGATGGTTTGAGGCATCTTGTCGTCAAGTCATGTTGAGTATGTGTTTGCAAGCTCGCTTATGCACAAATTCACTCACTCACACACTTAGTCATTTTGTTGAAGCTTTGATGACCAGATCAACCTCTCATAACCGAACCTCCACCCAGAGCTGACTAGACTGACTGTCACCCAGAACAATGCAGAACTGTCCAACAAACCATTTCAAGCTGCACTGCCCGCAAGCTGATCAATCAACCCTCATGTTGGTCAACCGGAGAGTTTGACCGGGCAATGATGCCGGGACTCACTCCCCTAAAAAATTGGGTAGAAGTTGCAAATCTTGCCCACTCCTTTGACTAAGGAAACTGCACAGACAGGCTGGATAGACACCTAGTGCCCGTCCTTGTCTCCCTTAGAAAATTGCACAATTTTCCCAGCCACCCACCTAGTGAGCCGACCGTCTACCCACCCAGAAAACTGCATAGATTTCATGAGCAAGCCCTCTACAACCCAGTAGCCCACTCAGCTAAGAAACTGCGCAGAGGTGATCATCATGTCATCCTCCCAGCAACTGCGTAGTTTTTCTCTCCAGCAGCTCCCACAACCTGCTGCTAGCTACCTCTAGGAACTGCGCAGTTTTTTCTGCGAAGCCACTTCGCAGTCCATTGCCAACTCCCTCCACAAATTATGCAGTTTGGTCTGGGAAGCCCTCCCGTAACCCACACCATATCCATCTAGAAATCGTGCAGATCACTCCTCCAGTCAAGCCAAATCCCGCGGATAGTCACTGTCGATCCACATTTCCCATCTCAGCCTCCCAGTGACTACTGCGCAATTTTTACCAGCAGTGCCTACAGATTGCATCCTAGCTTGAAACTTTTCCTGCATAGTGTCACAACCTTGTCCTCCCTCTCGGTCACTTGCATCCGAAAGCCAATGATCATGCATCATGGTAGACTAGGAGGTTTATTGATTTGATGTCGACTTATCATGAGTGATTGCATATACAAGTACATGAATAGACATGACGCGATGACGGATGGGATGAACAAGGAGAGTACATGCAAAAGGATGTGTTTGTGATTAGAAGAATAAATCATGCATGAGAGGAAATGTGTTTGCGAATGAACAACCATGTGAATATGTGTTCGCAAACGAACGAGTGGACGAACATGTGAAGATGTGTTCAGGGATGGATGGATGAACGAACATGCGAGGAGATATTTTCGCAAATAGACAGAGCATGACAAAGTACAAGTAAGGAGAAGTGCACACATAAAAAATCAAGCGAACCCAATGACCATCGAGGACTCCACACACCTTGCCATGCGAAGGTGAAGCTGTGATACACCAATAGGACATCCATCACTCAACAGAATTGCAGCTTGCCATGCACAACAATAGTAGCATGAACATACTAGCACTGTCATGTTGAGTTGTGTCATGAGTCATGTCATCCACATCACTACTGTGGGCCATACTAGTCTCAATCAATGTAATGTAGCGTGGAAGTCCAAGAGACCCACTTGTAATCTCATGAGTCATGTAAAGTTGAAGAGTCATGAAATTCAAATAGTCATGAGGGAAGTCAAACAGTCACAAGGGCCAGTTTTACGCTTGGCTATAAATAGCCCTCATTTGTACATGCAAAAGACTTTTTCACCTTGGCTCCCTTCACATCGCCTTGACAGTCTGCAGCCTTTTCTTTGAGGAGCGAATAGTGACTCCAACGTCCCTCTTACGGTGTTAGTGATTTATGGTGTAACGATGTGTCTTGGAACTTTCGCTTTATTTAGAAGCCTAATAAAATGCCAACATGTTTTATCACATGTATTGTAATTGTTTGTAAGACTAATCTTGGAACACTTGTAATGCATGTTGCTTAACTTGTGTTAAAACAATTGAACTACTTCAGTTGCTCTATTATCTCTACTTTTGAAAATGTGTTGTATAAGTTATTAACATTATCTTGCCCGCATGGGCTGCCTCACTGGACATCAAACAAAACCTTTCCATAAAGTTACTATAACGACTGTCACACTTGTGCAGTTTGCTCTGTTGAGTTTTGTACGTGTTATCCCTTTTATGAGTTGTGATTGTCACATCCGTGTGGATTACTCCTCTGGAAGATGTGCATGTCCTGTTGTGTTGTGTTTTTGATAGAGTTGGGATTCTTCCCTTTCGACTAGAGACTCATATCCATCGTCTCTCTCTGTGTTGAAAGAACCTTGACACAAGTAATACTGGCACATACTAGGCAGGTGAACCTCAAAGATAAAGAAAACCACTCTCATGTGCTGACAAGAAAGAGCTAAGGCAAATATTTAAGACAAATGGAAACTGGGCCATCATACTAGATGGGACTTCTAGATGGATATTCGGTCCTTTATGGGATTAGCTATTTTTTACTGTTGCTTCATTGAGGGGTTTTCTAGAATTGCTTATCCCATAACCTCTATACAAAAGAAGGGGATAATGTTTAAGTGGGAAGTTGAGTGTCAACACAATTTTGAACAATTGAAACAATTGTTGACATCAACTCCAATGTTAAAAGTTGCTGAACTAGAAAAGGAATTTATCATATGCACTTATGCTTGTCAAGAAGGGGTGGGGGGGTTCTTTATGCGGGATGGTAAAGTAGTAGCCTGTGAGTAACGAAAGTTAAAGGAGCATGAGAAAAAGAATTCACCATATGATTTAGAACTTACTGCAGTGGTACATGATTTAAGAGTATGACATCATTACCTGCTGGGGAAAAAGTTCATGCTAATTATAGATCATAGTATTTTAACTAGTTTCTTCAAACAACTTAACTTAAATGCATGACAATCCAGCTGGGCTGCATTCCTAAGCGAGTTTGAATTTTATATAAAACACCTCCAAGGGAAAGAAAACCATGTAGTTAGTTCCTTAAGTAGGAAAATGCAATGTTTTTTTGAAATTCGATACCATCTCATTGAATTTGATGTATTAGAACAACTTAAAGAAGTTTCTCTTAAAGATCCGGAATATGAATTCTTATGGAAGCAGGCCAAGTGGACAGAATATTCATGGAAGCAATTTGAGTATGGTATTCATGATAGAAATATATTGACTTTAAAAGAAAGGGTTTATATTCCTAACCAAATGGTGGTTAAACAAACGTTATTAGATGAATTTCATTATAGCCCTTATGTTGTTCACCCTAGATATCAAAATTTATTTTTTGTGATTAAGAGAAATTATATTTGGCCTGGTATGAGAAAGGATATCGCTGAATATTTGGCCAAGTGTTTGGAGTGTCAAAAAGTAAAGGTCAAGCATCAACACCCTGCTGGCCTACTCCATTCCCTCCTTATACTCGAATGGAAATGGGAAGTAATCACTTTGGACTTTATAATGGCGTTATCTAAGAATTAAGTAAATTTGCACATTTTATTCTTGTGAAATCTACTTATAAGACCATGGAAATTGCAGATATATTTATGAGGAAGATATTTCGGCTCCATGGTTTACCAAAAGTAGTGATCTTGGATAGAGATGTGATGTTTATCTCAACATTCTCGAAAGCCCTTTTCATTGGGTTGGGCACTCAAATTCAATTCAGCATTTCGTACCACCCTTAGATAGATGGGAAGATTGAATGAGAAAACAAGGCGATGGAGGATATGTTACGGATGTACATAATGCACAAACAACCAAATCGGAAGAGTATATCCACTTGGTTGAATTTTCTTATAATAACAATTACCATGAACCATTAAAGATGAGTCCTTATGAGGTACTTTATGGTAGGAGATGTCGAAGACCCACTAATTGGATCAGTCCAGAGGACAAAATGGTTTTGGGTCCTTACCTTTTCGCAAAGATGGAACAAGAGGTAAAAAGAGTTTGACATAACTTAAAAGTTGCTCAAAATAAGCAAAAGATGTAGGCAAATAGGAAAATAACTTTTAAATAATTTCAAGTATGGGACAATGTTTATGTACATATGAAACCCAAGAGAAGCACTCTGAGTTGATATAGTTGTGCTAAACTAGCACCTCGTTATTGTGGATTGTTTCAGGTCTTTGAAAGAGTAGGAATTGTAGCCTACCAGCTGTCCCTCCCCAGTCATATAAGATTTCATAATGTGTTTCATGTTTCACTGTTAAATAAGTATGTGTATGATTTCAGACACATAATTAATTGGCAATATATACAAGTAAGTATATTATTAAATTCTAGAAATACAAGTAAGTATAGTATTAAATTCTAGAAATACAAGTATAGTATTAAATTCTAGAAATATGTAGATGTTTAATTTTTGGAATGAATTAAACTTAATGGTAAATTTGGGTGGCTAACAGGTCGAACTGGATGGAGAGTTCCTAGCAGAACCTCTACTATTCTTAATTGGAGAGAAATAATTCTACCGAGGCGAGTTATCATCTAGATTAAAGTGTAGTGGAGACACTTTAGGCCGGAGGAGGCCACCTAGGAAGATGTGAGTCTCATGAAATAGGCCTATCCGGAATTTTTCCAAGGGAAGAAGTAAACACTGAGGATGGTGTTTTGCCTGGGGGAAGATGTAACACCCTAGGTTAATGATTGATTTACAAACATTTACTTTATGTTACCATAGTTAAATTTTAGGAAATGTTCTTGTGAAACTCAGTAGAATGTTTGGTTAAATATTTAAAACATGATAATGTTATTGTGGTATGAAAATTTAGAATTCAAGAATATTGAATGGGTGAAGCGAAGTCCAGCCTCCAGGAAGTTAGAAACAGTTACCCTCTATTCTAGGGATAAGAGAGGAATCTCAATGATGAGAAGGGGTTCTATTCTTTTTTATCTTGAAAGGAAAAAGAGAAGTCCGAGAAGTGGTAGGATGCTTCCAAGGAGGAATCCAGAGCTGGACATGAGCCAGTGGAGAACTCCTATATAGACAGGGTCCAGAGAATGTTAGGCTGGACTGTGGTCTTGATGCCTATTTCCTGACTCTAACTGGAAAACTGTTGTCTACTGTCTAGAGTAGAAGATCGAGAGGAGAAGTGGATGTAATCACCCTTCTCAAGGTTGAGAGGACCAGGCTCAGTCTTGTTGAATTCTGATAAGGATAATTAGACAGATAAGTATTGATGCCAAACTCTGAATGTCAATTCAATTCTTCAATTAAATAGAACTATGTAAGTTTGGTGTGGTCTCAATGAATTTATAAAAATAATATGTAAGTTACCTACAGGAAAATCTCAGTATGACCAAGCTATTATACTTGATGAAAGTATGCTGTGTAAGTTTAGTGTGGTCTGAGTGAATTTATAAAAATAATTTGTAAGATACCTATAAGAAAATCTCAGTATGACAAAACTATTATGCATGATGAAGGTATGTTGTTAAAAACTCTTAATTGTTTCTATTTTTTTAAGTTCCTTGTAATTTTTCCTTTATTGACTTGATTATGCTGTTCGCAGTCCCTTCATCTAAAGACCTGAAATACCCTAAACGTTAGGTACCGAAACAAAGGTATGTCAGGGGTGCTAAAGTAGGGCCGGGGTAAGGCTTTCGGCTAGAGGACCGAAGTAGTGAAGCCACTCTTGCATGAGTTTGAAAATTTGTTAATAACTAAATGCAGAGACGATTAAATAATGTCGAGTTAGGTGTAGTACTTGGAGGGAAAGACTAGAGAATTAGACCCCCAAAAAAAAGAGTTAAAGTTGTATGTTGAGTGATGGGGAAAATTCCTTTCACTGGAGCTGTATGTGCAAAGGAGAAGAGGCCTTGACCATATAGAGTAAAGGCAAGTGAAGGTTGAGACCCTAATCTACAAGAAACCAGTGACTGAGTCCAGTCCTCTTCAGTCGCCGTGACAAAAGAAGTTAGGATAACAATCCTGTAACAATCTTGTGAACATGCAAACGGTGGAAAATCCATAACCAGATTGGAAACCCAAAGAAATTATTAAAGGAACGAGTGAAACATACAAGAAAACTGGGCTAAATATCCATAATGGGATTATAAAGATTAACTTTAAAATAAGAGGAACAATCTACATCATAGCGACCGCAAGCCATAAAAACATATTGAATTGAAAAGTGTGTAGACCATAAAATATAGCTAGAAATAAAACACTGTATTATCTGAGTTACACTGATTGTCCACCTCTAATCATATAACCGTTACAAAATTACAATTACCATATATATATATATATATATATAACAAAGAGAAATTGGACTTAACATTATGGTTGGAAATCACAAGACATAACTCAAACCGACACTAATAGTCGACAATACAAACAAAATCAATATTCCAGTTTCATTCTCTTCAGAACAAAAGTTGTTAACCGTAACGAAAGCAAGGTGACAAGAACCCTACCACTTGTAGGATATAAAGTTCGAGAAGTTGTAACCTGAACCCTTCTAGTCGATTGTCGAGGATCATCTACAACAAACCAACGAAGGGTTAGGGTTTGAACAAAACAACCCTACAACCGATAACGAGAAAGGAGACTAGTTCTTGGTTCGTACCTTAAAAGGGTGGAATGACACTCAACCACGCACCCAAGAACAACAAATCTCGACAACGCTACAAGATGGACGTGTAACATAATATGAGCGGTAGGTACAAGCAAATTAACTTAACATATAAGCGCAACATAGCAGCACAGGTACATACAACAACCAAGTTTACATAATCATAGTCTCGATGAAGACCGAGCTTGACCTCTCCTTCATATTCTCAATGTTGCAGATTCGACACAAAGAGGGTCGATTATACGTTCCTGTCAGCCACGCTAAAATGATTAAGCTCATAATTAAGGAAAAAACCACGGAAAAACAAAACAAATTGGTGCAGGTTGACTTAAAACCCTTACTTGTTAACTATGTCATGAGCTTCACCAGAAAACCAGAGTATTCACTAGGACGCAAAGCTCAGTCGGGGAAAGGTCCAAGTGCAAATGCTGGTTGGAATGACGGAAGAGGGTAGGGGTCGGTTACCCTAATGATCTTCTAAGGTATGGGAGTTGTTCGATCTACAATGACTAGATCCACGATGGAGAACAAGACAACTATTGACCCTCCAGACTGACAACTGCCGGTAGTGTGCATCGAGAAAGTTCCAAACCTATACCTTATACACCGCTGAATCGTGGTTGGATTAGGTTTACCCCTTGGAACCTAAGCGACATGTTAAGGCACGCAGGGATAAGACTTTATGTATTAATGTTGAATAGTACTACCAGAGTATTACATCATGGTAAGAGAATAAATTGTCATTGAAACCAAAAAATAACCATTATTTAGTACCAAGTCTGTTAAATCAAATGTGTCAACCCATATAATATAAATGTTAACGGGTACCAAGCTCGATTATTAAATGAATCAAACAATATTTAATAATTGGTAATGCTTATTCATAGATTTGTTTCTACTATTGCATAATTAATGTAAATTACAATGTGATGTGGTCTTAACTTGTTACAATGTTGGTTTATTTTGGTAATATTTATACCAATAAACATAATTTAAAATATTAACTATCTTGTATTTCTAAATTTATGTTTATCTTTTCACATTTGATGTAATTTTGAAATTACAATACACATTATAAAATGGTAAAGTAGAAAATAGGATTTAATAACAAATTGTAAATATTTTTAAAAAGAAAAAATAACATTATCTACTTAGATCGACAACATTTACTAATATAATTATGTTAAATTTTAATAATAGTCTAATGGTTCGATTAATTCCAACTATTATGGTTGACTTCATGTTAATAACTCAAATCTAATCTCTAATCATTGATTGCTAGTGACATATTGGTAGGGTTCCCCAATCCAAGGAAAGCCCAAGACTAGGGACAGCGGCGAGGCAGACTTTGATAGGGTAGGTTATTTATTAGATATGCAATCTACCCATTTCCTTCTAGAGAGCTCTCAAATTAGAGTTTAGGCAGGCTTTACATTGCTTGCCCAATTTCCTTCATGGCATTTATTTTCAAATTTTGCTTTTTGTTAATTGTTCAAATTTAATGCGTTAAGTTACACAATGAGATTGCGATTTTGATCCATTTATTCCTCCTAATGCTTCGAACGATGGAATTTTGGCAAATTCCTCACCCACTTTGAAAACAACGGATTACGCGGTTTATGCTGACTAGGCCAAGTATCTCCCACAGCGCGTACGTTTGTACAGGTCGCTTATAACGATGGACTGGCCAATATCCTTTGACGATTTCAAAAGTTATTAATAAATGAATCCGTTCTCTTAAAAGATATCAGAACCCTCTTCACAACTTGCACATTTGCACAGCAGGCTTTGATTTAGTCTGCCCCACATCACATCTTTGGTGGAGACGTCTTCATTTCTTATAAAACATGGCAACGACCATGAGTATTGTCATTCTTCACATGAAGCTCGGACCAGGTTCCTCTTCCCCCAGAAGAGCTGTGATCTTAAATGAGTTAGAAAAAAGTGTCCCCTCTGTCAGCTGATCTCACGTAACCCCACATCACCCACTTTTTCAACACTACAATTGTCAAGGTTTTTTTAACACAAAATCAATCTCTATCGACATAAATACAATTAAAATGACACTTGACCCGGTCATTACTTACACAAAGACCTGACCTGGCTCCTCTTGCACAGAGCCCAATCTTATATGTCCCACAGCCGCCGTGTGTCCCCTCTGTCAGCTGATATCACCTAATCCCACTTCACCTTGTACTTCTTCAGCCCTCAATTAGTCAGTCATTTCGTCCACAGATTCAAACAGCATACGACATAAATACAAAATGATACTTGACCCAGTCGGAGCGTTCCATTTCCCCCCTCCTCAACATATAAATACAACACAGCCTTGCATCTAGATTCACAACATCGAACAATCCTTCCTGCTGATGCAGCAGATTGAATTCATTCAGGGGAACAGTTGATGAATTGATTCGGGGAAATAGCTGGTTGCTCTCGCGACCCATCATGGCGTTCTTAGTCGCTTTGCTCTTCTGGATGGCATCTGCAACAGCAGTTTTTGCAGACTACAAATCCCCACCTCCATATGACTACAATTCTATGCCTTCACCGCCTCCTCCCTACTATTACAAATCACCACCTCCACCACCACCATCTCCTTCGCCGCCTCCTCCATACTACTACAAGTCGCCACCACCACCATCTCTGTCGCCTCCTCCATACTATTACAAATCCCCACCTCCACCATATCCGTCCCCTCCTCCTCCATACTACTACAAATTCCCCCCTCCACCTTTGTCGTCCCCTCCCCCTCCATATTACTACAAATCTCCACCTCCACCATCTCCTTCGCCTCCTCCTCCATACTACTACAAGTCGCCATCACCACCATCTCCTTCACCTCCTCCTCCGTCGCCACCGCCACCCCCACCACCATCTCCGCCTCCTCCTCCTCCGTACTACTATAAATCCCCGCCTCCACCTTCCCCATCACCGCCCCCTCCATACTACTACAAATCCCCACCGCCACCTTCTCCATCTCCTCCTCCATATTACTACAAATCCCCACCACCACCTTCACCATCACCTCCTCCTCCATACTACTACAACTCCCCACCACCACCATCTCCATCACCTCCTCCTCCTTACTACTACAAATCACCACCACCACCTCCTCCTTCTCCATCTCCTCCTCCTCCATATTACTACAAGTCCCCACCACCACCTTCACCATCGCCTCCTCCTCCATACTACTACAAGTCCCCACCACCACCATCTCCATCACCTCCTCCTCCATACTACTACAAATACCCTCCACCACCACCTCCTTCGCCATCCCCTCCTCCACCATACTACAAGTCCCCTCCACCACCATCTCCATCTTCTCCTCCTCCATACTACTACAAATCCCCACCACCTCCTTCCCCAATGCCTCCTCCTCCATACTACTACAAGTCCCCTCCACCACCATCTCCTTCGCCGCCTCCTCCATATTACTACAAATACCCACCACCGCCCATCTATTGATTCTCATAATGAAATGGATAGGAGGAGGTCGACTTTCGGTCTATAAGCATATGGTGCATTTTTTCTGAAGAACTGCCACAGAACATGTTCTGTGGATAGATATATAGATATATGACAACTATGAATGTCAGCATTTAAACGTTGTTCTATGTGCAGAGATGTTCTATGTGACGATCATCTTTTGACCGGCAGAATTCTGTGTGCTACAATAAAATGGGCAAGGGCATTCTTGTGTTCAATGCCGCCCGTAATAGTGTACTGTTGATGTGCCTTCTTAATACAATGGAAATTCATTCATATAACTCTTCTTGACTTCAAACGCTTGGCTTGGTCGAGCCATCAATTAGCCCAGTATTGTTGTTTTTCGTCTTTCGTAATAAGATACTCCGCCTGCGTTTTTATTATTAAACAAGTGATCACTCCTGATTTTATTACTTTCACTTTGTGACTTGTTTCTTAGCCATAACGCCTATTTCCCCGTTGTATCCTTGGAACGTATATGTTTACCAGGGGGAAATTTGAATACTCGTGGTTCTAGTTAATCAACGCAAATTTGAATCGTGGTTCTAGTTAATCAACGCAAATTTGAATATGTTAATGAGCGTTCCGAATGTTACGTGAGATCCGCTGAACCAAAGCTTGCTGTGCGAAAGTTATGAAGACACTTCTGATATCTTTAAAGAGAACAGGTTCATTTATTAATAACTTCTGAAATCCAGGCATTTGGATTGCTGATTTCCCAAATATTTAGCAAATAAGATATGAGAGTGGGCAATTATCTAACAGGTTTGAAATCTAGCAAATCAACAATCAAGATAAGTTCATGGCTGAAATCCGTTGTTTTCAAAGTGGGCATAGAATTTGCCAATAGCCCACTATTTGAAGCATGAGGGGGAATATATGGATCAAACTCGCAATATCATTACGTAACATAACGCATTAAATTTGAAGGACTAATAAGAATCAAAATTTGAAAATAAACACCGTGAAGGAAATTGGGCAACCAATGTAAAACCTGCCTAAACTCTAATGTGAGAGATCTCTAGAAGGCAATGGGTAGATTGCAAGTCTCATAAATACCCTATCAAAGTCTGCCTCGTCGTTGTCCCTAGTCGCGCTTACCTTGGTTTGGGCAACCCTACCAATATGTCACTAGCAATAAGTGTTTTCATTTTTGAGTTATTAAACAACCGTAATAGTTGGATTTTCTCCAACGATTCATAATCACCAAAATCTAGCATAATTATGTTAGAGAATGCTGTTTATATGAGTGGATGGTGTCATTCTTTTAGTTTTTTAAATGTTATTTGCTATTTGTCATTTAATTTGTTATTTTACTATTTATAATATGCACATTTGTCATTTAATTTGTTATTTTACTATTTATAATATGTATAGTGATTTCAAAATGATATTGAATAAATATGAAAAGATAGATATAGATTTAGACATGGGAGATACTTATTACTTAATATTTTAAATTATATTTATTGATATAAATATCAAAAATAAAGTAACATTTTTTATTTATATTTATAATATAAAACTTGATTTAAAAGAAAAATGACTCTCGAAAACTAAATAAAAATTAAAAAACAAATACTTTTCATTTATAATTATAACATTTAACAATTTTCTATCTCTAAGTATAACCCAAAATTTTGGATTAAAATAAAAATGAATATAAAAAATGGATAAAAAATAAAAACAAAATAGGTATTTTTTTAAGTTTAAATTATAAAGATTTAGGAAAATAAGTCAATAATATTCCCAATTTAAATTGATTTAACAATATAGTAAGAATAGATATGCTTAGTGTTTTTGGTGGATGGTAAATAATTAATGATAGATTTTTAAATGAATTGTGATAATTATATTATTATAATAGGATATGTACAAATATTAACATAATAAAGAGAACAGGTTCATTTATTAATAACTTCTGAAATCCAGGCATTTGGATTGCTGATTTCCCAAATATTTAGCAAATAAGATATGAGAGTGGGCAATTATTTAACAGTTTTCAAATCTAGCAAATCAACAACCAAGATAAGTTCATGGCTGAAATCGTCAAAAGCCAGTAAATCATTATAAACCTCTATTTATCTGGACGTAAACGCTATTAGAGAGACTTGGCTTGGTCAGCGTATATTGCGTAATCCGTTGTTTTCAAAGTGGGCATAGAATTTGCCAATAGCCCACTATTTGAAGCATGAGGGGGAATATATGGATCAAACTCGCAATATCATTATGTAACGTAACGCATTAAATTTGAAGGACTAATAAGAATCAAAATTTTAGTTTTTTAGTTTTAGTTTTTTAAATGTTATTTGCTATTTGTCATTTAATTTGTTATTTTACTATTTATAATATGTATGGTGATTTCAAAATG
This sequence comes from Pinus tabuliformis, assembly GCA_031772625.1. Taxonomy (NCBI): domain Eukaryota; kingdom Viridiplantae; phylum Streptophyta; class Pinopsida; order Pinales; family Pinaceae; genus Pinus; species Pinus tabuliformis. The sequence continues at coordinate 319,013,710 of CM062816.1, read as the reverse complement.
ATATTGAATGCATATGAAAAAGATAGATATAGATTTAGAGATGGGAGATCATTATTATTTAATATCTTAAATTATATTTATTGATATAAATATCACAAAAATAAAATAGCATCTTCTATTTATATTTATAACATAAAACTCGATTTAAAGGAAAAATGACTATCGAAAAGTAAATAAAAAATAAAAAACAAAAACTTTCCATTTATAATTATAACATTTTTCTATTTATAAGTATAACCCAACATTTTGGATTAAAATAAAAATGGAATTAAAAAAAAAAACAAAATAGGTATTATTTTAAGTTTAAATTATAAAAGTTTAGGAAAGTAAGTCAATAATATTCCCAATTTAAATTGATTTAACAATATAGTAATAGAATAGATATACTTAGTGTTTTTGGTAGATAGTAAATAATTAATTATAGCCTTTTAAATGAATTTTGATAATTATATTATTATAATCGGATATGTAAAAATATTAATATAATAAATTTAAGATTTTTTTATTGGAATTTAAATACAATATAATTTTATGTGAGATTGTGATTGTTTGTTGTTTAAAATACATTTTTGAGTGTATAAATGGATTTTGTACTTAAAAGACTTTTGGGTACTCGATTTCTAGGAGATTTTGGTTAAAATTAACTAGAAAAAAAAATGTCCTACCAAAAATGATTTTATCTATTAATTAGACTACACTTTTTATTTTTTATATTAGAATTTAGTGATTGAGATGTATACGAGGATATTATTGTATAAACAATTTATCATTTTTATGTAAATGTGAAAATTAGTTTTCGTCCATTATTGTCATTTTTTAAAAATAAATGTCTAGCTTAAATTGATTTAGATACGTCTATAACCTTTACCTATTAATTTTCCTCAATTATAAAAAATAAAATAGTTAGTGTTTGCCTAACTTAAATTGGTTTAAATTGATCATAGTAAGTTACTTTATCTCATCTAACTATAAATCACAACTATTTTTTTAAAATAAGAAATTCTATATACATTAATTATAATTTTATTAATATTAACATTGTTTTCAGGTACATTTTATTATATTTTTATTTTTCTTTTGTAATTAACATATAAAATTTTCATTATAAATTGAAATAATAATAATAATTTTATCTTGAAAAAGAAAATCAAATTGAAGTGCAAAAAAATTAGATAAAAAAATAAAAAATTATACCAAATAATAGTGATGATTTATAATAATAATAAGCATTTTAAACGATTTACATTATTACTATAATTCTTGGACATGCTTTATTAAAGGTAATTGTAAATCATTCTCAATTACTAACATTAAGTCTTTAGAGTATGTTAGAGTAAACAAAGAAGCCATATTTTACCATGTGTATCAAAATTATTCAATTTAAAGGAATTTTTTTTTTTTACTAAATAAACTTCTTACATAATGTTAATTAACAATTTGTGTATAATGACAAGTGAGGCTTCTAAACTAAATAATACCATAGTTAGTGCATGAGATTATTGAGTAATCTTAATTGTTAAGGGGAAAACCTAAATAAATTGGTTTAAAAATATAATATATCTAAAAATGTAGTTAAAGAAATCGAAAAAATAAATGTTAAGCTAAGAGGATGTTCCTATAATATTAACTATCAAACAGAAAATTTTAATCAAATAAAAATTATAATCAAATATCTACTATGTAGTATAAAAGTTTAAAAAGAAGGGTTGTGTTGTAGTGGCCGCAACACTTTCCAAAATTTTAGTCCGCATCTAATTTCAGAGCCTTCCTTAAGTTTTTACTTGATGTTTGCAAACACGCGGGCTCACCTCGTGGGCTCGTGTTGAGTCTTTTCACCCTCTTTTCTTGACCGTTCAACGGAGAGATTTTTGCATGTTGGTCACAATGTCACACTTGCAACCATGTTCTAGTCGTGCACAAGGTCTTTGCTTCATGTGTGTAGGTTGTATTCGCTATGTGAACATCCAGCGTGCTCACACACGAAGTTGTATGCACTGTCGCGCAAGCGTCGTCGTAGTCATTCAATGATCTATCACAAGCGTTGCACTTGTCACCCACACCGCCGGTCAATAATGTTGAGCATATGTTATCTTGATGGTTTGAGGCATCTTGTCGTCAAGTCATGTTGAGTATGTGTTTGCAAGCTCGCGTATGCACAAATTCACTCACTCACACACTTAGTCATTTTGTTGAAGTTCTGATGACCGGATCACCCTCTAACAACCGAACCTCCACCCAGAGCTGACTAGATTGACTGTCACCCACAACAATGCAGAACTGTCCAACAAGCCATTTCAAGCTGCACTGGCCGCAGGCTGATCAATCAACCCTCATGTTGGTCAATTGGAGAGTTTGACCGGGTAGTGATGCCAAGACTCACTCCCCTAAAAGACTAGGCAAAAGTTGCAGATCTTGCCCACTCCGCTAACTAAGGAAATTGCATAGACACGCCGGATAGACACCCAGTGCCCATCCCTGTCTCCCTTAGAAAATTGCACAATTTTCCCAGCCACCCATCCAGTGAGCTGACCGTCTACTCACCCAGAAAACTACGTAGATTTCATGAGCAAGCCCTCTACAACCCAGTAGCTCGCTCAGCTAAGAAACTGCGCAGAGGTGATCATCATGTCATCCTCCCAGCAACTGCGTAGTTTTTCTCTCTAGCAGCTCTTGCAACCCGCTGCTAGCTACCTCTAGGAACTGCGCAGTTTTTTCTGCCAAGCCACTTCGCAGTCCACTGCCAGCTCCCTCCAAAAATTATGCAGTTTGGTCTGTGAAGCCCTCCCACAACCCACACCATTTCCATCCAGAAATCATGCAGATCACTCCTCCAATCGAGCCAAATCCCACAAACAGTCACTGTCGATCCAGATTTCCCATCTCAGCCTCCTAGTGACCACTGCGCAATTTTCAACAGCAGTGCCTGGAGATTGCATCCCAGCTTGAAACTTGCCCCGCATAGTTTCACAGCCTTGTCCTCCCTCTCGATCACGTGCATCCAAAAGCGAATGATCAGACATAATGGTAGACTAGGAGGTTTATTGATTTGATGTCGACTTATCATGAGTGATTGCAGATACAAGTACATGAATAGACATGAAGCGGTGACAAATGGGATGAACAAGGAGAGTACATGCAAAAGGATGTGTTCGTGATTAGACGAATAAATCATGCATGAGAGGAAATGTGTTCGCGAACAAACAACCATGTGAATATGTGTTTGCAAACGAACGAGCAGATGAACATGTGAAGATGTGTTCATGGACGGATGGATGAACAAACATGCGAGGAGATATTTTTGCAAACAGACGGAGCATGACAAAGTACAAGTAAGGAGAAGTGCACACATGAAAAATCAAGCGAACCCAATGACCATCGAGGACTCCACACACCATGCCATGCGGAGGTGATGCTGTGATACACCAATAGGACATCCATCACTCAACAAAATTGTAGCTTGATATGCACAACAACAGTAGCATGAACATACCAGCACTGTCGTGTCGAGTTGTGTCATGATTCATGTCATCCACATCACTACTGTGGGCCATACTGTTCTCAATCAATGTAATGTAGCGTGGAAGTTCAAGAGACCCACTTGTAATATGAAGAGTCATGTAAAGTTGAAGAGTCATGAAATTCAAATAGTCATGAGGGAAGTCGAACAGTCACAAGGGCTAGTTTACCCTTGGCTATAAATAGCCCTCATTTGTACATGCAAAAGACTTTTTCACCTTGACTCCCCTCGCATAGCCTTAAGAGTTTGCAGCCTTTTCTTTGAGGAGTGAATAGTGACTCCAACGCCCCTCTTACGGTGTGAGTGATTTATGGTGTAACGATGTGTCTTGGAACTTTCACTTAATTTAGAAGCCTAATAAAATGCCAACATGTTTTCTCACGTGTATTGTAATTGTTTGTAAGACTAATCTTGGAACACTTGTAATGCATGTTGCTTTAACCTATGTTAAAACAATTGAACTACTTCAGTTGCTCTATTACCTATACTTTTGAAAATGTGTTGTATAAGTTATTAACATTGTCTTGCCCGCGTGGGCTGCCTCACTAGACATCAAACAAAACCTTTCCATAAACTTACTAAAACGACTATCACACTTGCACAGTTTTCTCTGTTGAGTGTTGTACGTGTTATCCCTCTTATGAGTTGTGACTGTCGCATCCGTGTGGATTACTCCTCTAGAAGATGTGCATGTCTTGTTGTGTTGTGTTTTTCTGAAAGAGTTGGGATTCTTCCCTTTCGACTAGAGACTCACATCCACCATCTCTCTTTGTGGTGAAAGAACCTTGACACAAGTAATACTAGCACATCAGGCACGTGAACCTCAAAGACAAAGAAAACCACTCTCGTGTGCTGACAAGCAAGAGCTAAGGCAAATATTTAAGACAAATGGAAACTGGGCCATCATACCAGATGGGACTCCTACACTAAACGGTGTGAGGTCTAATTGGGACTTCATATTGAGGAGATCCCTTGAATGTTGGTGGGTCCAGCACCGTCAAAATTTCTGGTGCTAGAAGGACGAAAACCAATTGTTTATGGTTGAATGTCCTCTCACCCCCACTCATCAATCATCTAATGAAGGTAGAAACTCACACTCCCTCTCACCTACATGCAACTCTGAAGTTGGTTACTCCTCACCTCACATGCGTGAACAAGAAATTTCATATCAGGACCTTCGCTCGGTCTATCCCATCACTAGTCAGTTCGCAAAAGTAGTCGGACTAATCCTAGGAATACAACATCTTCCATATGTGTGAAGAAAGACAAAAACCACTACCACAAGGGTTGTCGTATCATGAGTGGAAGAAGAAGTTCTTGCCACACTTGAAGGTCTAGTAGAAGTTGTTGAGAACAGAGAGGAACCTTCAATCGTTCGATAGGGAGAACGAGACACCCTTGTCATATTGGGCTCAAACTCCGATACAGGAGGTGGAGGGTGTTGTGGGGAAAAGTATCCGACTCGGAATGACCCTATCCCGACTCTAAGGGTGACAGTTCCTTAGCAACAACTGAAAGTAAAGCTTTGATATTTTCCTTTATGAAAGTACAGAGAAGGAAGAAAAGATTAACCAACCGGTGTCTTTCGCTTTTGTCGATCCTGTCCTCTCTCTTTGTCTCTTGTTCCCAACTCCTTGCTCTCTTCGCCGGCCCAGCTACACACAGATCCTGCACAAACAAGAGAGAGAAACTACAAGAAACATGTACTCATAACTGATGCATGGATTAGAGTGAATCAGATATACAAGTAAATACAATACATCAATGCAATACAAGTATATAGGAGAACATTCAAAGCTTTATTGATAGAAGTAAAAGGGTTCTGACAAGGTTACAACCATCAATGGCTCCAATCCAGCAGCACCTCCCCAGCAGCAAGAAATCTCCTCTTCACCTCTATAAAAGCAATCACCCAATAGCTCTAACTGTAAACCAACAGCACTTCCTTGCTTTGCACAAAATTCCAGCCTCCCTAGACCTCATAGAAGAGCTCTATATATAGGAGATTTGGAGAAAGGATGAGTCAGCTTGAGACTGACCTAAAGCTGCCTTGTGTCCTCTCCCACTTTAGTTAATCTTCAGTTCTTGAGTCCACTTGGAGATCCTTGCTTACACATGGAGATCAAGTACCTCTTACTCATCACAGGGCGAATCCCTTGAACCAAGTATCAGTTTGGAAGCTTCCTGGGCAGTTGACACCTTGCAGAATGACTGTGCCACTTGGCCAATCTCGCCCAGCGCAGGTAGCCTTCATTGGTTTTGACTTTCAGCGCAGGTACAAGGAGGAGCAGTTGACATTCAGCGCAGTTGCTCAGTGGAGCAGCTGACATGATCCAAAAATAGCCTGTTTTGAGTGTTTTTCAGGTGGAGAACTGATGGGAAGTGCTGTGGTTTGCTGACCTTGTTCTTCTAGGGGTAAGAACAACATGTTTAGGGACTGAGGATCCCTGTAATTATTGACATTTCATGCTCCATGCTGCGAGGCACAAAAATGTCTATAACAGTTGCCCCCTAAAGTATGAGGCCGTTTATCGGGTGAAATGCTTTATCTAGAGGGTCCGAAGTTCATTCCAGTGCTGAGGAGGCGCCCTGTAATACAATACAATACAATACATTATTTTTCATTTTGTTTTTCATGATCTAGCTGAGGCGGGCATTCCCATGCTCAGCTTTATAAATACATTTTGGTACATAGAACAGACGATCGTCTGATGGTAGACTGATAATTCTCTGTTGAAATTATCATCCTTTGAGTAGGATGATCATCTGCTGCAATGATGTACATGACAAATGCTTTTATATTTCCTGAATATGTATCGCAGCCCGGATGGATGAAACTAGATCCGGGGTCTTCAAACTCGTTCGATCTTCACTCTAAGTACAAGTCGATCCATGTGAGAATTTCGCTGAAGTCGAACATGGAAAGACATCGCTTGATTACCGGTCAATGATGAAAACCGTTAACAAGCGCGAGAGGAATCACCGATAATGATAATGACCCTCAAGGTACCGCAGTACAATTCACGTGGCGTGAATAAAGGACTTGGCGTCGAACGCCACGCAAAATCTTCTGGTCGAAGGTCATTGATGTATACCTGTCGCCGGAAGTGAGAAACTTGCCATTGAGGCATGCAAGCTTCAAAGTACTGATGGGGTTGTTCCTAGATCAACTCCTTGGATAATGAGCTGAAGTCGACAAGAAGCGATCCGTCAAAGGAGGGCCTTAATGAATCCCACATCAATGACACGGAACGGAGCTAATGATTTTAGTGGAGGTGAAAACAAACTGTGACATATGATTCAGGGTGGCGATCATGAATGGATGAAGGATAATGTATGGCAGTGGATGGGACACGGTTGACACTTTCAGAATGACCTCTCTTGAACATATAATGACACTGATGCGATGGATCGGTAGCATTACCCCAAAACGTGGATGGTTTGGCGAAGACCATGGTGATGAGACCGGTGAATGAAACAACCCAACCCGATGTGGTACGGAGGAAAAGTGTCATGTTCAAGAGCGACTTGCTACCATTAAACTTTGATGTTCTCCCAATTTTTCCCCAGTCATTTCTGACCAGTACCTCTTTATTTTTGTCAAGCTTGAGGAGGATAACATATGCTTGTTCTATAACCTGCCCTTCGGGCAAGCCCATCGCTATGATTTAACGAGCTTAGCGATAGGGAAACTCGTTCTCGTCTAAAGACAAGTTTGTCGCTATTTAATCATTTTAACGAGTCTAACGACAAGGAAAACTCGGTCCTTTTCATTTTTAGAGAGTCTGAAAAGGTACATAAAGTCGACTCCAAAATTCCTTTTTCGTCATCTAATCCCTTAAGTCCGAAAAAGTATAAAACAATACAGAAGGGATGAATTTTCGATTGCTTTAACGAGCCGAACAAAACAAGCGCTCGATCTTTTTGTGCAATAATCCCTCAGGTCCAAAAAGATTAAAATCTAGAGGAGGGATAGCGTTCCGGTCTTTTAACGAGCTGGAAGGCCAAAACTCGGCAAACTTTTCATATTTTACGAGTCAGTGAAAAGAGCTCAAAGAAGACTCGTCTTTTGAGGAACGAGTGATAAACAGGGATAGCAGCAGATTCCAGGTACAGGTTGGAATATTCCAATCACGGCAGTGTCACAAGGATGGCTAAGTGAAATCACTCTTCGCAGATGTTCCTCAAAAAGGGTAAACACACAAATGGAAGTGAATGATCGGCCAAATGACGGTGCACAAACACGACCAAGGCTTTTATGGCTGATGAATTTACGATCTCAGAAGGGTATTTACCAGTTCATTTTTCTGAATGAGCTTGAACTCTAAAGGAAAGCCTGCTCATAAACTTATGTTTATTTTTTAACGAGCATGAACTATGCGCTAAAACTGCTCGGATCTTGCGTTTATTTTTTAACGAGCATGAACTATGTGCTAAAACTGTTCGATATACCAGTCATAGAATAAGAACGCCTCCTGTGAGATAGCTATTTTTTAAGGAGCTTTATCTCACGAAGCTATGCTCCAACTTTGGCAAGTTTTTACCTTTGCCCCACAGACTTTCTTCATGCAAGGTCGGAATCGGCTAATCCTACGAGTTTAAAGGGTTAGACCTACAGGTTTAAAGGGAGGACCTAAAAATTTAAAAAATAAATAGTCGTCCCTCGCTCACATTCCAAAAGTTTGCATGCCCCCAGGTATAGGATAGAATTTCGAGGCTGCCCCTCCTCTCCCCTACCTCTGCTTTTCTTTGGGCATTCACAGCTACTTGTCATCTTGCCAATCTAATGTTAACGATACTAGTCTTCTCGTTATTTTAAGGGGTCTTACGCGATACTCAGGCTTCCCGTCGGCCCAACTTTTAACGAACAGCTATTTGTGACAAGAGAAGAACACTACTCAAAGACAAAACAATGGTATTATTGAGGGAGGCTTGCCTCTTTCTTATTATCCGAAGAGGGTTCTATTCGCTGCCGCAAATCAATCTCTTTCTTCGGCGATGTCTATCATCAGGTTACTAAAGATGGCGACCACCTGTTGCAGCAATAGAATCTCTTTCTTTGGAGGCTGCCCCTACTTATCCTTCAAAACATATGTTTTAATGGGTGAGGCTTGTCTTCAAAGATGGTTACTACTTGCTACCGCAAATGGTCCCCTTCCTTGGTATCCTGATTATCTAGACAAGGGGAGCGAGAAGCTGATTATCTCACTCGCATAACTTTGACAAAAGAATATTATTCTAGAACAACCCCTCTTCCACCGCCGGACGGGGTACGGACTAGTCCATTCTTCTGCCCGAAGCAGACCAGGGTGCATGCCCCCTGGGTTCCAGTCTTTCTTTCCGAATCACTCGCACTCATCGGGAAGGAGGACTGGGGGTGGAGGCGAATCTTGAGTGAACAGACCATTTAGGATTGGTATTTGACTATTTGCGATGCGAGATCCCGGAAATGAAAGTTGGTCTACGAGCTTGACCATCCTTCCTTCATGTGGAAAACACATTACTCTAAAGAGTGAGGAGACTATCGCTCCCATGCAATAAATATAGTCACGTCCAAGGAGTAGGTTATAATCCAAGGGTCCCTGGACGACCATCACGTTTAAATTGACGGTCTTCCCTTTCAATGTAACAGGTACATTGGGGAGGATCCCTAATGGTCGACTGGTTCCTTTATCAAAACCTGAGAGATTTCTTAACTCAGGTAAAAGCGCCGGGGAACCCAGTGCTTTCCAAGCAACAGAGGAAAGGATACTCACAGACGCCCCCTCATCAATGATAGTACCAGCCATAATCATTCTATAGATCTGGACAATGATTCTGAATGGTATACTGGCTGGTAACCGGGGTCTGCCTAGTTGATTCCAATCAAAGGATACAACCAGGTTGCTTGGTGGTGGGACCGAATATACGGCCGGGTATGACTCTGATGATGTTCCCTCCTGCGATAAAGGAATGGGCGCATTGCCCTGACGCTCATCAGAGTCGGTGCTGATGAAAAGAACCTGGATGGTGTCATCCTTATTCTCTTCAGTGAGGGTGTCGCATGAAGATGACTCTTCGGCGACGGTGTCATTTGAAGATGAAACTTCTGAAGGTAGAACCGGGTCAACTGCCGTATCGACCTTTGGACTTTCGTCCGGTCTGGATTCAGTAGGTTCATTTTCAGTGACTGACGCTTCAGCCGACCACTTGAGCGGGCCAGCTGGATTTTCAACTATCAAGGGATTAGGCGCGAGTTTTTGGTATCCAGGAGGAAGTCGTAACGGTGAAACCGGACGATCTTCCCAAACTCTCTTTGCCTCATCTAAGAATGGACATTTTTGGATGGCATGATTGCCTTCACACAATAGACAGGGTGATCTTGGTCCCCTTCTTCGTCCTTCACTCTCGTTAGTTGACGGACTGCAATCAACATGACAACCAGAGGTTGATGCTACCGGATTGTGCAACCTTGGGGACCAGTCCCTTAGTATCCGGGGAATACAAGGACAATCACGATGGAAGTGGATCCCTTTGCAAATGACACATGGCGATTTAGGCCCGGTCGGTGCAGTGTGTGGGTTTTTGTCAGCTTTCTTCTGCTTGCCCCCAGTCGCCTTCGCCAGAGGCTCCTTCTGCTTCTTTTCTCTCTTCTTCTTTTCCTTCTTCTCCTTGGGAGGCTGACTCTTGCCAGCTCTACCTTGCGAAGATGAAGGATCAGAGGAAGTATCGTAAGAAGTGGAAGGCTGGTGGGTAGTTCTAGATTGTTCTGACTGTTGATTCGACTGCTCAGGATTAGTGGCGATCTGGACTACATTAGTTGAAAAGAGCCATACAGGTAGGCCGATTGTCAATCCTGGAAGTGACAATGTTGCCATATGAGGCGCACCAACATCTCCCCAAGAGGAGAAGGGATTTGGACTTCCGCCAAGGTTACTTCCTTGGTTGGTGGGCTCCATACTTTTCAACTGAAAGATCAACGTGGGAATAACAGGTGATTATGTTCCGCTTAAAATAAATTTTATTAACGACGCTTTTAGACACAAACTTGCTTTTTCATGTTTTAAGAGTCGAGAAAAAGCTAAAGATGACTCTAGTCGACTTCGATGTATTAACGAGCCCGAAGTGACAAATGCTCGGTTGGACTTTTTCAGTTATAGAGTTTGAAAAAGGCCAAAAGAAACTGCTCTGGAGATCTAGGCAGAGGGTGTGCCAAACCTTTCGCGAAACCACAGAATACGTTTTACGGTACGGGTGGTCGATCTTCGTGAATGCTGTGTTCACTGCATCGCGATCAGTAGGGCGGCCGACACGGCTTCCTAAGGATAAAGGATAAATGCCTATAGGGGTCTCCCAATATACGCGACGGTACGCGGGAGCACAAGTCCGTATTAGTGCCACCGACTCTCAGGAGGAATCACCCACCTTCGTAGAGATCGACAGTCACTACGTTTAACGACGCCGGAACACGTCTCTACCTAGACCTCTAGATGTTTGCGTTATGTTACAAAGCGTTGTTATGTAAATTGGATTTATTTTAATGTTGATCTTGCTTAGCAGTTTGCCTTTAAGGATCACCACGAGATGTATATATACAACTTCCTAAATGCAATCTAAGATGAGAAGCAAAACTTTTCAATCTTTCAACTTTGAAAACCTTAATCTACTGAGGGAAAAGAAAGACACAACTTTTCGCACAGATCATAGAACACACACTAAAATGCAAATTTTCCTAAATCGTCAAGCACACAGTCAAATGCAAATATGCACAATGCATGTATTTCTTTTCGTTATCCTCAATGTTGATGTAAGACAGAAAGGAAAACTGTTGTATGACTTTTGAATCTAATTTCAAGCGAAAAATAAACAAGCTTGTCCAAAATCAAAAGACACCTTAAGATCGACTTGTTTAGACACTGGAAATGTATAGATTCAAACCATAAAATGAAAAACAAACAAACTCAAACAGCCATGAACAGTAATAAAACTAGCTCTTAAGATCACAAAGACACTTTTACAGTTCAGGATCTAAGAGGTCACCGCTATAATGGTTCGCTTTTCACAATGGGAAACTGTAACTGAAGCAAGAAATACTGAAAGAACACTCACAGTTTCATCACACAACTGAGGTGGAATAATGTCAAGGAAAGTTGGTTTACAGCAAGTACAATGACCAGCAATCAGCAGCAAAAATCAGTGAAAACAGGGCTAAGACACAGTGGGAAACCTCAGGAAGACATAGCCTAACTGGGTCAGCGCAGGCTCTGGTCTGTCAAATTGACTCTCAGCGCAGTTCCCGAAGGGAGTACCTGCGCTGAAATGCAGACTGCCTGTGGACAGCCTGCACTGAGACACGAGAGTTGCGTTTACAAGGATTCCCGGGTCATAAAAAACTCAAAAATGCACTGTTTTTGCTGAAATAAAAAGCTATAGGTCAAGTACAAGCTAAGGGATGATCAAGAGGATGAAAAGCTATCACAAAGAGTACAAGAGTCTTTTGTAGATCAGCTCTTCAAATCGTGAATCTGCTCAGAAAATGAGCAAGAGTAGCAGCCCCTCTACTTCGCTTTTGATATAGTCAAAAGCTTTTCGATTTGGTACTCTTTTCTTCAGGAAATGAATAGCAAAGATACTACAAACACCAACAAGATACTAGGCTCCCCAGCGGAGTCGCCAGTTTGTTGTGGGGAAAAGTATCCGACTCGGAATGACCCTATCCCGACTCTAAGGGTGACAGTTCCTTAGCAACAACTGAAAGTAAAGCTTTGATATTTTCCTTTATGAAAGTACAGAGAAGGAAGAAAAGATTAACCAACCGGTGTCTTTCGCTTTTGTCGATCCTGTCCTCTCTCTTTGTCTCTTGTTCCCAACTCCTTGCTCTCTTCGCCGGCCCAGCTACACACAGATCCTGCACAAACAAGAGAGAGAAACTACAAGAAACATGTACTCATAACTGATGCATGGATTAGAGTGAATCAGATATACAAGTAAATACAATACATCAATGCAATACAAGTATATAGGAGAACATTCAAAGCTTTATTGATAGAAGTAAAAGGGTTCTGACAAGGTTACAACCATCAATGGCTCCAATCCAGCAGCACCTCCCCAGCAGCAAGAAATCTCCTCTTCACCTCTATAAAAGCAATCACCCAATAGCTCTAACTGTAAACCAACAGCACTTCCTTGCTTTGCACAAAATTCCAGCCTCCCTAGACCTCATAGAAGAGCTCTATATATAGGAGATTTGGAGAAAGGATGAGTCAACTTGAGACTGACCTAAAGCTGCCTTGTGTCCTCTCCCACTTTAGTTAATCTTTAGTTCTTGAGTCCACTTGGAGATCCTTGCTTACACATGGAGATCAAGTACCTCTTACTCATCACAGGGCGAATCCCTTGAACCAAGTATCAGTTTGGAAGCTTCCTGGGCAGTTGACACCTTGCAGAATGACTGTGCCACTTGGCCAATCTCGCCCAGCGCAGGTAGCCTTCATTGGTTTTGACTTTCAGCGCAGGTACAAGGAGGAGCAGTTGACATTCAGCGTAGTTGCTCAGTGGAGCAGCTGACATGATCCAAAAATAGCCTGTTTTGAGTGTTTTTCAGGTGGAGAACTGATGGGAAGTGCTGTGGTTTGCTGACCTTGTTCTTCTAGGGGTAAGAACAACATGTTTAGGGACTGAGGATCCCTGTAATTATTGACATTTCATGCTCCATGCTGTGAGGCACAAAAATGTCTATAACATAGGGGAAGGAAGCAAAGGAGGTGGAGGTAGAGAAGAACCAATAGACTTAGAGTTGGAACTGTCAGACTTTGAAGAAGAGGAGGAGGACGAACAAGAAGAATACATGGATGATCAAAACTTGGAATGGATGACACAGGGACCATTGGATCTCCTGGGTGATTTACACAGGATGCCAAAGCGCTCAGAGAGAATGCTTACAAATTTCACCCTCACAATAAAGTATATTCCAATTTAAATTTGTCCTTGAATTAAAATTCGAATTTACTCTCTCCAGCTGCTTGAAAATAATTAATTAATTCATTATGGATTAATTAGTTGGAGAAATTCAAGTTAGAAGTCTTTCTGAAGTCATGCAAGAGTTATCCCTTAAATTAAGGAGATTATCCCTTAATTAAGGAGATAAGATTGAGTTAGATTTGAGCTGCAATTAGTTAGCTCAGTTTACTGAGTTAAGTCTAGTTAAATTAGTTCCAAATTGTTTGAGGAACTAATTGTGAGCTATCAGTCAGTTGATGCATGCATGCACTCAACAAGTTTACTCCAGATAACTGAAGATTCTCTCATCAGAAACTCATGCATGTCTATTAAGAGAAAGATCCATTTGAGCTAAATGTCAAGGAAAGGTTACTATCAATTGCATGTGATTTCCTATAAAGGAAACTCATCCATGCAGTCAAGGGAAGGTTCCTTGAGGATTGCGTAGTTCTGACATGGTGTAGGATCAGTGTGAGTGATCAATCTTCCACTTGGTAATAGGAGGATCATGCAGAGAAATTGCATAGGGAAATAGGAGGCTTGGAGGGTAGAGGAGGAGGCTTGTGAGAAGCTTTGTTTGCCTGTGAGAATCTTGGAGGATTTTCTAAGAGCTGGCTAGCTGTGAGAGCTAAGGCTTTGTGTAATTCTAAGACATTTCCATTTTGTATGATAGTGGGGTTTTTAGCGAAGGCTTTCCCCTGACTATTTTCTGTGTTTCATGTGCATTGATTCTTCTTCTTCTGGTTATATGTGTTCAGTTCTGATAGGTCAATCTTTAAGCTTCCTCAAGTTTGATAGTAGAAGTAGATTATAGTATTTTGCTTTGGTATATTGCATTATCAAGTTAATCTACAGTCATATTTTCTACATAGTTCTCAGAGGTAGATTTGTAGAGAATTTGCAGGAAATTCTACATGGTATCGGAGCCAAGTTTATCAAAGTTGTGAACAGTATATGGAGAAGATAATTTGAAGTTTGAATTTTGGGGTTGCAGGTGCAAATCAAATTCTTATCATACTTCAAGGTTGGCCAATGGCATTCTATGGCTTGAGACTTGAGTATGCCTTGGAAGGCAGCTCGAATTACATAGCATGGAAAGATCGAATGGAGGCTATATTAGAAGAAAATGGCTTGAAGCAATTCATTGATCAAGAAATCGCAAAGCCAAGTTGAACTAATGCACAAGAGTTGGCTAAGTGGAAGAAGTGTGTGGCGAGGGCGAGACGAATCATCCTTGAGGGAGTTCGCGACCATATCATCTTAAGTATCCATGGGAAGGATACTCCATATTCAATGTGGAAGACATTGAAGGACCTCTACCAGAACAATTGCAACCAAAGGAAATTGGCGCTCAAGGATAAGATTTGAAGAATCAAGATCGAGAATGGCGATACTATTTCCACATATCTGAACAAGATCAACACCTGTAGAGATGAACTTGGAAGTGTGGGAATAACTACTACCGATGATGATATGGTGAGCCTCGCTCTCCTTCACCTTCAAAAGAGCTAGAATAGCTACCAGGATTCTGTGAATGGAAGGGAGAAACTATCAGATTGGGAACGACTATGGTTGGATCTCATTCAGGAGGAGATCATGAGGAGCACACGATAGGGTTCTTCATCCAAGGATGATGATGAAGAAAATATGGCCTTAGCAATTAAGGCAAGGAAAGGGAAGGGGAAGGCATCCCATTATGAATCGAATTCTTTTGATGGAGGGAAGAAGGTTGACAAGTCTAAAGTGATATGCTTTAATTATCATGAGATGGGTCATTATGTGACTAATTTCCCATTGAAGAAGTCTAAGAAGGGATCCTCAGATGGATCAGAAGGTGAGGCATTAGCCTCTTAATTCGAAATGGACTTCACCCTCATCGCATGCATGGTGTCATTGATGATGGGTTGTGGTTGGTATCTTGATAGTGGAGCCTCATTCCACATGACTGGAGATAAAATTTTATTCAATACCTTGGAGGAGAAAGTTCTCAAGATGTGCATATAGATGGGTGATGACGAAAAGTTTAGTGTTTCAGGAGTGGGCACTATTGCTTTTCAAACGGAGTATGGAGCTTCTATTACCCTGACCAATGTGAAGTATGTGCCTGGGCTGAAGAATAACTTGGTATCGATCGTGATGTTGGAGGACAAAGGCTACGATGTTGTCTTCAGTAAGGGAAATGTTTTCCTTATACACATCACCACGATACAAGTGAAATAGATCAGTTCACGAGTCAAGAACCAGTATGCTCTTGAGGTTCAAGATGTATGAAAAGCCTTGAGGAGCAAGGAAAATGTTAGAGACTTGGTGGCTGAGAGGGAGAGTAAATCACCTCTCAACGTGAAGTCCCAGAAGAAGTCTCAGACAATTGTGGAGGAGCCACAGTTAGAGTCAGCAGAGGGATCACATGCAGCCATACCTCCAGGTGTGAGGTGGGGTGATGTGAAGTGATTGTCCCAAGAAGGCTGAAATTGGGTAGGGTCCATTGAGAGGTTTTATCTCATGGATCACACCTTTCTACGGGAGTGCAAAGTACATAGTAACGGGAGGAATTAGTGTGATTGATGCAGTCAGAGATCAAAGTGACAAAGGCTAGAGTAGTCAAATACTGAAGAGTGCAGAGAAGGATTGACAATAGTGCAGAAAGGCAGAGTCGGCCAAAGTGCAAAGTTTTCAGTTGACATATGTAATAGCAGTCAGAGACTTTGATAACAGAAGCATCATACTGATTTAGGTTGGATGTTTTTTTGTTTCTGAAGTTGTTGGAGCAACAACACTAGAGAGAAGTGTTGCATGCAGAACATTCCAAAGGTTCAGGATTGGGATCGAGTTGAATTCCTTTCTTGTTGAGAGGGAGTGTTGAAAATAGAAATAAGAAATGATAAAAATAGAATCCAGTATATTCCCATTTTAATTTGTCCTTGAATTAAAATTGTGAATTAAAATTCGAATTTAGTCTCATCAGCTCCTTGAAAATAATTAATTAATTCATTATGGATTAATTAGTTGGAGAAATTCAAGTTAGAAGTCTTTCTGAAGTCATGCAAGAGTTATCCCTTAAATTAAGGAGATTGTCCCTTAATTAAGGAGATAAGATTGAGTTATATTTGAGTTGTAATGAGTTATCTTAGTTTACTAAGTTAAGTCCAGTTAAATTAGTTCCAAATTGTTTGAGGAACTAATTGTAAGTTATCAGTCAGTTGATGCATGTATGCACTCAACAAGTGTACTCGAGATAACTGAAGATTCTCTCATCAGAAACTCATGTAGGTCTATTCAGAGAAAGACCCAGTTGAGCTAAATGTCAAGGACAGGTTACTATCAGTTGCATATGTGTTCCTATAAAGGAAACTCATCCATGTAGTCAAGGGAAGGTTCCCTGAGGATTACATAGTTCTGACAGGGTGTAGGATCAGTGTGAGTGATCAGTCTTCCACTTGGTAACAAGAGGATCACCTAGAGAAACTACGCAAGGAAATAGGAGGCTTGGAGGGTAGAGAAGAAGGCTTGTGAGAAGCTTTGTTTTCCTATGAGCATCCAAGAGGATTATACTGAGAGCTGGCTAGCTGTGAGAGCTAAGGCTTTGTGTAATTCTGAGATATTTCCACCTTGTATGATAGTGAGGTTTTTAGCTAAGGCTTTCCCCTGAGTATTTTCTTTCTTTCATGTGCATTGATTCTTCTTCTTCTGGTTATATGTGTTTAGCTTTGATTCAGGTCGATCTTTAAGCTTCTGCAAATTTGATCGTAGAAGTAGATTATAGTATTTTACTTTGGTTTATTGCATTATTGAGTTAATCTATAGTCATATTTTCTACATAGATCTCAAAGGTAGATTTGTAGAGAATTTGTAGGAAATTCTACAGAAGTGAAGGTAGAAGATCACTTGGACAACTTCTACCCACAACTGCAGGCACTTGAGGTACAGTACAATCACGTTGCATGTAGATTGCTTCTATGTACCATGGACAGTTGCACAACAATATGGTATCACAACCTTCCTGTCAACTCCATCCATAACTGGGGTACGTTCAAACACATGTTTCTGGAAAAATTGCCGACAACAAGACCCTAGCCATGTTTCTCAAAGAGTTGGGAAGCTTGAAGATGGCGAAGAAAGAAAAGGTAAAAGATTAAATCAGAGGTTTATGCGCATATCAAATAAGTTTGCAGCGGACATGAAGCCTCATGACTCCATCATTGTTGACTACTACACTCCCGCTCTGCCGAACAACATTGTGCAGTTTGTCAGGCACGCTACAAAACCAACTCTTTGAAAAATGTGAAGAGGCAGTCACTGTTGAAAAATACTTGCGCCTGATTGGAGTCATCAAGGATGATGAACCAACAAAGGGCTCTGAGATGTGAGCAGGAAACCCCAGGCTGCGGCGAGCAAGGGTAGAGACAAAGAAACAAGTGATATTGAAACCCTCACTTTCCTTGTCAAGAACTTGATAATGGAAGTTTCTGAGCTCAAACAATGAATAATAGACACATCTGTGAGCACTTGGCTACCTAGACAACAATAAGGAAGCATGTCATCAGGCAGCAACCGCTGCCTGACTAAAATCGAGCAAAGGTCCAGCTCAGTATTCTAGTTATAATGGTGTGTGAATGATGAATTTTTGTCATTCCATGAAGACGGTCACCCTGAAGGGTCTTTTTTGGATTGGAAATGAGTTGCAGGCTTAGTATGAAACCGCGGAATAAACATACATAGAAGTACACATGAAAAAATGGGAGACATGGACGATGATGAAGAGGTTGCACCTGATGAGACCTCAAGCACTGGGCGAGTGATTAACATGTGTCAGTGCATGCAAGTAGCACAAAAGACAAGCATTGAGAAGAAGCCCCCCAAGCAAAATGATCATTACAATATCATAAGTAAAGGTCCCCCCTAAAATTGGGAAATGAAACAAAATATCGAACTGCTGAGGACGGTTGATCCACCAGCTGTACAAAAGCAGAAAACACAAAGCAAGCATGGGAAGACAGCAGTGGACAAGAGTACACCCATGACCAGAAAGCTACAGAACACTCCGCCGTACAACATGAACATCATTCTGACCCCGGACATCTTGGTGAGTCTACGTGCCCTTGATTACAATATTATGGAAGATATGAAGAAGACTTGCGTAAACATCAGTTTGTTCAAGTTGACTAAGATTCAAGGATAGTGGGACATCTTGTTGCATGCACTAGGTTAGTCCTCTACAAACATCGCAACCTCTACCAACAAGGGAGCAAGAACATCTCCCAAATCACTCACAACTGTGTTAAACACAGTCTGGGTCGAAGAAATGAACTTTGTTTGCCCTCCATTCTTGTTATCATTCGAAATATTCAACTATAATGTTTTGAAGTGTTTGGTTTATTCTAGTGCGTTAGCCAATGTCATGCCACTCTCCATTGCTAAGAATATCAATGTGAAATGGAGCAAGACACCTGTGCAGATCATCTAAATTGATCACACATGCATGCATGCCATTGGTGAACTTCGTGACATTATAATTAGAATATCCCATGATGGTCGAGTTCACTAGTACATAAACATTATTGTTGTGGGCATAATGGAAGCATATGGCTTACTTTTCAACAGAGACTGGTCTAATAAGCTGAACGAATACTTTTCTACATACTGGTCACACTTGTGGCTTTTGTATAAGGGAAAAAATAATCAAATTCAGGGTAAATCTGAGAGATAAATGAGGCACAATGTCACTCCCATCAATGGTAACAACAAATCGTTGGCCTTCAAAGAGCTCATGTTCAGCAACTACCTCTTGGAAACAATGCTAAGGTGTTATCTCACACATCCATGTTCAACTCTACCAGATACGCAGTTGGGTCTCCTTCCTTGCCCAACTGTAGAAATGAAACCTGTTTAGTGCATTGTAATAATAGTAGTAGTAGAAGTAGTGACAACGGTAGTAGCAGTGCAAGCGCATCGAACAGTCCATGTGCAAATGATTGTGAACCATGTATTTCGACGGATCGAAGACACAGGATGGCTTGGAGATGGGTGTGTCTTGGTCGACCCAAATAAAAAAAAAAACACCTGAGTTCAACCTGCTTGGTGTTCGAGTACATAAACTACATTGTTGAATATGAAGCACTCGTGTTGGGATTGCAAAAAGCCATTAGCATCAACGTGGTCGTGCTTAAAGTGATACTGCACTTCATGGAAAGAGCTGATTCCTTCAAGGGCACATCAGCTGATGAAGATGAGCACGAGTAGCCCCTATAAGCTCCAGCTAATGGTAATAGAGGAAACCTCATCCCCAAAGGTGAGGTTTCTCTCAACAGGCTCTATGACATGTAGAACTGCTGCCAAGGGTCAAGAAACAGTAAAAACCATAGTTCGACCATGAGGAATGAACAAATGAATCTAGGAATAGACCGCGATCCTAGGTTAGCCAGTCTTGGCACGTACTACACACTGCAGTAGCGACAAGCCTTTGTCCACTTGTTAAAATAGTATCGAGATATGTCCACATGGGAATATGATGACCTGAGTACATACGACATAGGAATAATCCAACACGGGATTCCATGAAAAGAAGGAGCCAAGCCATTGCAACAAAAACTGGGTAAAACACATCTATCACTTGAAGCCCTTATACATAAAGAATTGACTAAGTTGTTGAATGTTCAAATCACTTACAAAGTTTGTTATCTTACATGGGTTTCTAATTTACGTTCTGTACATAAGAAATCCGGGGGAATTCCGCTTGTGCATTGATTTCAGAAACCTGAGATGTTCCTGTAATAAAAAAAAATACGTCGTGCCATCATTGGAACCTATGTTACACACAGTATCTAAAGCAGGAATGTTGTCTTCACCTAAAGGTATTTTAGGATACCAGCAGGTTCCGGTAGTGGAACCTAATAGTCTGATATTGGTTCACGAGAATCTTGGCTCTCAAATGCATCGTCTGCAATAATTTGATGGGAGGATTGAAAATATTCTTGTTAATGACCAATATCTCAGGCACTATTCTCAGTAGGGTGAGCTACACCCTGCCCCATGTGCATAGTTTGCTTACTGCTTATTTCTTGTTTTTATTTTTGTGATTTCTCTTACTAGTTTTGTTTCGTTTTGTTTTTTTCTTATTATCATGCTATTTTTAGTTTTGTAAATAAGTGATTCCCTCTATTGAGTTCTAGCTTTTGAATGAGTATGTGGCTGAGATCTAAAGATACTTGTGACATTACAACACTTTGGTAGTCCTCCGTTCGTCTTCTTTGTGCTTGGTTATAACCTTTAGTCGATGAAGTCTTTATGGAAAATACAAACTGTCTACAAGGGAAGCTTGGGTCCAACCATGAACATGTGTCCACACTAGGAAACTGCATGCTTGTACTCAGTGTTCTGCCCTGTGTGTTCAAGCTCATCCAACTAGTAGAAATGGAGAAGGGGAAAATCTAAACAAGAAAATCTATGTCAGAGGTCTTACATGCTTCTCTAAAGGAACAACCTCTTCTGTTGTCAATAAGTTGGAATCCCTCTTCCACCCCAAAAATAAATAAGTGCCTATGCACATTCCTCTTAAAAAATTACAAAGGCGAAAGAAGAGAAAGGCTTCCTATGGAGAGAGGTCAAGCATGCAACTCCACTGGGGTACTGACTAGGCTCACTGGTAGTGGAGCAATGCGTATGTTCCTACATGACTCAGTTGATGTATTGTCTATGTGTGCTGGTAGCGGAGCAACATAAGAGACAAAAACTTATACTCTAATTTCTGTTAACTCGTGAGCCAAACTACCCTTACCGATTTCAAAACACTGTGATCAAGTTGAAACTTTTTGTTGTGCTTTATTGAGTTAGAAAAAGGTGAACCATGTCTGTCCATGGGGTAAGCGGGGAAGCCGAAGTGACCCGCACATTGATTCAATACTCCCTGAAACACCAAGGCCTTATGCTATCAACGAACCAAAACACAGAAGCTGGAATTCTACCAGTGTATCCCCAAGTGTTATAGCGGCTAGAACACCCTCCAAAAGTTTGGCTTGTATCTAATTTTGGAGCCTCCCTTGAGCTTTTACTTGATGTTTGCAAACACACGGGCTCACCCCATGGGCTCATGTTGAGTCTTTGCACCCTCTTTGCTTGATTGTTCAACAAAAAAAATTTTGCATGTTGGTCACAATGTCACTCTTGCAACCATGTTTTGGTCATGCGTAAGGTCGCCACTTCATGTGTGCAGGTCACATGGAGTTGGTGAACATCTATCGTGCTCACACATGAATTTGTATGCACTATTGTGCAAGCGTCATCGTGGTCATTCAACGATCTATCACAAGTGTCTCGCTTGTCGCTCACACCGTCAGTCAATCATGTTGAACATATGTTGTCTTGATGGTTTGAGGTGTCTTGTCGTCAAGTCATGTTGATTATGTGTTTGCAAGGTCATGTATTCACAAATTCATTTGCTCACACACTTAGCCATTTTTCTGAAGTTCTGACGAATAGATTACCCTCTAACAACCGGACCTCCACCCAGAGTCAACTTGACCGACTATCACCTAGAACAGCGCAGAAGTGTCCAACAAGACATTTCATGTTCTGTTGCCTGCAAGCTGATCAATCAACCCTCTTGCTAGTCAATTAGAGAGTTTGACCGAGTAATGACCCCGAGACTCACTCCCCTAAAAAATTGCGCAGAAGCTATAGATCTTACTCACTCTGCTGACTCAGGAAGTTGCGCAGATAGGCCAGAAAGACACCTAGTGCCCATCCACATCTCCCTCATAAAATTGCACAGTTTTCCTAGCTAGCCACCCTGTCAGTTGGGTGGCTACTCACCCAGAAAACTGTGCAGATTTCATGAGCAAGCCCTTTGCAGCCCAACAACACACTCAAATTAGAAAATACATAGAGGTGGTCAGAATGTCAGCCTCCTTGCAACTATGAAGCTTTTCTCTCCAGTAGCTTCCATAGACCGCTGCTAGCTCCCTCCAGGAACTGTGAAATTTTTGCTGCCAAACCACTCCACAGTGCGCTACCATTTCCTTCCAGACATTGCACAGTTTTGTCCACCAAGCCGTCCGATAGCCCACACTTTTTCCCTCCAGAATTGTGTAGAGGTGTCCTCCAGCAGAGCCAGATCTCATGGAAAATCACTTTCGATCTAGATTTCCCACCTCAGCCTCCCAATGAATTCTACACAACTTTCACCAGCAGTTCCTAGAGCTCGCATCCTAGCTTGAAACTTTCCCCACATAGTTTCATGGCCTTGTCCTCCCTCTTGGCCACCTGCATCCGAGGGCGAAGAATCACGCATCATGGTAGACTAGGAGGTTTATGGATTTGATGTCGTCTTGTCGTAAGTGATTACAAATACAGGTACACAAATAGACATGACATGACGATGGATGGAATGAACAAGGGAAGTACATCCAAAAGGATGTGTTCATGAATGAATGAACAAACGATTCATGCAAGGAGATGTGTTCATAAACAAACGACCATGCGAAGATGTGTTTGCAAATAAACAAACAAGTGAAGATGTGTTCGCGGATGGACGAATGAACGAATATGCGAGGAGATATTTTCGTGAATGAACAAACATGTGAAGCATGCCAAAGAACAAGCAAGGAGCAATGCACACATGCAACATCAAGTGAACCCAATGACCATCGATGACTCTGCACACTTTTCCATGTGGAGGTGAAGCTGTGATACACTAGGAGGACATCGATCACTCAGCAGCACTGCATGTCGACATGCACACCAGCAACAACATGAACATACCAACATTGTCGTGTCAATTAGTGTCATGAGTCATGTCAACCACATCACTACTATGGGCCATATTGTTTTCAATCAATGTAATGTAAAGTGGAAGTCCAAGAGACCCACTTGTAATCTAAAGAGTCATGAAAGTCAAATAGTCATGAGGGAAGTCAAATAGTCACAAGGGCCAGCTTTACCCTTGGCTATAAATAGCCCTCATTTGTACATGCAAAAGAAATTTTCACCTTGGCTCCCCTCACGTAGCTTTGAGAGTCTGTAGTATTTTCTTTGAGGAGAGAGCAGTGGCTCCAACGCCCCTCTCAAGAGGTTAGTGATGTATGGTGTAATGATGTGTCTTGGAATTTTCACTTAATTCAGAAGCCTGATAATAGGCCAGACCGTTTTCTCAGATATATTGTAATTTTTTGTAAGACTAATCTTGGAACACTTGTAATGCATGTTTCTTTAGCCTATTTTAAAAAAAATGAGCTAATTCGGTTGCTCTATTACATATACTTATGAAAATGTGTTTTATAAGTTGTTAGTTCTATCTTGCCCGTGTGGGCTGCCTCACTGGACAACAGAAAAAACCTTTCCACAAACTTGCTATATTGATCATCACACTCACACGGACTTCTCCATTGAGTGTTGTATGTATTATCCCTCTTGTGTGTTGTGACTGCTGCATCCATGTGGACTACTCCTCTGGAAGCTGCACATGTCCTGTTGTGTTGTGTGTTTTTTATAGATTTGGGATTCTTCCGTTTTGACTAGAGACTTACTTCCACCTTCTCTCTCTGTGGTGAATGAACCTTGACACAAGTAATACTAGCACTCACAAGCACACAAACCTCAAAGACAAAGAAGACCATTCTCATGTGCTGACAAGCAAGTGCTATGGAAAATATTTAAGACAAATGGCAACCGGGCCATCATACCGGATGACACTCCTACACGAAATGGTGTGAGGTCTAGTTGGGACTTCATATCGGGGAGATCCCTGAATGTTGGTGGGTCTAGCACCATCAACATTTCTGGCACTAGAAGGAGGGCCGCCAGTTGTTTAGGTTGAATGCCCTCTTACCCCCACTCATCAATCATCTGGTCAAGGCAGTAACTCATACTCCTTCTCACCTACCCGTGACTCTAAAGTTGGTTACTTCGCACCTCCCATATGTGAGCATGAAATTTCATATCATCACCTTTTCTCTATCCATCCCATCATCTATTAGTTCATGAAAGCAGTCAGACTGATCCCAGGAATACAACATCTTCCATATGTGTCAACAAAGCAAAAAACCACTCGAACAGGGGTTTTTGTATCATCAATGGAAGAAGTAGTTCTTGTCACACTTTAAGGTCTGGCAGAAGCTATTAAGAATGGAGAGGAACCTCTAATCTTCCTACATGGAGAATAAGACACCCTCATGATCTTGGGCTCAGACTCCAGTATAGGAGGTAGAGGGGAAGGAAGCAGAGGAGGTGGACGTAAAGAAGAACAAACAAACTCAGAGTCGAAACCGTCAGATTGTGAAGAAGAGGATGAGGAAAAAGAAGAAGA
Organism: Pinus tabuliformis; assembly: GCA_031772625.1. Lineage (NCBI taxonomy): Eukaryota > Viridiplantae > Streptophyta > Pinopsida > Pinales > Pinaceae > Pinus > Pinus tabuliformis. The sequence goes on along the minus strand of CM062816.1, from coordinate 318,988,916 downwards.
AGACATGGTTGACCAAAAGTTGGAATGGATGACTCAGGGACCATTGGCTCTCCCGAGGGCTTTGCACGGGATCCCGAAGCACTCAAAGAGAATTCTCACAAAGTTTGACCCTGAAAACATAGTGAAGGCAGAAGATCACCTGGACAACTTCTACCTACATCTATAGACACTTGAGGTATGGTACGATGATGTTGCATGGTGATTGTTTTCGTGTACCTTTGATGGTCACGCAACAGTATGGTATCACAACCTTCCTGTCAACTCCATCCATCACTGCCAACTACTACACATCCACACTACTAACCAACATTGCACAGTTCCCCAAGCAAGATGCGAAACCAACTCTGTTAGAAAAATGCGAAGAGGTAGTTGCTATTGAAAAATACCTACGTGTGATTGGAGTCATCAAGGACAGTGAACCAACGAAGGGCTCCAAAGATGCGAGTAGGAAGCCCCAGGCTGTGGCAAGAAAGGGTAGAGACAAGGAAACAAGTGATATTGAAACCCTCACTTGTCTTGTCAAGAACTTGACAATGGAAGTGTCTAAGCTCAAACAACACACAGTGGATACATCTGTGAGAAGTTGGCCACCTAGACAACAACAAGGAACCATGCCATTAGGCAGCAATCACTGCCTAACCAAAACTGCGTAGAGCTCGAGCGTAGTATTCCAATTAGAACTGTGTGTGAATGATGAATTTTTCTCATTCCATGAAGACGATCACCTTGAAGGGTCTTGTTTAGATTGGAAACGAGGTGCAGGCTTAGTATGCAACTGCACACTAAATGTAGTGAGAATTACGTAGGGAAAATTGGGAGACATGGACGATGATGAAGATGTTGAACCTAATGAAACCTCAAGCACTGGGCGAGTGATTAACATGTGTCACTGTGTGCAAGTAGCACAAAAGATAAGCACCGAGAAGCAGCCCCCCAAGTAGAATGATCATTACAATCTCAAAAGTAAAGGCCCCCCTACAATTGGGAAATGAAACAAAATCTTGAACTACTGAGGAAGGTTGATCCACCAGCCATCCAAATGTAGAAAATGCGAAGAAAGCCTGGGAAGACAACAATGGATAAGAGTACGTCCATGACCACCAAGCTGCAGAACACTCCATCGGATAACATGAACATCAGTTCAACCTCGAACATCTCGGTGAGTGTACCCGCCCTTGATTACAATATTGTGGAAGATATGAAGAAGACTTGCACAAACATCAGTTTGTTCGAGTTGGCTAAGATTCAACAAGAGTGGGACATCTTGCTGCATGCACTGGGGAAATCATCTACAGACAACGCAACCTATACCATCAAGAGAGAAAGCACATCTCCCAAATAACTCACAACTATGCTAAACACAATCTAGATGTAAGAAGTGAGCTTTGTGTTGGAAATAATACTCAGGGGGGGCTGAATCAGCATTATCAGATCAATAATTTAATTTTCAAAACTGATTTGTATATGCTACTTCAGCTCAGTGAACTAGCATGTATACACGACTATACTTAATACAACCAGCATATATGTAGATATCTTTTGATTTACCCAAATTGTCTTGTATTGAACTTTAATCAGTATATCAGGAATCCATTAGACAGTGTAGTAAAAACAGATTAAAGCATCACACATAAGAAACACACATGAACACTAAGATATAAGGTGGAAACCCAATGTGGGTGAAAACCACCTACTGCAATCATCTCTGTCTTCTTTTAATAAGAAAGTTCTATTTACAGTTTTTTACTGCTGCAGTCTTATACCAGTATGCAGGCTTCTACCTGCAGAAGGCTACAACCTTCTCTCATTCTTCAGCTTCTATTCGAAGGGAGCTACAACCCCCTAGCTCTTGTACTAGCCGATGTGTTTACTAGTACGTAGGCTTCGACCTATAGAAGGCTACGACCTTTTCCTTTTTCTTGCAGGGACCACGTTTCATAAATTTTTAGATTGGATCCATCAACAACATCATATAAAATATATCTACATCAACCAATCACCTTTTGAACCAACCATAATCGAATCAATCAATCACTTTTACAGCCTATCAATCTAATCATTCAGAATACTGTCACCAGAATACAGTAACCAGAATCCAAGCCAGAACCCAGAACACATCAACAGCAAATAGAAGCAACTAAAACATATTTTATAAGGTATACACTACTTCCATGTGTCGAACCTACGTGCATACGCACTTTCCTCAAGGCGAACCTACGTACAGATATGCAAATAAAATTTATGATGTATACGTTGTTTTGATATGCAGATCTAGCATGTATACATGCCTTTTCTAAAGTGAACCTGCGTACATATATGTAAATGATTATTTAAACATTACAACAATTCCAGACATCAGTCATACCCAGATCATCACATTTATAGAATACAACATGCGCTAGTTATTCAGAAAAATGATCAAACCACATAAAGATAATTCACTTCAAGCCTTAAGATCCTGATATTTCATTAGATCTTGTCCTTCATCAAGCGCTAAGGTTCATCCTTGGTTCAGATCAAGCACAACACCATAAGCCCATAACCTGTGTATTAAATCTCACACTTTATTAGATATTCGATATTTGCACACCATGGCCTAATGATCTTCTCCTCCTTTTAGAGTTTTAGGCCTTTCTCAATACCATGGACCAAAACCATTTAGGACCAATACCTCAGACGAAATACCTAGGGGCAATACCTTGGACTAGATACCTTGGACCAATACCATGGATCAAAATACTATGGACCAAATACTTCGGACCAAAATTTAGCTTTCCAAGGTATACACACCTTTCCTTCTATGAGAGTGCATGTGTACATATACGCGACTTGTATACAGTGAACCTACATGTATACGCAGCTTGGCCAATGGTGAACCTGCATATACCTCTCTTTCTTCATTCTGTGAAGTCTGATCTGTAACTCTGTGCTGTTAACCTGCTGAATTGTGATCTGTCACCTAAGTGAGCTCCCATCAAGGACAACACCTGTGTCGTAATGCCAACAATCTCCCCCTTTGTCATCAAGGGCAAAGGGTCATGCTCCCCCTGAGTACATGTTGAATTCTCTGAGTGTTCTAATTGAGCTCCTATGATTGAGTCCATGCTTCCCTTGAGCACAAGCAAGGTCTGCCAAAAGATAACATGACTCTATACATACATAATCAATGACCTCCCTATCACCAAAGACTGATACATACATCCATCTCCTAATCAACTGGGGATATACCAAAATCATCCACCCAACCAAGTGGGGATATACCAATTGTTTATACAAGAAACATTACATCATCTATCCCATGCATATTGGGATTACAAATTAGGTCTTTTCATGACCTTTACATTAAAAGATATACATGACATATATAACAGAGACCAAATATTTTAAACAGGACCATGATAGTCATTAACAACTATCATCAGTAGCGTATTTCAATTAGCATCCAGACTAGCAACCATGGTCTCCCCCTGAACTTGTTCCACCTGAATCAAAAACAACTATGTGAATTTGTACCAAGATCTTCTGAGATAATGCCAACAATGCATTATTAGAAACATATTCTCCCCCTAAACCTGTGCTAGATGTTCATTGTAAGATCTGATCATTTCATATATCAGAAGAGTTATCAAAGCATCATCATAAAGCAGATATACATCAAGGTATCAACAACTTATGAGAGCCAACATATTCCACATGTCATCAACAGATTGTAACCATCATCACGTAGAGCAGATAATTTGCTAAACCATATCAGATCCCTTTCTCCTGAGTCTGGCCCATGACTTCTCCTCAAACCAATATATACGCGACTATATCCATAGAAACCAGCGTATGTACGTGACTACACTTCATGAAACTCGTGTATACCCACCTTTCTCTGAAAAAAATAGGATTTAACAGTAGGATGATGCAGCAACTATTCCTAGTTTTTGTCTGAGATATTCAAATGTCTCTCTGGGTAGTGGTTTAGTGAATATATCAACAACCTGTTCTTTGGAGGGAACATACTCCAATTTGACCTTTTGTTCAAGCACTTGTTCACGTAAAAAATGATATTTGATGGGTATGTGCTTGGTCTTGGAATACATGAATGGATTCTTTGAATTACTGATGGCACTTGTATATCACATAGAATGGAGATGGGTGGAGTACATGTGATTTGAATGTCTTGCAATGTTGGATCAGTTGTACGTAGCAAGATGCAACAGCCACAAATTCTGCTTCAGCTGTAGATAATGCAATCGAACTTTGTTTCTTGCTAAACTAAGACACTAACCTGGAACCCATATAGAATGCACCACCACTAGTGCTTTTTCTATCGTCAAAGCTTCCTGCCCAATATGCATCTGTATATACATGAAGTGTAAGATTTTTATTTCTAGAATACCATAGACCAAAATTCTGTGTTCCTTGAAGATATTTGAAAATCCTTTTGACTGCCTGAAGGTGTGATTCCTTTGGATTTGCTTGGAATCTTCCAACTATTCCTACTGCATGCATGATGTCCAATTGCGTACTTGTTAGATAAAGCAGACCGCTAATCATGGATATGTAAGTTGGTTGATATACTGCTCATGATTCATCATTTGAGCTGAGACTGCATCTTGTTACCATTGGGGTACATACTGGCTTAGAATCTTCCATGCCATACTTTTTCAAGATTTGTTTGAGATCTTTATCCATTTGGTATACTTTGAATTTCTAAAAACTAGAAAGAGAAAGAAAAATTATTATGGCTTCAAGTCTAGCAACAGGTGCAAAAGTTTCTTCAAAATCTATACCTTCTTGTTAAGCATATCCTTTACAAACAAGTCTGGCCTTGTTTCTAATAACTTCTCCATTTCCATTCAGCTTGTTTTTAAATATCCATTTAGTTCCTATGATATTCTTATCATGAGGTCTAGGAACTAATTCCCAAGTATTATTCTTTTCAATTTGCTCAACTTCTTCATTCATGGCCTTGACCCAACGTTCATCTTTGCATGCTTCATTTACATTTGAGGTTTAGAGGAAGATAGTAATGCTAGATAGTTTGAAGCTTCTGTAATAGTTCTTCTTGTCTGCACACTTGCCTCTTTCTATCCCAAAATTTGAGTTTCTGGATGATTTTTCTGAACATACCTGGACAAAGTCTTTTCTTATACTGTTATCTCTTCTTCTGGTGATTCATTGATTTTTTCTTTAGAATTACTATGATTTGATGTGGTAAGATAATCCTCATCTTCTTCATAATCTTCAGTTTTTATCTATTTTGGATTTTTGCATGCTTCATCAACCACAACATCAATACTTTCAATAATTTTCCCAAGTCTTTTATTATAACATATATATCCTTTACTTCGGGAAGAGTAACCAAGAAGAATACCTTCATCTACTCTCAGTTCAAACTTACCAAGTTTTTCATCAGTCCTTTTGATGTAAAATTTTCTTCCAAAAACTTTGAAGTATTTTACAGTAGGAGTCTTACCATACCAAAGTTCATGTGGAGTTTGAGTGTTGTTAACCTGAACATTTTCTTGGTTGAGAATAGTGACAGCAACGAATGCAGCTTCACCCCAGAAGGTTGCAGGAGTTCTAGACTCATCTAGCATAGCACGAGCCATTTGTTGAATAGTTCTGTTCATCCTTTCTACCACTCCATTTTGTTGAGGAGTCCTTGTGGTGGAGAACTGCCTTTTTATTCCATGTTTTTAACAAAAGTCAAAGAATTCATCCGAAGTAAATTCCCCTCCTCGATCAGATCTGGGGCATTCGATTTTGCGATCTGATTCATTTTCAACCAAAGCTTTGAAGGCTTTGAACTTTTCAAATACTTCATCTTTATGCTCTAGAAGACCTATCCAACACATTCTGGAAAAATCATCAATGAAAAATATAAAGTATTCTTCTCCACGAGGTGACTTCTTCCTTGATGGTCCACATAAATCAGTATGAACAAGTTCAAGAGGCTTACTAGCTGATCCTTCCTTTTCAAGGAAGTGCAATTTGGTTTGCTTACCGAATTGACATGATTTTCATATTGTATTTTCAGGAATGCTGATATCAGGAAGATCACGAACAACCTAGAATCTACATGCTTTTCTTATTTGAGAAAAGCTTAGATGCCCCAATCTTCTGTGCCATAGCCAGTGTTCATCATTTTTTCTTAGATAGCACTGTTGTTGTCCTCCCTTGAGTATGTATAGGTTGTTTGGAGTTCTTGTACCTTTAATCACGGTTTCTCCTGTATCAAGCTCACAAACAACACATCCATTGGGTCGAAACACTACTTCATTTCCTTGATCACACATTTGACTCACACTCAACAAGTTATGCTTTAAGCCATCAACATGCATAACATTTCCAGCTTTAACTTTTTCTTTCAAGAAAGTAGAGCCTTTACCTTTCATGACAGCAGGAGTGTCATTTCCAAATGAGACACTCTTTTCCTTTTCTAAGGCATTATATGAGTGTAGATTTTCTTTGTCACCAGTCATGTGTTTTGAGCATCCACTGTCGATGTACCACTGGTTTTCTTGTACTTCTACATACAAGGCTATACCACATCTTTTTGTTTGTGGTTCTTTCTTTCTCCATATTTTGGGATTTAATGGAGTTTGCTCCTTTTGAGATATTTGCTCAAATTTGCTCCTGCATTCAGATTCTTCATGGCCAAAGTTGTTACAGATTGAGCATTCTATTTCATTTTCAAGAAGAGAAAAGTTATTATAGGAACTTTTCTTGATCCCTGTCACATTCCTTTGATTTCATGCTTCTCTAGTCATGATGGTTTTGTAAGCAACACATTGAGTAGCTTTATGTCCAAAATTATGACATGAGAAACATTGACCATTAAAGAAGTTCCTGCGATTATCGAATCTACTGACTTGGTGATTGTAGTTTCTATTGATATTCATCTTTGAAGAAAATTGAGTATGATTTACCTAAGGTTGGTTGTGGCTTCTGTTCATCCTTGAAGTAAATTGAGCCTGTTTTACCTGGTGGTCTTCTTTATGCCTTTGCTGACGATTGTCAAACTGTTCACTGCTCTTTGCTGCATCAAGATAGCTTTTAATGGAGGTTGACGGCTTCTGTGCTTGAGATGCTTCTAAGGTATATCCAAGACCTGTCTTTATCAGAGGAGAACGCTGCACTTTGATAATTTCATTTAAGGTTTCTGATCCTTTAGCAAATATAAGATTGAGAGCTTTTGTTTTCTCAAGATCTTATCTTAGACCCACAATTTCACATTCTAGTTTTTCATTGTGTTTTTCTATTTGAACAAGTTGGTATGTCAAGGTATCTATAATCATATTCTTTTCTTCTAAAAAGATTTTGAGTTTAGAGATTTCTTCATAAAGCTCATCTTCATCTAAAGCATCCAAAAAGTCATCACTTCATAAGCCATCAAAAGTCTATAGTCATTACTATTTTCATCTTCATCACTATTTGATAAACCATTGCTATCTTTATGAGTATAGTAGCTATTTTTACTTACACTTTGTTTTCTATTCCATTTTGCAGATTCCTTCCCTTTATCATATTTATCTTTATGAGGACATTTGGTAGCATAATGATTGACTCTACCACAGACAAAACATTTGAAAGGTAGTTTACCTCTGAATCTTCCGGAACCCCGTTGAAGGTTATTGAGAAAGTTTGCTTCTTCTTCTCCTTCTGAAATATGTCTTGATTCATTGAGTTCTTTTTCTCCTTTTGCTGAAGCTTTAAATGCAAATTATCTCATATTTGATGGACCTCCTTTTCTCATCTCAAAGGCAGTTAAGATTCTGTGCAGCTGTGTCATAGTAATAGTCTGTAGATCCTGCTTTTCTTCTATGTTAGATACGTTTGATTCAAACTTAGCAGACAAGGATCTTAGAATTTTTTCAACTAAAGTAACTTCCTTTATCTCTTCACCCAGATTCTTCATGCAATTAACAATCTTATCTATACGTACGAAGTAACTAGCTATACTTTCATCATTGTGCATCTTGAGAGTTTCATATTGAATTCTGAGAGTTCGCAGTTTAGCACATTCTACCTGAGAGTCTCCTTCATAGCTTAGAATGATTTCGTCCCATATTTCTTTGGCAGATTTGAGCTACATAACTTCGAAAAACTCTGATTGTGACAGACTTTCCAATAATCTATTGACAGCCTTGGCATTGGATTCATATTGCTTTTTACTTGTCGTATTTGTAGGAATTACTGATGGAAATGTATATCCTCCTTCCACGATTTCCCAGACATCTGTTCCAAGAGATTGAAGATAGGCTGTGGTTTATACCTTCCAATAAACAAAGTTTCTCTCGTCAAAGATTGGCGGTCTGATGGATCCCCCACTTTCTTGATTACTCATGATGATGGATCTTCCTTCAAGCGATCAAGCTTCTTTTGAATGACCTGCTCTGATACCAATTGTTGGAAATAACACTGAGAGGGGGGGTGAATAAGTATTATTAGATCAATAATTTAATTTTCAAAATTGATTTGTATACGCTACTTCAGCTCAATGAACTAGCGTGTATATGCCACTGTACTTGATTCAACCAGCATATATGCAGAGATCTTTTGATTTACCCAAATTATCTTATATTGAAATTTAATCAGTATATCAGGGATTCATTAGACAGTGTAGTAAAAATAGATTAAAGAATCACACATAAGCAACACATGTGAACACCAAGATATAAGGTGGAAACCCAATGTGGGTGAAAACCACCTACTACAATCGTCTCTGTCTTCTTTTAATAAGAAAGTTCTGTTTATAGTTTTTGTACTGGTGCAGTCTTATACTAGTATGCAGGCTTCTACCTGCTAAAGGCTACAACCTTCTCTTGTTCTCCAGCTTCTACTGGAAGGGATCTACAACCCCCTAGCTCTTGTACTAGCCGATGTGTTTACTAGTATGTAGGCGCCAACCTACAGAAGGCTACGACCTTCTTCTTTTTCTTCCAGGGACCACATTTCATAAATTTTCAGATTGGATCCATCAACAACATCATATCAAATAAATCTACATCAACCAATCACCTATTGAACCAACCACAACTGAATCAATCAATCACTTTTACAACCCATCAATCTGATCATTGAGAATACTGTCACCAGAATACAGTAACCAGAACCGAAGCCAGAAACCAGAACACTGCAACAACAAATAGAAGCAACTAAAACATATTTTATAAGGTATACACTACTTCCATGCGTTGAACTTGTGTGCATACACACTTTCCTCAAGGCGAACTTGCGTAGAGATCTGCAAATCAAATTTATGATGTATACGCTGTTTTGATATGTAGAAACATCATGTATACGCGCCTTTTCTAAAGTGAACCTGCATATATATCTGTAAATTATTATTTAAACATTAAAACAATTCCAGGCTTCAGTCATACCTAGATCATCACATTTACAGACTACAACATGCGCTAGTTATTCAGAAAAATGATCAAACCACATAAATATAATTCACTTCAAGCCTTAAGATCTTGATACTTCATTAGATATTATCCTTCATCAAGTGCTAAGGTTCATCCTTGGTTCAGATCAAGCACAATACCATAAGCCCATAACCTGTGTATTAGATCTCACACTTTATCAGATATTTGATACTTGCATACCATGGCCTAATGATCTTCTCCTCCTTTTATAGTTTTAGGAATTTCTCAATACGATTGACCAAAACCATTTAGGACCAATACCTTGGACCAAATACCTAGGGTCAATACCTTGGACCAATACAATGGATCAAATACCATGGACCAAATACTTCGGACCAAAATTTAGTTTTCCAAGGTATATGTGCCTTTCCTTCTGTGAGAGTGCATGTGTATGTATACGCGACTTGTATATAGTGAACCCGCCTGTATATGCGGCTTGGCCAATGGTGAACTTGCGTATACCTCTCTTTCTTCATTCTGTGAAGTCTGATCTGTAACTCTATGCTGTTAACCTGCTGAATTGTGATCTGTCATCTGAGTGACTTTCCATTAAGGACAACACCTGTGTCATAATGCCAACACTTTGTTTGCCCTGCATTCTTTTTATCATTTGAAATATTCAACTGTAATGTTCACAACCGTTTGGTTGTTTCTGGTGCGTCAGCCAACGTCATGCCAGTCTGCATTGTTAAGAATATCAATGGGCAATGGAGCAAGACATCCACGCAGATCATCCAACATAATCACACATGCATGCCAACCACTCGTGAACTTCGCGACATGATCATTAGACTATCCCATTATGGCTGAGTTCACCAATGCATAAACATTGTTGTTGTGGACATACAAAAAGCATATGGCTTACTGCTCAACAAAGACTGGTCTAGCAAGCTGAATGGATACTTTTCTACACAGTGGTCACACTTGTGGCTTTTGTACAAGGGAAAAAGTAATCAAATCTAAGTGTTATCCAAGAGATACTTGAGGCACAATGTCACTCCCATCAATGGTGAGAACGAACTGTTGGCCTTCACAGAGCTAATGTTCGGAAACTGCCTCTTGGAAATAATGCTGGGGTGTTGTCTCATACAGCCAGCTTCAACCCCACCAGATATGTAGTTGGGTTTGCTTCCTTGCCCAACTAATCAAAATGACACATGTATTTGCATTGTAATAGTAGTAGCAGTAGAAGTAGCGACATTAGGAGCAGTAGTGAAAGCGCATCGAGCGATCTGTATACATACGAGTTGTTGACTAGGTATTTCAATAGATCGAAGACACAGGATGGCTCTAGAGCCAAGTGTGTCTTGTTCAACCCAAATAATATAAAACACCTGATTTCAAGAAACTTGGAGTTCGAGTGTGCAAACAACGTTGCTGAATATGAAGAACTCATGTTGGGCTACAAAAAGCCATTAACCTCAATGTGGTCACACTGAAAGTGATACTGCACTTCGTAGATAGTGTTGATGCCTTCAAGGAAACAACAACTAATGAGTATGAGCACGAGAAACTCCTACAAGTTGAAGTTCATGGAAAGAAAAGCAACCTCATCCCAAAGGTGCAGTTTCTCTCAACAGGCTCTATGACTTGTACAACCACTGTCAAGGGTCAAGAAACACTAAAACCCACAGTTCCACTATGAGGAATGAAAAAATCAACCAGGGAATAGAGCACAATCTGAAGTTAGTCAATCTCGGTACGTACTGCACACCATAGAAGTGACAAGCCCTTGTCCACTTATTCAAACAGTATTGGGATGTGTCCGCGTAGGCATATGATGACCTGAGTAAATATGACATGCGGACAATCCAACACAGGATTCCAAGCAAAGAAGGAGCCAAGCCATTACAACAAAAGCTAGGTAAAACACATTTGTTGCTTTCACCCCTTATATAGAAAGAACTGACTAAGTTGTTGGATGTTCATATCACTTACCAAGTTCGTTATTTTACACGGGTTTCTAATTAAGTTATGCACGTAAGAAATCTAGGGAAATCCGCTTATGCATTGATTTCAGAAACCTGAACCATTCCCGGAACAAAAAAAACTATCCTGTGCCATCATTGGAACCTATGTTACACGCAGTATCTAAAGCAGGAATGTTGTCTTCACCTAAGGTCTTTTGCGATACTAGCAGTTTCGGGTAGCCAAACTTGATAGTCTGATACTGGTTCACGAGGAGCTTGGCCCTGACACACACTGTCTACAATCACTTGATGGGAGGATTGACAATCTTCTTGTCAATGACCAAGATCTCAAGCACTATTTTCAGTAGGCCGGGCCATGCCCAACGCCCTGTAAATAAATAGAATAAAAGGATTAATTCCCATCCTCTTAGTGTAAATAACAGGATTAGAATGATAACGGTTGAATCCCAAAGTGATAAAAATTCTATCCATCTTCTCATTACAAGTTCAAGAATATTGCTTCAGACCATACAACGAATGTGAAGCTTATACAAGAGAGAACAATATTGCAAGAAAATAGGAGGTTGTTCCATGAAAATCTCCTTATGTAGATTTCCATGCAGAAAGGTGCTCATCAAATCTATCTAGTAGAAAAACCAACATTGGGAGCCTGTAAAAGATAACGCAAGACATATATAATTCATCTTGGAAATAAGTGAAAATGTCTCAGAATAATCAATCCATTTGACATGTGAAGATCCCTTTTCAACAAGATGTGCCTTATGTTTGTTAACAAAACCATCAATTGCATATTTGCTTATGTAATCCCATTTATAAAGAACCAAATTTCATCCCTTAGAAATAGGAAGGAGATACCATGTTCTTCTTTATCAAGGGAGAATATTCATCTTTCTTGGTAGCATCCCATTCATGTATCCTAGCTATATTAGTAAATTGTTGTGGATCATATGATATGGCATAACTGAAAAGAGAGACAATGGTGGTTGGTGACTGAGTGTCATGAGGGATAGAGCCAAAATAACTAAAATCAATTGGGTCAAAATTATATATGCCCAACCTCTCTCACTTACAAAAGCTCCTCAAAGGTTGTTCATTTTTAATTTGTCTTTGTTTAGGCTACTCATGTTTTGTTGGTGCTAAAAGCTTATTTTTTGCTGGCTAATTTTCATCTTCTTATTCTACAAAATAAAAATTGTCAACATTATCTACATAATCACCAACATGGAAATTCAAAGGAGAAGGAGGTAATTTTGGGTTCTAGTTCTCATCAAAATGGAAAATCCTATGAAACTAGATATGTTTTTAAATGAGATGAAATAACAAATAGGAATTCATATCCTCGCTATAACTAACAAATATAAGTGGTTGGATCTTCTTCTGCATAGATTTATTCCTTTTATCCATAATTAAGGTCCATGATAGGTTACGAAATACTCTAAATCTAGAGACATGAAGCTCAGGATGGCATCAAGATTCCCTTAGAGTCATAGAATATTTCCCTATGAGGTGTCAGAATTTGAGTCCCTATAAAATGACAAAGTTTGAGACCACATAGGCATGAGTTTTAATCTTTATCCTTGATGAGATAGTGTCATTATCCATTAACTAATTTTTAGGGACATATAAGATCTAGAATAGTCTATTTTGATGGATTATAAATTCATATCTTTAGATCAATACAATGTGGTGAATAATGGTTTAAGGCCTTTTCCACAACTTTTCTTGTGTTTTGTTTCTCACCTAATACTTAAAAAGTTATCAAATATGTGACGCAAGTGTGGATATAGTGAGCATGCCTCCGATGTGCAGATGGCCTACAACTAATAGTTCAATTCCAATGATTGTTGTGTCGATAGTCTATTGTGCATGATTGCGTTAGATTGCTTTGGATATGGGTGGTGACATTGAATCCAAACAAGAGAAAATAAAAATTGTCCCTAGAAGTCATCTCATTATGAACAACAAGTTATGTCTATTTTTTAGATAGATTTTCCATTTCGTACAACATCTCTTTGAAAAAAATCATAAAATTATGAATAATATCCTGTAGAGGCAGAAGTTTGGGGAGAAGAAAAAACATCATAGTAGGATCTAGATATTTCATCACTCTGTAAACATATGTTATTCATTGGGCATTTATAGTAGAGCTTCCCACAAAGGAGTTGGTAGGTTGGGAAAACAAAAAACACCATAGTGGGATCTAGATATTTCATCACTCTGTAAACATATTTTATTCATTGGGCACTTAGATTAGAGCTTCCCACAAAGGATTTGGTGAACAATATGGGCATAATAATCCTATATTTGGCCAGAATTAATGTAGTTTTTACACGGATCAATGATGTTGAGATTTGCGGAGCTAGAAAAAAAATGTTCGTTTCCAATTGAAATCACTAGAATGACCATGTACACCCATGGAATTTTTATATAAAATGAGTGGGAAAATATTATAGGACTAAAATTTATGGCTATTAATAAAGCCATTGTATAAGGTATTATACTTGATCCTTTTTAGTTAAAGGCATAACCCATTTTGCATAAATACCAACAACCAAAGAAGGTTGAATTTTGTATACCAATTTCATTGTTGTACTATCAAGGTTGACTTCTCGACCATTTCACTTTGATCTCCACTTTCCTTTAGACCATTTTCTCCACATTTGTGAAGGTCAATACATTCATCATTTCTTTCCTACCATGATACCATATTGTAGGCTCGTATTGTTTCGAGTCTCAAATTGTTTCTTCAACTACAATCTTTCCATAATTGATCCTTCTAGATATGGATTTTAAAAAAGATACATCACAGAGCATAAGATCGAACCTTAGGATTTTGAAAGACCCAAATCATAAGAATTTGTATGATTTCCTTATTCTGCACAAACAAGTTGTGCACACATATCAATAACCCTTCTATCTCCTTCTTGAAAAAAATTGAGAAACTTCAACAAGGTCCATATTTTGAATCCCATGAATATTATTGGCATTCAAAATGGAGATTTAAGTGTGCTCATAATATTTGGATAAAAAAATCAGAATTAATTTGGTATGGTAGTATCATTCTATTCTTAAATTTTTTTATATTCACTTGTTATATGTATGAGGGGGTGGTTGGTATCCTATTATAATTTTATTCTTAAATAATTTTTCAAGGAGAAAAAAAGAATATTTTCTTATTGGAGAGTACATGGACACAACCAATGAAGGAGAAGTAATTTAATTTTAGACATTGATTTGTTCCAAGATAGAAATTACAAAAAGAATTATTGTAAAGGGGACTTCCTAAAATTGAACAAGAAGGTCAAGTGAGTTAGTAATTGTAATCACACTATAAGGTGCATGATCAGTAGTACTTGACACCTTAAGGAGAAAAAACTCAAGCAAACATGACACGTAAAAATATTATCAAGTGAGGAAAGTGATCAAAATGAGAAAAAAGGGTAAAGGAGGAAAGTGTTTACAAAAGTATCACAGGAAATCAAGGATTTGCATGAGTACAACCATGAATTTCAACATAAAATTAAATCACTTGAGTGTGATCTACAATATAAATAAGTCATCATTAATCACATGGTTCATATGTTGGAATCAGAAAATGATATTCAAAGCGATCTAGATATGAAGGATGAAATAAATGATGTGATTTAGACAAAATTAAGAGAAAAGAAATGTCAACTTGGTGATATGCTTGATGCAACATCTACAACTAAGGTAGATGCAATTTTTGACATAGAGGAGCACATACAAAAACTAATGCAATTTGTATCACATATAAGCTCATCTAGAATGTTGATGCAAGTTGTGACACAAAGAAGTTATTAGAGAAGATTGATGCAACAAATGATGTATAGGATATTATCAAAAATTTTGATGCAACATGTGAAATAGATGAAATATTTCAAATGGTTTATGTTCATTATGATACAAAAGTCTCGATGGAATCATATAGTGAATTATTGCAAGAAACATTGAAAGAAGCTATGTCACATGAAGAATCATAAAATGGAAACAATAGTAGTGACAAAAAATATGAACAATAAAAGGAGAAACCAAATGGTATTTCTAGGATGTTTTTTAAACCCTAGGAAGAGATATCATTCCATAGAAATTGGTATGGACCTACACAAAGGAAACAACTTTGATACTATTATTACTCGAAGCTAATTCATTTTGTGAGTGTAGGATTTATTGAAGATGTTCAAAATATTCAAAACAAATGTTGACATTGTCAAACATTGGATCTCATTTAGTGTCAAGGTTTTCGTATTCATTCTTGTATTTATTATGGGAAAATAAAATACATACTAGAAAAATATTGAAATAAAAGTCAAGCGATATTTAATTATGGATGGATAAACTACTAGACATGGAATCTATAGTTAAACTTTTTTCATCAATATTACCACGTAGTCAAGAGAGAGCTTATGACATAAAGAAAAGAAAAAGAAAAGAAATAAAAAAGGATATCAAGAAAGTATTCTATATGATTTTATGCATGACCTAGATCTAACTCTATATTTTATTGAAGTCAAATATGGTACTCTACACTTCAAAGGGATGAGAAAAATGATAAAATAAGGTATTCTACAACTTTTTTTTTTGCGGGTGGGGGGGGGGTAAATTTTAAAAATGATGAATCTTAGTGGTAAACAAAAAACCACCACATTTTTTGAGTCAAAATGGTTAGTGGTAGACCAAAAACCACCACTTTATTCAAAGTAAGATGTGTTAGTAGTCATATAGGAATCACCACCTTATTCAAAGTAGATTGGTTAGTGGTGATCTAGATATGAACAAATCATTCAAAGCATATTAGTTAGTGTTAAACCATAAACCACATGTATTTGGAGAATATGCTTAGTGATCAATCAATAAATCCACTGCCTAAACAATCATTCAATTCTATATTGGCTCCACCCCCCATCTATGCATAGTTTCTTGATAGAAAGAGAGGATATATTCTTAGCAATAGGTTTGAAGGCATTAAATGTATTAAATACCTCACTCTTGTACTTAATAAAGTACACTCAAGAGTAAGATGAGAATTCATCAATGAAAGTCATTGCATACTTAGCTCATGAAAACGAGCAAGTTTAAAATGACATGAGATAATTATGTACCAACTAAAGATTTTTATTAGCATGGAAATCATTTCTCTTCAGAAAAATTTCTTGATGTTGTTCTGCAAGAATGCAACCAAGACAAACTCCATAATTATAAGAAACTTTGGGAAGACCATGCACAAATTTGTGTATCTTAATTGATGTAGATACCTATATTTAAGATGGATAATTCCTTCATGCCATATTATGCTCAAGAAAGAGGAATTTGAGAAAGGATGAAAACAATCAAACTTCAATACAAAGGCATGGTCAAATATTCAAAAAGAAACAAATATGCTAGGATTCCATAGATCTCAAAAGCATACATCATCAAGAGAAAACTCCACAATTTTTCCATTACCATAATGGCATATCTAATAAATGGATAGTGGATTGGAAGAGATGTCAGGAACAAGAAGGACATAATTGATGATTCCATCATCTAACTACATAGTGATTGATCCTCAAATGTCAACTTGTGTAGAGTCTCCTACTACAATATGTGAAATACTGCATGTAGAAGTAGAAGGAAATAACTCATAAGAATGAGTCATATGGTGATATTCATTGTATTTAAGAATCCAACTATGAGAATATGCATACAAGGCTCAAGTATATAAAGCATTCCCTTTACCAACTAAATAAGGTTCAAGGGAACTAAAATATTATGTTGCTTCATGGATTCTAATGAGCCTTTCAATCACATTCCTAATTGTGTAGAACGATAACCAAAAGAATGTACATTTTATTGACATATAGGGTTTGTATTGATCTAGGTGGATATTGGTGGCCACCTTCCAAGTCCACCTGGACCCCCACCATTGTTTCTCTCAGCATTTTCAGTTTCCTTAATTGTAGCACAACTTACTATTTTTAGTAGTTTTTCGGGTCCTGAACTTCTGGAGCCGTTTTGAGGCCCTAAATGACGTTTTTTTGGAAATATGGGGGCAACATGGGTCCATGGACCGATTTTTCCTTTCCCAAAATGGTAGTGCTCGGATAGATCTTTCTAACGAGCTATTGTATGCGTCAAATGGAGATCGTATGCCAAAGTTACGACCGCAGGAAGTTGATGTACCAATTTACCCAAACGGGGCCCACAGTTTGGCGTTTCATCTCCTAGGGTTAGGTTTTGCAATGTTAAGGGTTTTCCATTGTTTCTCAACAATAAATAGGCCTTCGAGCCTCATTGTAATACAATTCAGAGGCATGTAGCCACCACATCTCTTCTCAGAGATAAGCTACCATCGCCCTAGCTGGTTTATTTCCATTTCTGGTTGTAAGCATATTTCAGTATTTTCCATTAATGAAATGAAGTATTATTTCCACTGCATCTTTGTGTATATGGTTATCTCTGTAATTTGTTGCGTTCCTGTTTAAATCTGGATCAGTGGTACCAGATTGCCTCAGTCGACCACCGATCATGGCGTTAACCACCGTGCTCAACTCTTGTGGGCACGAGACTTCTGATTGGCCACTTCTCTACAAAAGCGACCCAGAATTCGGCCACACATACCAGAAACTCTTGGAGGGTCGGCATGTTCCAGATTTTCACCTCCAGGATGCCCTTTTATGCCACCTGGGTCACCTTTGTGTTCCTTCAAGCGAGCATGCCAAGATGATTTGGGAAGCACACTACAGTCGGGCTGCTGGGCATTTCGGGGTTGAGAAAACAGTGGCAGTGCTGCAAAATTATTTATATTGGCCGAATCTTCGACAGGATGTTGGGAAGTACATCAGATCATGTACTGCCTGTGCCATTGCCAAACCGACCATTAAGAAGCACGACCTCTATACCCCGTTGCCTACCCCTAGTCGACCTTGGGAATCCATCTCCATGGATTACATGTCAGGCCTTCCTTCCACTAAGCATGGAAATGACTGTGTTTTTGTGGTCGTCGACAGGTTGTCGAAGATGGCCATTATGGCGACCTGCAAGAAGAATATCACAGTAGAAGCCACTGCTAAACTCTTCTTTGAACGAGTGTGGGTGCACTTTGGGATCCCACAGTCTATCATCTCAGATCGGGACAGTCGGTTTCTCAGCACATTTTGGTCCAGTCTCTGGTCAATGCTGGACACCAAACTCACGAAGTCCACAGCCTTCCATCCTCAAACTGATGGCCAGACATAGGTTGTCAATAGGATGATTGTGCACATTTTGCGCATGTATAACTCAAAGCATCCACGCACATGGGACGAGAGCCTCCCCTATGTTCAGCACAGCTACAACCGAGCTCTTCACAGCTCCACTGGCCATAGCCCTTTTCAGGTGGGTTTGGGATTCCAGCCACTATGCCCCATTGATGTGGCCATGCCACTTGCAGCTACTCACATAAATTCAGCTCATGTCCAGTCCGAAACAGATAAGGCCACCAGCTTCATTGAGCGCATCCAACATATTCGCTAGCAGGTCCATGACATTCTTGAGAAATCAAATGCCAAGTACAAGCAACGACATGATCAACATCGGGTGCCACACAAGTTTCAGGTTGGCGACAAAGTCTGGTTGCATTTGCAAAAGGAACGCCTTACTGGAGCCTATTGGAAATTGAGACCACTCCGATATGGTCCTTACACCATTACTAAGGCTATGGGAGACAATGCATTTGAGCTCAACATTCCCCCATTCCTTGGCCTGCACCCAGTGTTCAATGTGGACCGCCTTCGGCCATACTTTCGACCATTGCTAGACACATCCGACATTGCAGAACAGCTCAAACCCACATAATTAAATCCAGATTGCATGGAACAAGCTAAAACTGATCGGATCATGGACACAGAGATCAAGAACACTCGCCAACAGAATATCCAACTGTATCGAGTTGTCAAAGTAGTCCAACTCCTTCAGCAGGGCAAGTGGCTCACCAGGGAACAAGTTCAGCAAAAGTTTCCTCATCTCATGGAGGAACTCAATGCAATGGGGACCATTGCTTCCTAAGGGGGGAGGAATGATCCAGGTGGATATTGGTGGCTACCTGCCAAGTCCACCTGGACCCCCACCATTGTTTCTCTCAGCATTTTCAGTTTCCTTAATTGTAGCACAACTTACTATTTTTAGCAGTTTTTCGGGTCCTGAACTTGTGGAGCCGTTTTGAGGCCCTAAACAACGTTTTTTTGGGAAATCTGGGGGAAACATGGGTCCATGGACCGATGTTTCCCTTCCCAAAGTGGTAGCGCTCGGATAGATCTTTCTAACGAGCTATTGTACGCGTCAAACAGAGATCGTATGCCAAAGTTACGACCCTGGGAAGTTGATGTACCAATTTACCCAAACGGGGCCCACAGTTTGGCGTTTCATCTCCTAGGGTTAGGTTTTGGAATGTTAAGGGTTTTCCATTGTTTCTCAACAATAAATAGGCCTTCGAGCCTCATTGTAACACAGTTCAGAGGCATGTAGCCACCACATCTCTTCTCAGAGATAAGCTACCATCGCCCTAGCTGGTTTATTTCCATTTCTGGTTGTAAGCATATTTCAGTATTTTCCATTAATGAAATGAAGTATTATTTCTGCTGCATCTTTGTGTATATGGTTATCTCTCTAATTTGTTGCGTTCCTGTTTAAATCCGGATCATGTATGCAACTTACAAACTATCGTACATTTTCTATGCTAGTACAATATGCAGTTATAGTAATCAAAATGAGTCTCATAAGAAAATATATTTGGATGGCTTCATAAGTCACTAGGAGAAATATACTTGTAATCCAATCAACACCTTGCAAGAATTTAAAGAGAACACTTTTAGGAAAGTAAATATCACACTTTCAGGAAGGTACATATCACACTTGTAGGAAATAAATCACAATTGTATAAAATAAATCACCTAGGCATCTAAGGTGACTTTTTGTAGTGTTAAAATGGTCATGGTTGTAACAAAAATAAGGTTTCACCTGCAATATGATGCAATAAATCACAAAACATCATCACACACTTTGTTCATAAAATAAATAAGGCTATACTTTAGATGTTGTAAACATAACCCAATAAAAAATAAAGTAACCAAAATTTTGCAATAAAAAGCATAATATTCTAATTTCATCATGAGGTTGCAAAAACGAGAGTTGTAACAACGACCTAAGTCAAAAATTCCTTTGTAAATCCCACAATAACTGTTAATATATTATTAATTTTAATGTTGTTTAATTAATTGTAGCAATAAATATATGGTACAAAGTTGTAACAATATGAATATCAACATTATAGAAATCAACTTCAAAGTTGCAACAAAGGAAATATTATGTTTATAATAATTGAACTTCAGAGTTGCAACAAAGAAAAATCATAGTTATAGCTAAATACAAATTAAAAGAATTGATGGAAATAAAGGAATTATATAAAAAAGAATACAACTTCTCTATAAAGTAAAGATGGTACTTGACTAAGGAGGGGTGGGGGGTACCTTCTTAGATGAGGCGCTGCATTACAAAATAAGTAAGGTGCTAGATACTTGGCATAAGATTGATTGAAATAGGATGAAAATAACTTTATATATTCTAGGAAACTATAAATATAGTAAATAATTCAGTTTTGATTCTAATTAATCAACTCTATAGATTTTGTACTACCCAGCTTGAGGAGAGCATGATTTTTATACATGATATTCTCAATCTAAAATAATAAATGTAGTTCATGGATAACCATGAGAATCAATTTTTTCCATCGTGTTACATCAAATTTCAAAAAGATAGAAGAAAATGGGAACATGATGACTTAATCAGATGTATGACAAATGGTGGTGGATTCATTCATTCATTTCTAGGTGCCTATTTTCCTTTGTCGTTTTCCTGCATGAGGATATTGATTTTTTAACTTCATGACCAATCGAAAAATGATAGCTATTCATATGACTAATGCACTGTTACAATCACCTTAGATTCTAAGGAAATTCATAGCTTCATTTCCAATAGTTATCAAACTACTCCACACCATAACAACAAGTGGCAAGAGCTTCCTATGGGGAAACAATCAATAAAATAATATTCATAAGTTGAAGAGAAAATCATCCAAGTGCCAATTCTCACGTTACAAACCTTGTAGTGTCCCTTCAAAGTGGATATGAATGTAGGTGGGTATGCCATGGGTGTAGTATTAATGTAAGAAGGAAACCCTGCATACTACCATTCTGAAGTATTTCATTTGGTATTTCTCAACTACCATACCTATGAGAAGGAGATAAATGCTCTAGTAAAAGCTATCAAAAAGTGGAAACATGATATGATGGGAAAGGAGAGTATCATACACATAGATAACTACTATTACAATACCTACAACACTAGAGTAAGCTACAATATACTAGACATTAAAAGTGGACATAGTTCTTATATTAGTTTCATTTTGTCATCTAGTATAAGAAGCACAACAAAAAAAAAAATCGATGGCATGCCTTTAAGGCCACCCACATAAAAAATTGTAGTTGTGGGAACTTCGGTGTCCATGAAAGCTTTCACCCATGATGCATATAGAGAGGCATATATAGATGACGAGGACTTCAAAAATGTATTTTAGTAGTTATAGGGCTAGGGTCATGTAGAAGAATAAAAACACATATTAATATCATCTCAAACATGTGAGTTTGGGATGACCTCCCAAATTTTCCATTTCTTTTTTGGAATTTTCAAATCTTTAAAAATATAAAAAATTCCTTGGAAAGTTACATTAAATTATATCTTGAGAGGACTAAGATAGGTTATTACAAATATTCTATGATCTATGTAAATATTGACATCATCCAACTTCTAATGGAAAATCTCTTTAAGAAGAAAAAAGTAACTTGATCTTAGGTTTTCCATTACATGGATACAACTTTTGAATGTTAGATATGATAAAAAATAAGGAATCTTTAGGAATATTGTCCTCATGAGCATGTTTTTTCAAAAAGGAACAAATGATCAAAACATAAACAATAAGGCTACGAGGCATGAGAGTAAATTAAGATTGTAATCTAATTTAGGTCAATAGATTATGGTTTTGGATGGTGTAAGATCCTATAATTAATTGTAAATGATGATTTTAGTTGATAATAACAATCAGAGGTGTCACTTGAAATATTTTGTTAGTTTCTAAGTTAGGTGTTTCCAAGGTAAATTTTTGAGTTTATGTATGGTTTCCATCACTTACATTTTTTAATTTTGTGTACATTGACTCCTATAAAGGTTTAAAACACACATTTGGTAGCAAAGAGGTTATTGGATTATAGTTGATTCCTATGTTTCTAGGGGTTTGGGTATCTTAGGTATGTGCTAAAATTTGTTTTAGTGGGATATTTTCTATGGTGATTCTTGTGTGATTAGAGAATAACAAGCAGTTAAAAAAAACAATATCATTAAATGTAATGGGAAAATATTTGAGTTATGGAAGATCAAATTTAATACGTTTTGGTAGACAAATAATATTGGGTTTCGGTCGATCCTAGTACATATGTTGATAGAAGATTAGATGAAGTTGAATAGGAAGGAAAAGAGCACAGTCTGACCATGCCTTTTATATTCAGTTTCATTGAATGTTTCTAAAGAAGCTACATTTGGTGCTTTGTATCAATCTAAGTCTTTGATCATAAATATATCCTCCTCATCCATCTTTAGTCAAACTTATATCAACTAGTTCATGATAGTATTAGATGTGTTCAAATGCTCAGCCACGAAACCACCATCGTCCATTTTGAAGGAAAATATTGTCTTCCATATAAATGTTTATTTATCAAGATATAGGCAAATCAATTACCTAAACATTTAATAGAGATTTCTTGTTATTTTTATTTAAAAATGTTATATCATATCAAATAAGTAAAATAACATTTTATAAGGGTTCCATCAGAGGAAATTTTAGCCTAAAAGTGCCCATGAAATTTTCATTTAATTTCCATGTCATAATATGAAAACCATTCATAATCTCTTAAATTTAAAAATAGGTACATGTAATATTTTGGAGGGAAAAGAAGGAAAACTACTTTTTTTAATTGTATTTTTGGTTTATCTTCTTATAGTTTTACTCAAATTTCAATTGTAGAAACTCATTGGATGCATAATTAAATTCCACATCCAACAAGTACCCATTATGCATATTTTGGAGAAGACCCACATTGATAGAGATTGAAGATACATTAAAAAATGTTGTTTGAACATGTTTTTTTAATGTCTCTTCATTTTTTATCAATGTGAGTCTTCTCCAAAGCATGCATAATGGGTACTCGTTGGATGTGGAATTTAATTCCACATCCAACAAGTGTTTATACTTGAAATTTCATTAAACCTATAAATAGATACACCAAAATTATAGTTTAAAAAATAAATTGTTTTCCTCTTTTCCCTCCAAAATTCATAGCTATTATTTTATTATTTTTCCTTAGGAGGCCACTTTGAGGCTCAAATTTCCTCTAATGTCTCCCTTCTCTCCAACACCATCCACTCATTATATTTGATAGAAGTCCCTTTTCTTTTAGATAATTTCCAACCCATAGATTCTGATCCCTAGGAAGATCCTCCATATTGAGCTATCACAACCCAAAGTTAGTGCCATGAAACTTATCCATTTCTAATCTAGACATGTTCACAGTTTTATTGCAACAATATTTCCTTCTACACAAGCTCCCATTTAAACTAATATTGGGTAAAAAATTGTTGTCCCTAACATCTTGTAGTTAAAGTGGTTGCAATTTGAAACTAAAAGCAAGGAAGAATATGTGTGGGATACACTACCCACACCTATTAATTAGAGAAAATATGCATAAGTTAAATAAACATAGTTGTAGTGTTGCGCATCCATAATGTCATCCAGTTTCACCCTCATTTCTATCATTTTACCATATTTTGTAGCTCTTTACAATATTCTGCAGTTCCATAACCCTACATTAATACCATTTGCATGATCATATGGGTTTATCATTATTATTTTCCAAGTCATTTATTTTAATTATTTTAAGAGAATTTATGATTAAATATTAGGAAATTATCATGTTTCCATATATATCTAAAAGTGGGATGAGTTTTATGATGTTGTAGAGCTATTTGAAGATTATAGAAGAGCCTTATTTGGCCACTCAACCACAAATTCGAATTTCAATTTCAACTCATGAAGATTTGTGGAATATTAGTAGAAGATTTGGATCATTTGCTAAGCCCATTCAAAGCAGAAGAATGATGGATGTTTTCATATGTGTCACCTAAATATTTGTGAGAGTATTTGTATCTCATATTTTTAGGTAACTGGTTGTAACCACAAGGGATAATTGTGGATTTAGGAGAGATTTATGGATATACATTTATTTATTAGTTATATTAAGTTTTTGTATAAAAAGGAGTGCATCCTTCATTCAAAGGTGTTCCATCCAAGATATGAGATATTATATAATAGAGAATAATGGAGAAGAAATGATTAATGTAATTTGTAAAGTGAGGATAGAGAGGAAGAGAGTTTAATTATTATAATATCATTGGAACTTTCTCCAAATTAGTTTTATGGAATACATGTTTCTTCTTTGATCTCCAAGCTTTGATAATCATTTGGTATGCTTGCTAAGGAGTGGAGGGCCCCTGTCAGGCCAAGTGGTAACTCCACAAATTCAATTCATTATTATTCCTTCAGGTTGGTCTTTATTATATAAATGAGGGAGACTGTTCACTTCATCTCCCGATGATTGTTCATATTTCTTATTATTTATTTACATCAATTGTATTTATTCACCCAATCCTAATGATTAGGTGTCAACATTCCCCCCTTAATCTGAAGGGATGTTGGTGAGTCCAAGCATCATTATAAATCGTTCAAGGTTTTCTCTTCCAAGTGCTTTGGTGAAGATGTCTACAATTTGCTCATTAGTGGAACAATGACGGAGATGGATTGTCTTGGCCTCAACATGATGTTGAATCAGATGATATTTAGTATTGATGTGCTTCGTTCGATCATGGAACTTTGGGTTCTTGGCCAACTTTATTGCAGAGGTATTGTCAATCATGAGTGGAGTTGATTGTACTTGTTTTACCTACAAATCTTCAAGAATTTTCCTGAGCCACAAGATTTCTTTTGTTGCCTCAGCTACTACCACGTATTCTGCTTCTTTTGTGGAATCTGCTGGAACTTATTGTTTGCATGATCTCCATGAGACAGATCCTGTTCCTAGACTCATAGCATATCCTGAAGTAGATACCCCAATTTCTTTTTCTCCATAGAAGTATGAATCAGAGTATCCAATCAACTGAAGTCGTCCACATGTGTATAATTGATTCCAAAGTCTTGAGTTCCCTTCAAGTACCTTAGAACTCTTTTTGCAGCAGACAAATGTCCTTCACAAGGCTTTTGCATAAACCTGGAGAGGATTCCAACAGCAAATGAAATGTCTGGTCTGGTAGTAGTTAGGTAGTTGAGAATTCCTACGAGCTGTCTATACTTTGTTGCATCCTAAAATTCTTTTCCTTCAATAGATGTGAGCTTTAAGTTTTTTTCCATTGGAGTAGTAAGAGGATTGCATTCTGTGATGCCAAACCTATTCAACAAATCTCCAATGTATTTCTTTTGAGAAAGAAATATGGACTTTGGATGTTGAGTTACATCAATACCAAGATAGTAATGAACATATCCCAAATCAGTCATTTCAAAACTTTTCCCCAATTCCTTCTTTATGGATGCAATGTAGCTTTCATTGTTCCCTGTCATAAAAAGATCATCTACATATACCACAAGATATACAACTGTTTTTCCAACTTTCTTGATAAATAAAGTTGCATCATCAAGATCATAATGTTTGAAATTGAGTTTCAGAAGATGCTCAGTTAGTTTTTCATACTAGGCTCGCGGTGCTTGTTTGAGGCCATACAAGGATTTCACAAGTTTGCATACTTTATGTTCATGTCCTTTCATAGCAAATCCTTCAGGCTGGGACATAAAAAGATTCTCTTTTAGATCTCCATTCAAGAAAGTAGTTTTTACATCCATTTGATGGAATTTCCAACCATTCTGAGCTGCTAAGGCAAAGAGTGTCCGGATGGTAGCCCATTTTGTTGTGGGGGCAAAAGTCTCCTCATAATCGACCCCTTCCTTCTGTGCAAAACCTTTTGCCACAAGCTTGGCTTTGTGCTTGTCAAGTGAGCCATCAACTTTATACTTGTTCTTGTAGACCCACTTGTAGCTAATTGGTTTGATTCCTAATGGAGGATCAACCAGCTTCCAAGTGCCATTCTTTGTGAGAGCATCATACTCCTTTTGCATCACTTCTTTCCATTCATCATGAGAAGTAGTTTCTTTGAAGAAAATTGGTTCAAAATCTGTAGACAAGTTAAATTCACAATCATAAGAAACATCCATGTCAACAGGTGAATTAGAGTCATCTACATCACCTCCATTTTGATGGTTTGAATTTCTAGTTCCTATCTTTCCAACCTCATCAGGATGAACACTTTCAAGTGTCTTTGTCAGCCACTTTGGAGGACCTTTCTGAGATGGTCCAAGCTGCTCCGTTGATTGAATTGGGACTGAATCAAGATTGATTCTCCCAATTCTATCAATTACATCACTTAAAGCATCATCCATTATGGCAGTTTCATGCAGGGGAGAGAGTTCTTCAGAAGAAGAGTCCACATGTTGATCTAGTATAGGAATCCCCACTTCAAGATGTGGAATCTGATTATCAAATTCTTGAAATGATTTTGCATTTGCGAATCTATCCAAGTGATCAAGTTGCCGCTCAACAACATCATTAGTTTTCGATGATTTAAGAAAAGTTACAGCTCTAGATACAACAAAATTTTTATTGACTTCATCATAGAGACAATATGATTTGGAGGTGTTTGAATACCCCAGGAAGATACACTTACGAATTCTTGCACCAAGTTTGTTCCTATGTACCTTTGGTATCAAGGCATAACAGGTGGAACCAAAGACCCTGAGATGCTTTACCAAAGGAACATGCCCATACCACATTTCATATGGAGTCTTGTTTCTAATATCATTAGATGGACATCTATTCTTTATATATGCAGAACATAGAACAACATCAGCCCAAAACATTATCTTTACATTTTTGAAGAAGAGCATGGATCGTACCATATTTAAGATTGTCCTATTCATTCTTTCAACTACACCATTCTGTTAGGGATTATAAGGCACAGTTGTTTGATGTTTGATCCCATGTTGGCGAATATAGTTTTCAAATTCATTGATGTGTATTCTTTTCCATTATTAGTGCGAATAGACCCAACATGATGTTGTGCATCATTTTCAATCCATTTATGAAAGTTCTTGAATGTTTGAAAACCATCAGATTTGTTCTTCAATAAATGAACCCAACACATTCTGGTGTAGTCATCAATAAATGTCATCATATATTTATTTGCATTTGTAGAAGGAACATGCATTGGACTACATAAATCTAAATGAATGAGTTCAAGTTTTCTATGTGCTCTTGAATGTGAATCATGAAAAGACTGTTTGCTATGCTTTCCTAGAATGCAAGCATCACATTCCTTAACTTTCCTAGGAATTGTAGGCAAACTAGCAACACCATTTTTCTTCAACAAGCGGAGGCTGTCATAATTCAAATTTCCAAATATAGCATGCCATAATAAACTTGATGAAAGTGTACCTTATTCATAATGAGAATTATATGAGAAATGTTGTACACAAGTAGAGGTACCTTGCAGCTTGAGAATCCTTTCTTCTTCTATTCCCCTCATGACAGGTGAGTGTTCAAATGCTTTTCTCACCTCAAGCTTGCCATCAAACATATGAATGGAGTGACCTTGCTGGCAGATGTGGACCAAGGACAACAAGTTTTTCTTGAGCTATGGGAGATATAGAACATGATGCAGAAGAAACTTTGGAAGACCAGGAAATTTAAGCCTGATTGTGTCAAGCCCTGATGGCTTGATTTTTGATTGGTCTGCAAAGTATACTACTTCATCAACATTGTCAGTAAATTATTCATAAAAATATTTTCTATGATTCATGTGGCAAGTTGCTCCTGAATCAAGCAACCAATCATTTTTCCAAGAAGCAAGTGAAGTATTAAATAAATCTTCATTTACTCCAATATTACATTGTGCCACAACATAGTGAGCGGATTCAGGTGCTTTACCTTTGTCTGTATCATCAATTTTATCTTTCTGTTGATTTCTTTGGTGCTCAATTTTGTCCCATGGTAACTTGCATGTAGAGGCATCATGTGATCCATTTCTTTTGCGGTGTATGCAGTGCAAATCTGCCTTTTCTCCTTGAGAGTGTCTGCCCCCCCGCCTCTGAAATATCTTCCTCTTCCTCTTCGACCACCTCTTCCTCAGAAAGAATCTTGAGCAGGATGCTTTTCTTTATGAGCAAGGCACATAGCCGCTTCAGAAGATTCAGGGGTTGTCTTCTTTCCAAAAGCTTTCTCTCTTTCAACAATTTTCACAAGAGAGTCAAAGGTAATGTCTTTAAGATTTCCATTTGCTTGCAATGACTCAAGATAATTGGAGTAAGAAGGATAAAGTGCCTTGAGAAAAGCGATAAGAGGAATATCCAATTCAACCTTAGTGGTTTTGATATCATGCATTATATACTTTACTTTAGATGCAAGAGCAAGAGGATCATTATTTTGCAATTCAAGAGTGAAGAGTTTAATCATGAGTTGAATAAATTTAAGTGCAGAATGTGAGTCATAGAGTTCTTTCAGCTTTTGTAAGGCTTCAAAAGCAGTGGAAAATGACGAAATATGGCAACTTACCTCTTCACTTACAGATGCTACAATTAATGCATACGCTTTTCTATTCTTATTTTCCCAAATGGCGAGCTCTTTGTCTGAGGTAGGCTATTCTGGCTCTTTGTCTCCGTCTCCAATGCACACTCCTTTCCACAACTCATTGAAAATGAGGGTGTGTTTTATCATTTGGGACCACTCAGGATAGTTCTCCTTGCTAGTGAGAACTATTCCCACAATGGATATGATTGAATGCATTCTGTAACAAAAACTCCTTTTTCTGATAGAAAAATACTTCTGGCAATATATAGTAAAATTGTACTTCTGGTGGAAAAAATAGAGTTCTAGTGTAAGAATTGTAGTCTGATATGTATAGAAAAGAGGTATTATTGGGAGAGGAAGTATATGGGAGAGGTAACATATGAAAAATGAGGCGGCATTATATATGGAGGCCAGCAAAGGGTTAGAGTATTAAAAACATAGTATTTAAAAAAAAACACACATAATAAACCAGGGCCACATAGTATTATAAACCGGGAGTGGGACTGTATATATAAACCGAGATAAAAACATATTCAATGGAGGTAAAGCATTATATTAGAGGTGGAGCAGGATCAGTAGCAGAGTATAGAAGAGTTTATGGCTGGAAAAACCCCACTATAATAAAAACTAGAGTGTGGTTCTGCTGCGCAATGGGGAGAGACGACATATGGTGTGGAAGCGTAGTGAGAGACCTGTGTGAGGCACCAACTGTGGAGTCGAGTAAATGTATGGGCAGAGTAAATGTAATACAGAGCAGTGTAAATGTATGGGCAGCGTAAACATATATGTTGGCAACGTTAAACAATAAGAACTATCGGAACAGCCACGTGGAAACCCACGAGGTAGCACCCCCGAGATTGAAGCTATTCATCATCCAACAATTCAATTTATCATCATGTTTTTCTCTTGTAACTTCTCAACCCCACAAACAACAACTACTACTGTGTCTTTTTCTTTAAAGAAAAGCCGACCGGTTGGAGAACACTACAAAGCACTATAAATGCATCCTCATCTCCATGAAACCACTAGAATCAACGTTCGCTCACTTCTCTCTGCCTGCCTCCAACGCCTATGACTGACAAATCCTCCAATGCCTCTAGCAGTGTCCAAAAGGTATTACTAGATGTTGGGATATTTCAGAAGGTGAGCAGCGTAGTGTATGGTGAATATGAATAAAAATGGTTAGAGAAAAGGGTGCAGAAAATGATTATGGTAGAAAGACCAGAGAAAATATGGCAGAAAAACTGATACAAGGAGTTACAACTAATTTTAGGAACCTGGGAGCTCTGATACCATGTCAGGCCAGGTAGTAACTCCACAAATTCAATTTTTTATTATTCCTTCAGGTTGGTCTTTATTATATACATGAGGGAGACTGTTCACTTCATCTCCCGATGACTGTTCATATTTCTTATTATTTATTTACATCAATTGTATTTATTCACCCAATCCTGATGATTAGGTGTCAACAACCCCCATCAACCGCAGCTTACACACCTCTTTCCTTTGTTGTAAATATTTATGTTAATTCATTTATACAAGTTTAATTTAGTTTCTTTTATGTTATTTTTATTATATGTTTTTATGTTTATTTCATTAATGTTGTTTTCTTAATATTGATTTAATTTCCTTATGTTTGGATTAGATTGGCACACAAGTAATCTCACATTAGTAATCTCATAGACTACTAGATTAAATTACCTTTTGATTTTGCTTAGATTAGAATTGTCTGTTTTTGTAGAGCTAGTCTTTGAGAGATAAAGTGACTGAGAGAGAAGATTCTTAAGAGGGAATGTGTGCACTTGCTTTTCATTTTCTTTCATTATTTTCTTTGTAATTAGTTTCAAGTTACTTGCATTAGATTAATCTATTCCGAGAAATAATGACCTAGTACATATAGTACACGTATACCTCATCGGTTCACGAACCCAGGGTTGACAACTTAATGACAGGGATTTAACTCACAATTATATCACCCAACATTTTGTTGTCATTGTCGGGAAGGTATACATATGTGCTTATTTTGAAATTTTAGACAAACTCATGATAGTTTCATTCATTCTTATATGCACGATTAAAAGCATATTAAACTCATATAGGATGCATGAATTTCAATTCTTTTTGGGTAATATAAGGGTCTCAATACTAATCCATTTGTGAAGCAAGAGCTCTAGACTAGAAAATGAGCTAAAATGATGCTCAAGCATTTGTTGGGAAGAAAATGATATAACCCTATGAGAATCTTCTCAATCCCTTGTCGTAGTTCTACAATAGTCACCAAGGATAGGGTTGCATCCTAAGAAGCAGTAAAATAACAAGAGATCCAATGGGCTACAATTGATGAGAAGCATCCATTTGAGCCAACAATTGAAGATTTTTTAGCATGTGTCCAGATCCTTGGTACCCTTTTGAGAATCAAGGGAAACATATAGAAGCAATTCAAGGCATGGTAACTCATGAAGAGAACCAAGAGAGAAGTGACTACATTGAAGATTGGTTCCAAGTAGTTATTAGGACACAACATTCCTTCATTCTTCAACAAATTTTGTCACCAAAAGTAAAACTGGTTTCTCATATCCTAGAGGACATAGAGATATATTTCTCAAAATTGGATATGAGCACACTAGAGATCTTGATTTGTAGATGGTTACATTGGAAATATGCATATACTTGAACAATTTTTTTCAATTTTTTTTAGGTAGAGTATGGTAGAATAAAGGAATAAAGCCATAATTTTGTTTTTGTTTTCTGATTTCATTATGGTGCAGCAAGATCCACTTCATTCACTAACCATTGGCAAGAAGATTTATGAGGAAAATGAAAATTCATGAAAGAGGAAGAGCTAAAAATTTGAGGTTTTATTTTTTCCTATGCTTTCTAAGTTTCAGATTTTAAAACACAAAAATAATTGTTGAATTTCAAAGTATGCTCTCTTCTTGCACCTTGTTGCGATCTGAAAGCTCAACAAGTAGGAATCAAATAAATGGCTTTGAAAAAATTTCAGGAATGGTTTAACTTCTTGATGATGTAAAAAATGCCTAAATTAATTTTCATCTTGAATCTTCAATTTAATTTTTCTCCATTTTCTAACAAAAATTTCATTCAATTTGATTTGTATCACTTAAACAAAAATATGTAGTTTTATTTAAAAATAAAATAAATAATAAATTAAAAAAAAAAAAAAAAACAAAATACAAGATGAAAAAATTAAATTGAAGATATCTCACAAACTAGGAACTACATTTTTGTAATTTTTGGACACAAAGTGCATAATATTCTGATGAACAATCCCCTTAAATTTCAGCTCAATCCACTTCACAGTTTTCCAGAAAATGAGTATCGTCACCTTCATCCATTTCAATTATATATTACGGTCCTTGCATTGGATCGATCTAATTTTTTGTGTGAAGACACATTGGGACCATAGGAAACTTCCTACACAACTTCAGCTCAACCAGATTTGTTGTTTGTGAGAAAATCATTTCTGAAGTTTGGAAAAGATTGCAAAAACACACCATCACTTACAACCATTTCAATTATATGTTGAGATATGTCCATTGGTTGGTGTTGAGTTTTGGAATGAATACAGATAAGAACTGTAGGAATATGTATAAAAATGTTTATAAAAATCAAATGAATGGTTTGTGAGCAACAATCCAACGAAGTTTGTTGTAAAACGCCTGTAGCAGCCTACAACAAAAACAATATTAAAATTTTTTTGAATGCAATTCATATCACAATAATGAGTTGTGCCACAATGGTTAGCATCCAATTTCTTTGTGAAAGGTCTTGGATTCAAATCTCATCCACTCCACTCTTTGAGCCACCTTTTAATCACAGAATCTACCAAAATATACTTTAAAAAGAAACATTTTCACTTTATTTCACAATAAACTTTGGTGGTTTAATGATAAGTCCATTGATTTGTTTGGATTAGATTCCATGTTCAAATATCACCCCCATACATTTCGTAATTTAACTATATCTTCGTCAAATTCAAGATGCTATATGGCAGCTTGTGATTCGTCCACATGGTAGCTTGTGATTTGCCCACGAAATGCATAGTCACTATCCCTTCAACCTGATATATCATCATTGACTTCCATGTCACCATTCAATAATTTTATCACATCATTACCCTAAATTACAGGCTTTACGCCCCAAAACTGTTACGTGGGGCCTCCGCTGCCCAACAGGCCCCCAACACAATCATCGTGACTCGTCTTGAGTCACTCGTTGGTGCGATGATACGCGTTGCCAAGGCTTCGCAGTCCACCATCCCTATGAGTGACGCACTACTTCCTGCTGTTCCTTATTTATCTCTTGCAATTCTTCTTCAAGCTCCTACTTCATTGCCTCTACTACTTCGCACAACTGATGATGCACATTCTGCTCTGCTCGGTTAACACAGAACAACCCCTCATAGGATTTTAGCTCAACCTGGGGTGTCGCATACGACAACTCTTCGTGCCATAGTAGCAAATCTCCACTTTCTGGTCTACTATACACACTATCCGTTGCCGCTTGTGTTGCATTTTTGCAAGAAAGATGTTGTAGTCCGCGAAATCCCAATCTTCAATGTACATCAGAGATGAACTGTTAACTGCAATTCCATCCTTTGTCTCCATATTCACATTCTTTCCCTTATCTTTTATGGGTCGCTGGCCAGCCCATGGGCTAGGCAGCAGTATCCATACCAGTTCTGCTTCGTGTCTATGAATTGACAGTACATCCCCTCCCATTGACACCATACTACCCAGAAGGTCTTGCATCTTCATTGGCCATATTACGACCCCCGAGCTTACTCCCTTGGTGTCAATGATCAACAGTTCCATACTAGTGGAAAGGTAAAATAGCTCACTTTTCTTGAAACCACAAATCGTTCGGTGGATTCCCCCCTATGATTTATAAGCATTGTGAAATTCAAATTCTATTGTTCCCTCCTTCTATGGTGTTGTAACGTTACATCTGAGGTGGAGCGTTCCGGATTTGGGTCGTATTGTGTATCATAATTGCCCGTCGCCTGCTCCTTTTCACCTTAGATCAGACATCTGTGTCATGAATAACGACAACAGCTGTCACTTCCCTGTTTAACCACATAGCATTGCATCCCCTTCTACACAATTGCAACCCTTGTACCATACTGATTCTACACGCACCCTTGTTATCGTGCAGCTTCCTCACAGATTGCTTTGTTGTCCCGTGCTCTCTTTCAACTGGCTGGAGTGGTGTGACTATACATCGGGTGGTTAGTTAGGTAGTCGGCCCACCCATTTAGAGCTTTAGGCGACGACCATTTACTCTACCCGAGAAGGGTTCTCCATTAAGCTTGGTAAGTTGGACCGTGCCTCCATTTGTGACTTCTTTGACTACATAGGGTCCCAATCAATGCATTCGTAGCTTTCGAGGAAATTTTTCGAACTTGTTGTTGTATATTAAGACTAGATCATTTTCTTTGAACGTGCGCATCTTGATATGGCGATCATGCTAAGCTTTTTCCCGTTGCTTCTGTACCTGCTGATGGAACCCTGCCAGAAGCCGTTCCTCCTCAAGTTCTTCTAGTTGCGCGATCCTCTCTTCCAACGCTCCATGGTCTGCCATGCCTATCGTTACTGCAATTCACAAACTAGGTACAATGTATTCCATTGGCATAACAGCTTCCTTTCCATAGACTAACTGGAAAGGTGTCTGGCCCGTCAACTTCTTGCACATTGTTCGGTATGCCCATAACACAGTAGGTATGCAGAGATCCCAATCGTTTCACTGCGCATTGCATACCTTTGTCAAAGCAGCCTCTAAGATCTTGTTAAAAGCTTCAACGGTCCCAATTGCTTGCAGATGGTACGGTGTATTCTATTGATGATATATCTGGAACTCATCCATGAGCACGTTGATAGTCTCATTCAGTAAGTGCATTCCATGGTTGCTCATTAGAATTTTTGGACATTCAAACCACATTAGCACATTCTCGAAACAAAATTTCATAGCTATAGCGATTGTGCAGTCCTTAACCGGTTGTGCTTCCACCCATTGGGTCAAGTATTCTGTCGCGGTGATGATATAGCATGCACCTGCCTTTCCTTGAGGTGTGATAGGCCCCACAAAGTCAATCACCCATTTTTCGAACGGTTGCAGCATCATCTGTGGCTTGAGCAGCATTTCATCCCTCCGTGATGGTTTCCTGGTCCGTTGACATACATCGCAGGCCCGACAATACACTTTTGAGTCTTGATATAGAGTTGGCCACCATAATCCAATGTGAAGAATCTTCTATGTTGTGGCACGTCCCACATAATGTCCTCCTGCAACTCCCCCATGTGCTCCAGCAAGGATCTGTTCTCGCTCAAATTCTGGTACATATTTGCGTAATATTTCATTGTTGCCCATTTTGTAGAGGTGCCCTACAATAATAATAAATTCTGCTATGCGTATCACCATTTCTTTCTTTTGCTGAACAGAATACCCCTGTAGCACGGTTCTTGTGGATAAGAAGTGGATTATATCCCCAAAGTGGCCATCTGCGATGCATACTGCATAGAGCTATGCATCTGGTAGTCCTTCCTCTAAGTTTGTGGGCTCTTCACTGTTCTCAATTCGGGACGGGTGATCTAGGCCTGCGTTTAGACGTCTCGGCGTTACGATGACTTCAAAATCATATTCATGGAACAATAACAACCATCTAAAAATGTGCCCCCACAACACAGGCTTATTCACTAGGTATTTTAGTGTGGAATGATCAGTGTACATCTTAAAGTGTCCCCCGAGTAGATAGTGGCGGTATTTCTGGAGCACGTATACCATCGCCAACCCCTCGCACTCAATAGTAGAACAGTTCTTTTCAGCTTTGGACAATCGTCGACTTGTGAACGCGTTCGAGTGATCAATTCCTTCCGTTCCTTCCTGTGTGACTACCACGCCTAGCACGATACACGACGTGTCAACATGCACGTGAAATTAGATGTCCCACTTTAGAAAGACCAATATGGGAGCTGATGCCATCTTTTCCTTGAGAGTTTCCAGACTTTTGTTACATTCCTCATTCTAACAATAAGTAGCATCCTTTTTCAATAACTGTTCCATCGGGGCCGTGATCTGTGTGTAGCTCTTTATGAACTTCCGATAGTAACCAGTGTGTCCCAGCGTGGCGTGCAATTGTGTGACACTTCACTGTTGGCATTATGGCACTGATTTAGAGCTATGGCACAGGTGTTTTCCTTGATGGAAACTCACTTTGGTGACAGATCTCAGTACAAGCTCTCAGAATGAAGAAAAAGATATATACGCAGGTTCACCTAGACGAAGACGTGTATACACGCAGGTTAGACGCTACAAAGGCGCGTATGCGTATACACGCACTTTCACGCAAGGAAAAGCACGTATATGTTGGAGAACTTACTTTTGGTCCATGGTAGTTAGTCCTTGGTATTTGAGCCTATGGTTTGGACCATGGTATCTCGTTAGAAGTATTGATCCCAAGTATTGGGTCCTTGGTATTGTTTTATTATGGTTTTGGACCGTGGTATTGTGAAAGGCCTAAGACTATAAAAGAGGAAGGAGATCATTTGGCAAAGGACAATCTGAATGAATTGAACATCCAATAAGTGCTAGATCTGAAATATTGGTGATTGGGGTTATGGTGCAGATCTGGATCAGAATGAAGGAGGAACCCTAGCGCAAAGAGAAGGATAAGTTCTATTGATGGGTCATAATCTTTAGACTTGAATGATAATATCTTTGCATGATTTTGATCTGTTATATGTGGCGCATGCTTGATCTATAAATCTGATAATCTGGGTTAATTAGTGTCTGAATATTTGAAAGAATGAATTATCTTTTATAGATCTGTACGTAGGTTCACTGAAGCAAAGGCGTGTATACACACTGGTTCAATGAATAAAAATAACATATACGCAGGTTTCTCCAAACACAGAAGTGTATGCATGCAGGTTTTAGGCTATTGAAGTAGCATATATCTTTTGAGTTGTGATCTAGTTGCTTCTGTTTATTGCTGCAGTGCACTGGGTTCAAAATTTGGTGTGTGGTTACTGTTACTGTGTTTTGGGTATAGTTGTCAGAGAAGTATCTACTTGATTCAGTTCTAATTGGTGAAAAGGAGATTGTTTGATGCAGAAATTCTTGATGATTGATTGATATTCATGGATCCAGTTTGAAAATTTATGAAATGTGGTCCCTGGAAGAAAGAGAAGGTTGTAGCCTTCTGTAGGCCAACACCTACGTACTAGTATCTTGGCTAGTGCAAGAGCTAAGGGGGTTGTAGCTCCCTTCCAGGAGAAGCTGGAGAATGAGAGAGGGTTGTAGCTCTCTGCACGTTGTAGCCTGCGTACTGGTAAAGGATTGCACCATTAAATTGTAAAAAGAAGTTTCTAATTAAAAGAAGATAGAGACGAATTGCAGCAGGTGGTTTTCACCCACATTGGGTTTCCACCTTATATCTTGTGTTCTTGTGTGTGATTGTCTTCTGCTCTATTTTACTGTTTCTGGTTACTGGTTATTTAATTCTGATACACAAATTAACAATCAACATCTGAAAGGTAAAGTAAATTATATGTTTGCATTGTATATGCGGGTTTCCTTCTACATAGTTTCGTATATACGCGGATTTAATTAACTGAAGTAGCATATATTATCTGAATTTGAAAAAGGGAATATTTGACTTGATAATACTGATTCACCCCCCCTCTCAGTATTATTTCCAACAATTGGTATCAGAGCAGGTCCTTCTGAAGAAGCTTGATCGCTTGAAGGAAGATCCATCATCATGAGCAACTATGAGAGAGAAGCATCAATCAGGCCACCAATTTTTGATGGGACCAACTTCGTCTATTGGAAGGTAAGAGTCACAACCTATCTGCAATCTCTTGGTACAGAAGTCTGGGATATCATAGACACAGGGTACACTTTTCCATCAGCAACTCCTATAGATCTGACTGAGAAGAAGAAATATGAAACAAATGCAAAGGCTGTCAATACTCTATTAGGATGTCTATCTCAATCAGAATTCGTGAAGGTTATGCAGTATAAATCTACAGAAGAAATATGGGACAAGATTGTTCTGAGCTATGAAGGAGATGAACAGGTAAAACGAGCAAAACTTCAAACCCTCAGAATTCAGTATGAAAATCTCAGAATGCACAATGATGAAAGTGTGGCTAACTATTTCCTTCGTGTAGATGAGATTGTTAATTGTATGAAAAATTTGGGTGAAGAAATAAAAGAGGCTGTTGTGGTTGAAAATGTTCTAAGATCTTTGTTCCCTAGGTTTGAATCTAAAGTTTCTGCAATAGAAGAAAAGGAGAATCTACGAAACCTTACCATGTCACAGCTGCATGGAATTCTGACTGCTTATGAAATGAGGAAAGGAGGACCATTAGACAGGAGAGAAGCTACCTTCAAGGCTTTAGGCAAAGGAGATTACTATGAGTCAGGACACGTGTTAGAAGAAGAAGAAGAATAAAATTTTGTCAAAAACCTTCAACGGGGTGTTGGATGATTCCGAGGTAAGTTACCTTTCAAATGCTTTGCTTGTGGAAGAGTCGGTCACTATGCTGCCAAATGTCCTCATAAGGATAAGATTGACAAGGGGAAGGAACCTGTTAGATGGAACAAGAAATAGAATGCAAATAAGAAAAGCTATTACACTCATGAAGATAGTGATGGACTTTCAAATAGTGACGAAGATGAACGAGGTAATAATTATAAACTTTTAATGGCTTCTGAAGATGATGATTACATGGATGCTATAGATGAAGAAGGTCTTTATGAAGAGATTTCTAAACTCAAAATTTGTTTAGAAGAGAAAAATGTGATTATTGATTCTCTACAATGTCAACTGGCTGAAAGGGAAAAACATCATGAAAAATTGGAATGTGAAATTTTGGGACTTAGGAAAGAGATTGAGAAAACTAAAGCTCTTAATCTTAGATTTGTTAAAGGATCTGAAACTCTAGATGAGATTATCAATGTGCAGCGTTCCCCACTAATCAAGACAGATCTGGGATATAATGAAGAAGCATCTTAAGCGCAGAAACCATCCACCTCAAAAAGTTATCTTGATGCAGCAAGGAGGAATGAGCAAAAGCCCAATGGAGATCACTAGGTAAAACAAGGACAATTTACATCAAGAATAAACAAAGACTACCAGGTAACTCAGGGGAAATCCACCTTAAGGATGAACAAAAGCTACAACTAGCCACAGGTAAAATCTTCTCAATTTTCCTCAAGAATGGATGACAATAGAAACTACAATCATTTGGCTGGTAGATTTGATAATCACGGGAGTTTCTTCAATGGCCAATGTTTCTCTTGCCATAACTTTGGGCACAAAGCAGCTCAATGTGTTGCCTATAAAACAATCATGACTAGAGAAGCTCAAAAACAAAGAAGTATGACTACAATCATGAAAAGGACCTATAACAACTTTTCCACCCTTGAAAATGAAATTGAATGTTCTATTTGTAATAACTTCGGTCATGAAGATTCTGAATGCAGGAGAATGTTTCAGAAGACAACTCAGAAGGAACAAATCTCAAGTGCCAGAACATGGAGAATGAAGGAACCACAACCAAAAAGATGTGGGATAGCTTTATATGCAGAAGGACAGGAAAATCAATGGTACATCGACAGTGGATGTTCGAAGCATATGACAGGTGATAAAGAAAAACTTCAATCATATAGTGCTTTAGAAAAAGGAAAGAAAGTTTATTTTGGAAGTGATACCCCTACAGTCATAAAAGGAAAAGGCACTGTTCAGTTGAAAGAAAAAGTCAAAGATGGAAATGTTTTGTATGTTGACGGCTTGAGGCATAATCTACTGAGTGTCAGTCAGATGTGCGATCAAGGAACTGAGGTAATATTTTGATCAAATGGATGTAGTGTTTGTGATCTTGATACAGGAAAAACAGTGATCAAAGGCATAAGAACTCCAAATAATTTATACATATTTGAAGAAGGACAACAACAATGCTATTTGAGCAAGAATGATGAACACTGGTTATGGCACCGGAGGTTGGGGCATCTAAGCTTTTCACAGATAAGGAAAGCATGCAAATACCAGGCAGTTCGTGGTCTTCTAGACATCAGAATTCCAGACAATACAATATGCAAATCATGTCAGTTTGGTAAGCAAACCAGAACTAACTTCCCTGAGAAGGAAGGGTTAGCTAGCAGGCCTCTTGAACTAGTCCATACAGATGTATGTGGTCCATCTAGGAAAAGGTCACCTCAAGGAGAAGAATACTTTATATTATTCATTGACGACTTCTCCAGGATGGTTTGGATAGGACTTATGAAGCACAAAGACAAAGCCTTCGAAAAATTCAAATCTTTCAAAGCCTTGGTTGAAAACGAATCAGATCACAAAATTAAGTGCCTTAGGTCTGATAGAGGTGGGGAGTTTACCTTAAATGAGTTTTTCGATTTTTGTGAAGAACATGGAATAAGAAGGGAATTCTCTATAGATAGGACTCCTCAGCAAAATGGAGTAGTGGGAAGGATGAAGAGAACGGTTCAACAAATGGCTCGTGCTATGCTTGATGAGTCTGGAACTCCCGCAACCTTCTGGGGTGAAGCTGCATTTGCTGCGGTTGTTATTCTCAACAAAACAAATGTCCGGGTGAACAACACTCAAACTCCTCATGATCTCTGGTATGGTGAGACTCTTTCAGTAAAACATTTCAAAAATTTTGGAAGCAAATGCTATATTAAGAATAATGATGAACATCTTGGCAAATTTGAACCTAGAGCAGATGAAGGCATTCTCCTTGGTTATTCTCCCCACAGCAAAGCATATAAGTGTTATAATAAAAGACTTGGAAGAATTGTTGATAGCATTGATGTAGTGGTTGATGAAGAAGGAAACATTCCTAGGCAAGTAAATTATGAAAATATCGAAGAGGATGAAGACCATCCTTCAAATCAGACTGATGATGAAGAAGAACCTCAAGAGACACCAGAGGAACAGATAAGGATAGAAGAGAAGACTCCATCCAAGTACGTTCAGAAGAATCATCCAGAATCTCAAATTTTGGGGCAGAAAGAGGCAGGTATACAAACAAGAAGAACAATTGTAGAAGCCTCAAGCTATTTGGCATTGCTCTCCTCCATTGAACCGCAAAATGTAAAAGAGCCATGCAAAGATGAATGCTAGGTCAAGGCAATGGATGAAGAACTTGAGCAGATCGAAAAGAATAACACTTGGGAGTTGGTTCCTAGACCAAAAGATAAGAATGTCATAGGGACAAAATGGATCTTTAAAAACAAGTTGAATGAAAATGGGGAAGTGATTAGAAACAAGGCGAGACTTGTTTGTAAAGGGTATGCTCAACAAGAAGGAATAGACTTTGAAGAAAACTTTTCTCCCGTTGCTAGACTTGAGGCCATCCGAATGTTCCTTGCTCTCTCAAGCTTTCAGAAGTTCAAAGTATTTCAAATGGACGTGAAATCAGCCTTTCTGAATGGAGACTTAGAAGAAGAAGTGTACATTGAGCAACCAGATGGTTTCATTCTTGGGAATGATCCAAATCTTGTATGCAGACTAAAAAAGGCTCTCCATGGTCTTAAACAGGCTCCAAGGGCTTGGTACTAACGTTTGGACAAATATCTTCATCAACAAGGTTTTTCAAAAGGATCAGCAGATAGCAATCTTTATATAAAAATTGAAAATGACAAATTGCTAATACTTGTTGTGTATGTAGATGATATTATCTTTGGCAGTAATGAAGAAGCTATGAGTCAAAGCTTTTCCTTGGTGATTCAGAAAGAATTCGAAATGTCCTTGCTTGGAGAACTGACATATTTTCTTGGATTGCAAATCCAACAAAATGAAGGCGGTATATTTTTGTCTCAAACCAAGTATCTCAAGCAGATCCTGAAGAAATATGGCATGGAAGATGCAAAACCAGTATGTACCCCTATGGTTATAGGATGCAGCCTCAGTGCAAATGATGAATCAGCAGCAGTACATCAACCAACCTATAAATCCATGATTGGAAGTCTTCTTTATTTGACAGGCACTCGACTAGACATCATGCATGCAGTGGGAATAGTTGGAATATTTCAGGAAAATCCTAAGGAAACCCATCTTTAGGTAGTGAAGAGAATTTTCAAGTTTCTTCAAGGAACTCAAAACTATGGCTTATGGTATCCTAGAGATAGAAATCTCACTCTTCATGCTTATACAGATGCAGATTGGGCTGGAAGCGTGGATGACAGAAAGAGCACAAGTGGTGGTGCATTCTTTATGGGTTCTAGATTAGTATCTTGGTTTAGCAAGAAACAGAGTTCGATTGCTTTATCTACAGCTGAAGCGGAATATGTGGCTGCTGCATCTTACTGCACTCAACTCCTTTGGATGATGCAAACCTTGCAGGATTTTCAGATCACTTGTACGCCACCTATATCCATATTATGTGATAATACAAGTGCAATCAACATTTCAAAGAACCCAGTCATGCATTCAAAGACCAAGCACATACCGATCAAGTATGTGTTGGAACAAAAGGTCACATTGGAGTATGTTCCTTCTAAGGAACAGGTTGCTGATATTCTCACTAAACCATTGCCCAGGGAAAATTTTGAATACCTCAGACAAAAGCTAGGAGTAGTTGATGCATCATCTTGCTGTTAAATCTTGTCTGTTTCAGAGAAAAATGGGTGTACGAGAGTTGCCTGAGGAGGATTCGCGCACATACGCCGGTTTGTGCAGAGACAATCGCGTATATGGAGGTTTGATGGATATTAGTAGGGACAGGCTCTGGTTGAAGGTATTCTTATATGGGTCTAACAGAGACCATCCGACACAGGTTCAGGGGGAGCAGATAAACTTCTAATGATACATTGTTGGCATCATCTTAGAAGCTTTTGGTTCAAGGTCTCAACTGTTGTTGGTTTCAGGTGGAACAAAGGCAGAGGGAGAACAGAAGGAAATCTTGGCTGCTGATCTGAATGGTGATTGACAGATGCTGCTGATATCAGTTATTGGTGACTTTCATAAGTCTTGCACTAGATATTTCATCTCTATGTCATGTATCTCTTTTATGGTGTCAAGGTCATGTAATGGCCTATTTTTGTTTCCCCACTATGCCTGGGATGAAGATGTAATGTACTTGGTTGTCATATGTAAATTTCTGATGTATCCCCACTTGGTTAGGTGGATGATCCCCACTTGGTTGGGTGATGGATGTATGTATTGAGTCTTTTGGTGATAGGAAGGTATTTTATGATGTATAAGTCATGGTTCTTCTTGAAGAACATCTTTTTGCAGATCTTGCCTACAGTCAGGAGGAGCATGGTCAGCACAGCAGGGTAGAAATTTCAGCATGTACTCAGGGGGAGCACAACCCTTTGCCCTTGATGACAAAGGGGGAGAATGAATTTGAGGATCTTGGGGTTGCCATCATGTCCAAAGGGTGAGATTGTTGGCATTATGGCACTGATTTAGAGCTATGGCACAGGTGTTGTCCTTGATGGAAACTCACTTTGGTGACAGATCTCAGTACAGGCTCTCAGAATGAAGAAAAATATATATACGCAGGTTCACCTAGACGAAGACGCGTATACATGCAGGTTAGATGTTACAAAGGCGCGTATGCGTATACACGCACTTTCACGCAAGGAAAAGCACGTATATGTTGGAGAACTTACTTTTGGTCCGTGGTAGTTAGTCCTTGGTATTTTAACCTATGGTTTGGACCATGGTATCTTGTCAGAAGTATTGATCCCAAGTATTGGGTCC
Organism: Pinus tabuliformis; assembly: GCA_031772625.1. Classification (NCBI taxonomy): domain Eukaryota; kingdom Viridiplantae; phylum Streptophyta; class Pinopsida; order Pinales; family Pinaceae; genus Pinus; species Pinus tabuliformis. The sequence continues at coordinate 318,945,001 of CM062816.1, read as the reverse complement.
TTGGTATTGTTTTATTATGGTTTTGGACCGTGGTATTGTGAAAGGCCTAAGACTATAAAATAGGAAGGAGATCATTTGGAAAAGGACAATCTGAATGAATTGAATATCTAATAAGTGCTAGAACACTGTAGCAATAAATAGAAGTAGCTAGATCACAACTCAAAATATATACGCTACTTCAATAACCTAAAACCTGCGTGCATACGCTTTTGTGTTTGGAAAAACCTGCGTATACGCTGTTTTTATTCATTGAACCAACATGTATACGCGCCTTCGCTTCATTGAACCTGCATACAGATCTATAAAGGATAATTCACTCTTTCAGATATGCGGACACTAATTAACCCAGATTATCATATTTATAGATCAAGCATGCGCCACATATAACAGATCCAAATCATACAAAGTTATTATCATTCAAGCCTAAAGATTATGACCCATCAATAAAACTTCTCCTTCTCTTGCGCTAAGGTTCCTCCTTCATTCAGATCCAGATCTGCACCATAACCTCAATCACCAATATTTCAGATCTAGCACTTATTAGATATTCAATTAATTCAGATGATCCTTTGCCAAATGATCTCCTTCCTCTTTTATAGTCTTAGGCCTTTCACAATACCACGGTCCAAAACCATAATAAACCAATACCAAGGACCTAATACTTGGGATCAACACTTATGATGAGATATCATGGTCCAAAACCATAGGTTCAAATATCAAGGACTAACTACCACGGACCAAAAGTAAGTTCTCCAACATATACACGCTTTTCCTTGCGTGAAAGTGCGTGTATACGCATGCACGCATTTGTAACGTCTAACCCGCGTGTATACGTGCTTTCGTCTAGGTGAACCTGCGTATATATCTTTTTCTTTCATTCTGAGAGCCTGTACTGAGATCTGTCACCAAAGTGAGTTTCCATCAAGGACAACACCTGTGCCATAGCTCCAATCCTATGCCATAATGCCAACAATCTCCCCCTTTGGACTTGATGGCAACCCCAATACCCTCAAAGTCATTCTCCCCTTTGTCATCAAGGGCAAAGGGTTGTGCTCCCCCTGAGTACATGCTGAAATCTTTGCCCTACTGTGCTGACCATTCTCCCCCTGATTGTAGGCAAGATTTGCAAAAAGATGATTTTCAAGAAGAACCTTACATCATAAAGGACCTTCCTATCACCAAAAGACTCAATACATACATCCATCACCCAACCAGGTGGGGATCATCCACCCAACCAAGTGGGGATACACCAGAAATTTACATATGACAACCAAGTACATTACATTTTCATCCGAGGTACAGTGGGGAAACCAAAATAGGCCGTTACATGACCTTGACACCATAAAAGAGATACATGACATAGAGACGAAATATCTAGAGCAAGACTTATGAAAGCCACCAATAGCAACATCTGTCAATCACCATTCAGATCAACCATGTTTTCTTCTAATTTTCCTCTGCATTTGTTCCACCTGAAATCAACAACAGATGTGAACTAGAACCAAAAGATTCTAAGATAATGCCAACAATGTATCATTAGAAGTTTATCTTCTCCCCCTGAACCTATGCCGGATGGTCTCTGTCAGACCCATATCAGAATATCTTCAACCAGAGTATGTCCCTACTAATATCCATCAAACCTCCATATACGCGACTGTCTCTGCACAAACCGACGTATGTACGCAGATCCTCCTCAGGAAACTCGCGTACACCCATTTTTCTATGAAACAGACAAGATTTAATAGCAAGATGATGCATCAAATACTCCCAGCTTCTGTCTGAGGTATTCAAAAGTTTCCTTGGGCAGTGGTTTTGTGATAATATCATCAACTTGTTCCTTAGAAGGAACATACTCCAATTTGACCTTTTATTCCAACACTTGTTCCTGGAAAAAGTGATACTTGATCGGTATGTGCTTGGTATTTGAATGCATGACTGGGTTCTTTGAAATGCTGATTGCACTTGTATTATCACATAAGATGGAGATAGGTGGTGTACAAGTGATTTGAAATTCCTGCAAGGTCTGCATCATCCAAAGGAGTTGAGTGCAACAAGATGCAGCAGCCACATATTCTGCGTCAGCTATAGATAAAGCAATCGAAATCTATTTCTTGCTGAACCAAGATACTAATCTGGAACCCATGAAGAATGCACCACCACTTGTGATCTTCCTGTCATCCATGCTTCCGACCCAATCTGCATCTGTATAAGCATGAAGTGTGAGATCTGTATCTCTAGGATACCATAAGCCATAGTTTTGAGTTCCTTGAAGGTACTTGAAGATTCTCTTAACTGCCTGAAGATGAGTTTCGTTAGGATTGGCTTGAAATCTTCCAACTATTCCCACTGCATGCATGATGTCTGGTCGGGTACCTGTCAAATAAATTAGACTTCCAATCATAGATCTATAGGTTGGTTGATGCACTGCTGCTGATTCATCATTTGCACTGAGGCTGCATCCCGTAACCATGGGGGTACATACTCGTTTTGCATCTTCCATGCCATATTTCTTCAAGATCTGTTTGAGATACTTGGTTTGAGACAAAAAGATACCGCCTTCATTTTGTTGGATTTGCAATCCAAGAAAATATGTCAGTTCTCCAAGCAAAGACATTTCGAATTCTTTCTGCATCACCAAGGCAAAGCTTTGACTCATAGCTTCTTCATTGCTACCAAAGATAATATCATCTACATACACAACAAGTATTAGCAATTTTTCATTTTCAATTTTTATATAAAGATTGTTATCTACTGATCCTTTTGTAAAAACCTTGTTGATGAAGATATTTGTCCAAACGGTAGTACCAAGCCCTTGGAGCTTTTTTAAGACCATAGAGAGCCTTTTTTAGTTTGCATACAAGATTTGGATCATTCCCAAGAATGAACCCATCTGGTTTCTCAATGTACGCTTCTTCTTCTAAGTCTCCATTCAGAAAGTTTGATTTCACGTCCATTTGAAATACTTTGAACTTCTGAAATCTAGATAGAGCAAGGAACATTCTGATGGCCTCAAGTCTAGCAATGGGAGCAAAAGTTTCTACAAAGTCTATTCCTTCTTGTTGAGCATACCCTTTACAGACAAGTCTGGGCTTGTTTCTCATCACTTCCCCATTTTCATTCAACTTATTTTTGAATATCCATTTTGTCCCTATGACATTCTTATCTTTTGGTCTAGGAACCAACTCCCAAGCGTTATTCTTTTCGATCTGCTCAAGTTCTTCATCCATTGCCTTGACCCAACATTCATCCTTACATGCTTCTTTACATTTTGTGGTTCAGTGGAGGAGAGCAAGGCCAAATAGCTTGAGGCTTCTGCAATTGTTCTTCTTGTTTGTATACCTGCCTCTTTCTACCCCAAAATTTGAGATTCTGGATGATTCTTCTGAACGCACCTGGATGGAGTCTTCTCTTCTATCCTTATTTGTTCCTCTGCTGCCTCTTGAGGTTCTCCTTCATCATTAGTCTGATTTGAAGGATGGTCTTCATCCTCTTCGATATTTTCATAATTTACTTGCCTAGGAATGTTTCCTTCTTCATCAACCACTACATCAATGCTGTCAACAATTCTTCCAAGTCTTTTATTGTAACATTTATATGCTTTGCTGTGAGGAGAATAACCATGGAGAATGCCTTCATCTGCTCTAGGTTCAAACTTGCCAAGATGTTCATCATTATTCTTAATATAGCATTTGCTTCCAAATATTTTGAAATGTTTTACCGAAGGAGTCTCACCATACCAGAGCTCATGAGGAGTTTGAGTGCTATTCACATGGACATTTGTTTTGTTGAGAATAACAACCACAGCAAATGCAGCTTCACCCCAAAAGGTTGCGGGAGTTCTAGACTCATCAAGCATAGCACGAACCATTTGTTGAACTGTTCTGTTCATCATTTCCACTACTCCATTTTGCTAAGGAATCCTAGCTGTAGAGAATTCCCTTCTTATTCCATGTTCTTCACAAAAATCGAAAAATTCATTCGAGGTAAACTCCCCACCTCTATCAGACCTGAGGCATTTAATTTTGTGATCTGATTCATTTTCAACCAAGGCTTTGAAAGATTTGAATTTTTCGAAGGCTTCGTCTTTGTGCTTCATAAGTCCTATCCAAACCATTCTGGAGAAGTCATTAATGAATAAAATAAAGTATTCTTCTCCTCGAGGTGACCTTTTCCTAGATGGACCACATACCTCTGTATGGACTAGTTCAAGAGACCTGCTAGCTGATCCTTCCTTCTCAGGGAAGTTAGTTCTGGTTTGCTTACCAAATTGACATGATTTGCATATTGTATTGTCTGGAATTCTGATGTCTGGAAGACCACGAACTGCCTGGTACTTGCATGCATTCCTTATCTGTGAAAATCTTAGATGCCCCAACCTCTGGTGCCACAACTAGTGTTCATTATTTTTTCTCAAATAGCATTGTTGTTGTCCTTCTTCAAATATGTATAAATTATTTGGAGTTCTTATGCTTTTGATCACTGTTTTTCCTGTATCAATATCGCGAACACTACATCCATTTGATCGAAATATTACCTCTGTTCCTTGATCGCACATCTGACTGACACTCAGTAGATTATGCTTCAAGCCATCAACATACAAAACATTTCCAGCTTTGACTCTTTCTTTCAACTGAACAGTGCCTTTTCCTTTTATGACTGCAGAGGTATCATTTCCAAATGAAACTTTCTTTCCTTTTTCTAAAGCACTATATGATTGAAGTTTTTCTTTATCACCTGTCATATGCTTCGAACATCCACTATCGATGTACCATTGATTTTCCTGTCCTTCTGCATATAAATCTATCCCACATCTTTCTGGTTGCGGTTCCTTCATTCTCCATGTTCTGGCACTTGAGGTTTGTTCCTTCTGAGTTTTCTTTCGAAACCAGCTCCTGCATTCAGAATCTTCATGACCGAAGTTATTACAAATAGAACATTCAATTTCATTTTTCAGGGGCAGAAAAGTTGTTATAGGTCCTTTTCGTGATTCCAGTCATACTTCTTTGTTTTTGAGCTTCTCTAGTCATGATTGTCTTATAGGCAACACACTGAGCTGCTTTGTGGCCAAAGTTATGGCAAGAGAAACAATGGCCATTGAAGAGACTCCTGCGATTATCAAATCTATCAACCAACCGATTGTAGTTTCTACTGACATCCATTCTTGAGGAAAATTGGGAAGATTTTACCTGTGGCTGGTTGTGGCTTATGTTTGTCCTTAAAGTAGATTGCCCCCGATTTTCCTGATAGTCTTTGTTCATTCTTGAGGTAAATTGTCCCTGATTTACCTAATGATTTCTATTAGGCCTTTGCTCGCTCCTCCTTGCTGCATCAAGATAACTTTTGGAGGTGGATGCTTGAGATGCTTCTCCATTATATCCCAGACCTGTCTTGATTAGTGGAGAACGCTGCACATTGATAATCTCATCCAGAGTTTCAGATAACAAATTTAAGATTAAGAGCTTTTGTTTTCTCAATCTCTTTTCTAAGACCAACAATTTCACATTGCAATTTTTCTTGATGTTTTTCCCTTTCAGCTAGTTGATAATGCAGGGAATAAATAATCACATTTTTCTCTTCTAAACAGATTTTGAGTTTAGAAATCTCTTCATAAATACCTTCTTCATCTATAACATCCATGTAATCATCATCTTCAAAAGCCATTAAAAGTTTATAATTACCTCGTTCATCTTCATCACTATTTGAGAGTCCATCACTATCTTCATGAGTGTAATAGCTTTTCTTATTTACATATTGTTTCTTCTTCCATCTAACAGGTTCCTTCCCCTTGTCAATCTTATCCTTATGAGGAGATTTGGAAGCATAGTGACCGACTCTTCCACAAGCAGGGCATTTGAAAGGTAACTTACCTCGGAATCGTCTAGCTCCCCGTTGAAGGTTTTTGACAAAATTTGAATCTTCTTCTTCTTCTGACATGTGTCCTGACTCATAGTAATCTCCTTTGCCTGAAGCCTTGAAGGCAGCTTCTCTCCTGTCTGATGGTCCTCCTTTCCTCATTTCATAAGCAGTCAGAATTCCGTGCAGCTGTGACATGGTAAGGTTTCGTAGATTCTCTTTTCTTCTATTGCAAAAACTTTAGATTCAAACCTAGGGGACAAAGATCTTAGAACCTTTTCAACCACAACAGCCTCTTTTATTTCTTCACCCAAATTTTTCATACAATTAACAATCTCATCTACACGAAGGAAATAGTTAGCCACACTTTCATCATTGTGCATTCTGAGATTTTCATTCTGAATTCTGAGGATTTGAAGTTTTGCTCGTTTTACCTTTTTATCTCCTTCATAGCTCAAACAATCTTGTCCCATATTTCTTTTGCGGATTTAAACTGCATAACCTTCATGAATTTTGATTGAGATAGACATCCTAATAGAGTATTGACAACCTTTGCATTTGTTTCATATTTCTTCTTCTCAGCCGGATCTGTAGGAGTTGCTGATGCAAAAGTGTACCCTGTATCTATGATATCCCAGACTTCTGTACCAAGAGATTGCAGATAGGCTGTGACTCTTACCTTTCAATAGACGAAGTTGGTCCCATCAAAAATTGGTGGCCTCATTGATGCTTCTCTCTCGTAGTTGCTCATGATGATGGATCTTCCTTCAAGAGATCAAGCTTCTTCAGAAGGACCTGCTCTGATACCAATTGTTGGAAATAATATTGGGGGGGGGGGGGGGGGGGGTGAATCAGTATTATCAAGTCAAATATTTTCTTTTTCAAACCTAGATCATATACGCTACTTCAGTTAGATAAAACTGCGTATATACGCAACTATAGAGAAGGAAACCCGCGTATGCAATGCAAACTGATAATTTAGTTTATCTTAATGATGTTGATCATTAATCTATGTATTAGGATCAAATAAATAGTAACCAGAAATAGTAAAACAGATCTGAAGATAATCACACACACAAGAAGACAAGATATAAGGTGGAAACCCAATGTGGGTGAAAACCACCTGCTGCAATTCGTCTCTATCTTCTTTTAATTAGAAACTTCTTTTTACAATGTACTTGTGCAGTCCTTTACCAGTACGTAGGCTGTAACCTACAGAGAGCTACAACCCTCTCTCGTTCTCCAGCTTCTCCTGGAAGGGAGCTACAACCCCCCTAGCTCTTGCACTAGCCAAGATACTAGTACGTAGGTGCTGGCCTACAGAAGGCTACAACCTTCTCTTTCTTCCAGGGACCACGTTTCATAAATTTTCAGACTGGATCCATGAACATCAATCAACCATCAAGAATTTCTGCATCAAAAAATCTCCTTTTCACCAATTAGAACTGAATCAAGTAGATACTTCTCTGATAGCCGTACCCAAAACACAGTAACAGTAGCCACACACCAAATTCTGAACCCAGAACACTGCAGCAATAAACAGAAGCAGCTAGATCACAACTCAAAAGATATACGCTAGTTCAATAACCTAAAACCTGCATGCATACGCTTCTGTGTTTGGAGAAACCTGCGTATACTCTGTTTTTATTCACTGAACCAGCGTGTATACGCACCTTCGCTTCACTGAACCTGTGTATAGATCTATAAAGGATAATTCACTCTTTCAGATATTCAGACACTAGTTAACCCAGATTATCAGATTTATAGATCAAGCATGCGCGACATATAACAGATCAAAATCATACAAAGATACTATCATTCAAGCCTAAAGATTATGACCCATCAACAAAACTTATCCTTCTCTTTGCGCTAAGGTTCCTCCTTCATTCAGATCTAGATCTGCACCATGACCTCAATCACCATTATTTCAGATCTAGCACTTATTAGATATTCAATTAATTCAGATGATCCTTTGCCAAATGATCTCCTTACTCTTTTATAGTCTTAGGCCTTTCACAATACCACGGTCCAAAACCATAATAAACCAATACCAAGGACCTAATACTTGGGATCAACACTTCTGACGAGATACCATGGTCCAAAACCATAGGTTCAAATACCAAGGACTAACTACCATGGACCATAATTAAGTTCTCCAACATATATGCGCTTTTCCTTGCGTGAAAGTGCGTGTATACGCATACACGCCTTTGTAACGTCTAACCCACGTGTATACGCGCTTTTGTCTAGGTGAACCTGCGTATATATCTTTTTCTTTCATTCTGAGAGCCTGTACTGAGATCTATCACCGAAGTGAGTTGCCATGAAGGACAACACCTGTGCCATAGCTCCAATCCTGTGCCATAATGCCAACAAGAATTTGGTGTGTGGTTATTGTTACTGTGATTTGGGTATAGCTGTCAGAGAAGTATCTACTTGATTCAGTTCTAATTGGTGAAAAGGATATTGTTTGATGTAGAAATTCTTGATGATTGATTGATGTTCATGGGTCCAGTTTGAAAATTTATGAAACGTGGTCCCTGGAAGAAAGAGAAGGTTGTAGGCTTCTGTAGGCCAACACCTATGTACTAGTATATTGGCTAGTGCAAGAGCTAAGGGGGTTGTAGCTCCCTTCCAGGAGAAGCTGGAGAATGAGAGAGGGTTGTAGCTCTCTACAGGTTGTAGCCTATGTACTGGTAAAGGAATGCACCAGTACATTGTAAAAAGAAGTTTCTAATTAAAAGAAGATAGAGACGAATTGCAGCAGGTGGTTTTCACCCACATTGGGTTTCCACCTTATATCTTGTGTTCTTGTGTGTGATTGTCTTCTGCTCTGTTTTACTGTTTCTGGTTATTTAATTCTGATACATAGATTAATAATCAACATCTGAAAGATAAAGTAAATTATAAGTTTGCATTGTATACGCGGGTTTCCTTCTACATAGTTGCGTATATACACGGATTTAATTAACTGAAGTAGCGTATGTTATCTGGATTTGAAAAAGGGAATATTTGACTTGATAATACTGATTCACCCCCCCTCTCAGTATTATTTCCAACATTCACAGTGCTTGCATATTGAGTATGACAACAATCTTTGTCGGGTCTACCATTAGGCCTTGACTGCAGACCACATGGCCGAGCAAGTTCCCGAAGGGGACGAGGAAAGTACACTTCTTTAGATTTAGCGCAATCTAGTGATGTTGGCAAGTATCCAACATTAACCATAAGCTCACGATATGTTTCTTGACTAGCCCAAAGACTGTCCAATCATCGAGATATACCTCCAAAAACTTATGTATAAATTCCTTGAATGCTGCTACCACAATGCGTGAGAATATCGTCGGTGTGTTCTTCAGTCCAAAGGGCATCACGGTGTACTAAAAACATCCCCATTCGGTTGCGAAAGTTGTTTTACTCCTATCTTTCGGTGCAATCTTGATTTGGTGGTACCCCGAGAAACCGTCCATGAAGGAGTAGGCTTCCTGTTCACCAACATTTTCTAGTACTTCATCTCTAAATGGCATCGAGAACAGATCGTTAACACATGCATCGCTGAGTTTCTTGAGATCCACACAGATGCAGATTTCTCCCTTATGTTTTTTTCTCCTGTACAACCATAGGACTTACCCAATCGGATTCCTCCACTAGTTCAATTATTCCTGCTGCAAGCATTTTGTCCAACTCTTCATAGACCTTTGCTTTATATTTTGGATTCAAACGATACAACCTTTGCATGACTGGCTTTGCATCTGACTTTGGAGTTATCTTCATCATTCCTAGGTCACCGAGGATCCCTTTTAACTCTGTGATTTTTGTCTGGAATAAATCTTGATATTCCCGGAGTAACTCGATGACTTTCTCCATCATGGCATCATCCCAATAATCCCCAAGCATTGCATACGTTGGCTCCTCCGTACCAATGTTCACTTATTTTATTTTTAGTGGCGAGATGATGTGGGGGTCCTCAGTTGCTAGTCCATGAACTTCATGACTCCCCTCTGTTTTCAGAATATTAATGTTTCCGGGGTCATCATCATCATCTTCTACTTGCACGTTGTAACATTCTAGGGCCTGGCTCAACTAATGCAACCATTATGGCTGCACTATTTCTTCTGGTTCTAGTGGTATTCTGAAAATGGTGGCCTTCATAGCTTGCGACGCATCATCAACAGTATCTATCCACTAATCTTCAAATAAGAATTTTAATAAAAACCATTCGTGCAAGATATCACACTCGCCTATACCATGTCGAAGCTCTATCTCAGTATACCAGTGCCTTGGGATGACATCCAGGGTATGATAAAATAAGTGTACCCACTCCGGCTGGGGCTCTTCTCGATAGGCTTTCGTCCATCTTGTGAGGTGCATGCGCAGGTCATCACGTCCATTGTATTTCTCAGTCATTCTTAGTTCTGGCTTCCCAAACCTTATCTGCATCATTCTCCTACAACCACGCCAGTTTTAAAAGGTTCCTTCATGTGTTCCCCACCACCGCGTAGGTTTTGCATGCAACACCCATTTTAATGCATCGAACTACTGGTGCTCTGGTACTGTGTTCTCAAACTTGGTCAGGAATACGTCTACCTCTGTCAGCCCATCATACATCGGCAGCTCTCGATCCTGAGCTTTTACACAATACCGTGACCTAGTCATCATGTTGCAGTTTAGCATGGTTACTTCGTTCAACCGATTATGCTACTATTCATCTTCTTCATCTGAGTCCGAATTGCAGGGCTCTATGCATTCCCACAACATCCTTCCTTCTGCTGTCAAATTTAACCAATCCTGATCTCACGTGGTTATCTTGTAGATATGATCCAAGTCTTTATCACTCTAATCGTCGTGTATAGGTTCCGCGTAGCGCGCTCCTTCAGCCGGGTCCAATGGAATGACTATGCGTAGGGACTTCTTTTCAAATATCATCTCCCGATTCTTTAAATTGATGACTGCATTCATATCCGTGGCCCAGTCTATCCCTAATAACGCAGGGTAAGGGCTAATGTCATCCACAACTTCTATTACCTCAAAGTCCATTTGTGTGCTCGCGCCTGCTATATCTACTATGATTCCTTGCAGTATCTCCATGGGAAAGATCTTTAGTTGGTTCGCCATCTGCAACTGAATTAGAGACCACTGTAATGTGGGCTTGCACATGTGTTCCCATGTCTGTTTAGGTAGTACGTTTACATCCGACCCTAAGTCTAGAATGATCTGATCCATCTCATAATTGCCAATCTGAGCCATTAATCACATTTCTCTACCAGTGCATAAAGCCTGCTTTCCCAGTTTCCTGATTACACGAGGTTCACCTGACCCTCCACATCTTGTTATCAGCTCTTACAATCCTTTAACTACCTTATTGTCATGTAACAACTTCATGCATGTCTCTAAAAAGGTAGTTAGCATCAAGGGGCCCATTTTTGGTTCAGGTCGATCCTTACTACCTAGAGTAGAGACCTCCGTGAAGCTCTTCCTAGCTTCCAGACATGTCTCCTTGTGAACCCCAGTGTCTTTGTTGGTTAGTTTCCCCTTATCCTCTCTTGTGGCCGTGCAACTTCTGAGCATCATATTCACGTTGGGGTCTTCCTCGCACGACTCGAACCTCATCATTTGGACATTATGCGTTAGCGTAGGTTGTGCTACCCCTTTCTCACGTATCTATGCTATTAGCGTGGGACAATCTATCATTTCATTATCGAATTGTTCACAGTAGGGGCACAAAACTCTGGTAGGGTTGGTACAATCATGCGCTTAGTGCCCTAGTCGCCCACAATTATAACAGATCAGCTGCCCATGGCCCCTTCTTGGGCCCATGCCTCCTCAGCCTTGTCCACGTCTAGGGAACCTACCGCGCGTTATCGCTGCAGCTGGATCCTGACCTCGCGCCTCAGTCTTCATCCTGTAGGTGCGTTTCTGATCCATCAATAATTCATAACTACGGTAGTATTGTTCATCGTGGCCCACCAATCTAAAAAACATGAAAAATAGCTGCTGGGGGGTCTGGGTAAATTTTGGCTTTAGGTGACAGTTGTCCGTGGTGTGCTTTCCTCCCACCTGACAGATCACATACCAGAGCAAGGGCGCCACACTTAGCTCTACCTGTGCCTCTGGTCACAATGGCATTGGTCCCCCCGCTATATAATAGTTCGTGAACATCAGACAATGATCCTTATCGTGGCCCTGGCCTTTACACTTTATGCACCATACCTCTTCACGTGCTTCTGTCCTGGGCGCCTTTTCCTATTTCAAACTCTGCATCTCTAAGCATAGGTTTTGGATTTGCACGTGGATCTACTAAACTCCCAACCTATGATCCTGTATTGGAGTCTCATGCAACCTCATCCTTGTTTCTAACGCTTCCGCCTCGGTCGAGATCTTCTGCTGCAACAACACCATCCTTAGATGTGGTGTCAAAGACACCATAAACCACGCGCAGTGCTGCGCATCCATCATTGTCATGTTAGCCTCCCAAATCGTACTCTTCAATCTCTGATCTAGATCCCACGAGGTTTCACTTGGTAGCTTCGTGATCTCCTTGAATCCGATGATTGACTGTGTCTCTGTTTTCGAGCGGCTAAATTCCTTGTTCAATGCATTCTGGATCTCCGCTAACCCCACATTCAGATGATCGCTAGAGTGATTTATATGCCATGTCAATGCACAATCCTGCAACGTGCTTACCAAAGTAGCCTTTTTGATGTTATCATCCATAACTCTGTGTGCTTCCCACACTGTCCTTACTATGAACCAAAACTGTTCTGGATCTTCACTTCCTACTCCTCTGAACACAGGTAACTTGATCGAGCTTTCCATGTTAACTTCTGATTTGGTAGAGGTGTGCTCAAGTCAACCACAAACTTGTAGAGTCTTCCGATCCAATCAATCTTCACTCCCTTTCCTCGCAGGGTCCTCCTATTCCACCATTAGACACCCCTTAGGTAGATCCTGGTCCTGACAATGGAACCATTTGTGAGATCTGATAGAAGTGTGTTTTCTTTTAGATAATTTCCAACCCATAGATCCTGATCCCTAGGAAGATCCTCCATATTGAGCTATCACAACCCAAAGTTAGTGCCATGAAACTTATCCATTTCTAATCTAGACATGTTCACAATTTTATTGCAACAAGATTTCCTTCTACACAAGCTCCCATTTAAACTAATGTTAGGTAAAAAATTGTTGTCCCTAACATCTTAAGGTGGTTGCAATTTGAAACTAAATGAAAGGAATAATATGTGTGGGATACACTACCCACACCTATTAATTAGAGAAAATATGCATAAGTTAAATAAACATAGTTGTAGTGTTGCACCTCCACAATGTCATCCTGTTTCACCCTCATTTCTATCATTTTGCCATATTTTGTAGCTTTTTACAATATTCTACAGCTCCATAACCCTACATTAATACCATTTGCACGATCATATGGGTTTATCATTATTATTTTCCAAGTCATTTATTTTAATTAATTTAAGAGAATTTATGATTAAATATTAGGAAATTATCATGTTTCCATATATATCTAAAAGTGGGATGAGATTAATGATGTTGTAGACCTATTTGAAGATTATAGAAGAGCCTTATTTGGCCACTCAACCACAAATTCGAATTTCAATTTCAACTCGTGAAGATTTGTGGAATATTAGTAGAAGATTTGGATCATTTACTAAGCACATTCAAAGGAGAAGAATGATGGATGTTTCATATGTGTCTCCTAAATGTTGGCATTTTGGCACAGGTGTGGCGCTTTGATACAGGTGTTGTCCTTGATGGCAACTCTCTTTGATGACAGATCTCCGTTCAGACTACAAAATGAAGAGAAATCTCATATACGCAGGTTAATCAAGTCAAAGTTGCGTATACACGCAGTATATATGCATACTAAGTCGCGTATACGCAGGTTATATATATACGGAGGCGCGTATGCACGCATATATATGAACAGAAAAGGGCGTATATTTCGGGAAGCTTCCCTTTGGTCCATGGTAGTTAGTCCTCGGTACTTGAGCCTATGTATTTGGACCAAAGTATCTCGACAGACGTGTTGATCCCTAGTTTCTAAGTTGATGGTATTGGATTTCTATGGTTTGGCCCTTGGTATTGAGCAAGGCCTAAGGCTATATAAGGAGGAGAAGATCATTAGGCAAATCATCTTTTGAAAAAGGCTTGAATATCTGAAAAAGAAAGAGATCTGGTATGCAGGTTCTGGGTTGCTTGATCTAAGCTAAGGAGAGATCACTTCGGTTGATGGAAGACTAGATCTAAGGATAGATCGGGATCTAATGATTTGAAATGCACTATTATGACATGGTTGATTATGCGTATTTCTAGATCTGCATACTGACGCAATGTTATGTTCTGGGTCTAACTGATGTCTGGTACAGCTGCAAGTTGAGAGAATTTATTTTTTAGATCTATACGCAGGTTGGCTTCGGTAAAAGCGCGTGTATACGCGGGTTTCTCTCATTGAAGTAGCGTATATATTTTGGAGCTTGATTTTTGAGTTACAGTTGGGTCTGACTATTATTGCAGAGTTCTGTAGTCTGCTCTGTGTTTGACAGGGTTTCAGTGGTTCAGTGATTGATGATGCTAGTATTGGATGTTTTATGCTTCAATGATTTGTTGTGAAAGTTGAATGAATTGTGGTCTTCAGATTGTAACGTTGTGCTTCAGGAATATCCAGTCTGAAAATGTATGAAAGGTGGTACCTGAAAGAAAGAAGATTGTAGGCCAGCACCTACGTACTAGTATCTTAGCTAGTACAAGAGCAAAGGGGGTTGGAGCTCCCTTCCAAGGAAGTTTGGAGAACGAGAGAAGGTTGTAGCCTTCTGCAGGTTGTAGCCTGCGTACTGGTATAAGGCTGCACCAGTACAAAATGATTGTAAACTGAAGTTTCATATTAAAGAAAGATAGAGACGACTTGCAGCAGGTGGTTTTCACCCACATTGGGTTTCCACCTTATATCATGGTGTTCATGTGTGTGGTTTTTGTGTGATCTGTTCTACTGCATCTGTTTACTCTTAATATGGTGAATAATGTCCTTATGCACTTAACTGAAGATAAACTGACTGAATTATAAGATTTCTGGTTATACGCTGTTTTCCTTAGACACAGTTGCGTGTACACGCTGGTTCACTTAACAAAAGTAGCGTATATGTTTCTGAGCATTGAAAAAGTTTTATAGTTCTGATAATACTGATTCACCCCCCCCCTCTCAGTATTATTTCCAACAATTGGTATCAGAGCAGGTCCTTCAGAGAAGCTTGACTGCTTGAAGGTAGATCGATCATCATGAGCAACTACGAGAAAGAAGCATCAATCAGGCCACCGGTTTTTGATGGGACAAACTTCAATTATTGGAAGGTAAGAGTTACTGCATATCTTCAATCTCTTGGTACAGAAGTTTGGAACATCGTAGAAACAGGCTACACTTTTCCTTCAGCTACTCCTACAGATCCAGCCGAGAAAAAGAAATATGAAACAAATGCGAAAGCAGTCAATACTCTATTGGGATGCATCTCTCAATCAGAATTCATGAAGGTAATGCACTATAAATCTGCAAAAGAAATATGGGACAAAATGGTCACGAGCTATGAAGGAGACGATCAGGTAAAGCGTGCTAAACTTCAAACTCTCAGGATTAAGTATGAGACTCTCAAAATGTATAATGATGAAAGTGTGGCTAACTACTTCCTTAGGGTAGATGAGATTGTCAATTGCATGCAAAACTTGGGTGAAGAAATAAAAGAGGCTATTGTGGTTGAAAAGATTTTAAGATCTTTGTCCCCCAAGTTTGAATCTAAAGTATCTGCCATAGAAGAAAAGGAAAATTTGCAAATTCTTACTATGTCTCAGCTTCACGGAATTCTAACCGCTTATGAAATGAGAAAGGGAGGTCCATCAGACAGAAGAGAAGCTGCCTTCAAGGCTTCAGGCAAAGAAGATTATTATGAAGCAAGTCACCTGCCAGAAGATGAAGAAGAGGAATCAAATTTCGTCAGAAATCTTCAAAGGGGTTCTGGAAGGTTCAGAGGTAAGTTACCTTTTAAATGCTTTGCTTGTGGAAGAGTAGGTCATTATGCTGCCAAATGTCCTCACAAAGATAATAATGACAAGGGAAAGGAACCTGTTAAATGGAACAAGAAACAATATGAAAAGAAGAAAAGCTACTACACTCATGAAGATAGTGATGGATTTTCAAATAGTGATGAAGATGAACAAGGTAATAGATATAAACTTTTAATGGCTTTTGAAGATGATGACTACATGGATGCTATAGATGTAGAAGGCTTTTATGAAGAAATGAAAGATCTCAAGGTTTGTTTAGAAGAGAAGAGTGCTATTATTGATTCTCTACAATGTCAACTAGCTGAAAAGGAAAAACATCTTGAAAAATTGGAATGTGAGATTGTTTGTCTTAGAAAGGAGATTGAGAAAACCAAAGCAATTAATCTTAAGTTTGTTAAAGGATCTGAAACCTTGGATGAGATTATCAATGTGCAGTGATCTCCTCTGATCAAGACAGGTCTTGGATATAATGGAGAAACATCTCAAGCCTCTACCTCTAAAAGTTATCTTGATGCAGCAAGGAGAAGCGAGCAAAGGCCAAATAAAAGTCATCAGGTGAATCAGAGACAGTTTACCTCAAGAACAAATAAAGACCATCAAGAAATTCGGGGACAAACTGCCTTAAACAGAAGCTACAATCAGCCACAGGTAAAATCTTCCCAATTTGCTCCAAGAATGAATAGAAGCTACAATCGGTTGGATGATAGATCTGATTATCGCAGAAGTTTCTTTAATGGCCAATGCTTTTCTTGCCATAACTTCGGTCACAAAGCAGCTCAATGTGTTGCCTACAAAACGATCATGACTAGAGAAGCTCAAAAACAAGGGAGAATGACTGAAACCATGAAAAGGACTTATAACAACTTTTCGGTTCTTGAAAATGAAGTTGAATGCTCTATTTGTAATAACTTTGGTCATGAAGACTCTGAATGCAGGAGCAGGTTCCGGAAGACAACTCAGAAGGAACAAACCTCAAATTTTAGAACATGGAGAATAAAAGAATCACAACCAGAAAGATGTGGGATAGCCTTTTATGCAGAAGGTCAAGAAAGTCTATGGTACATTGACAGTGGATGTTCGAAGCATATGACAGGGGACAAAGAAAAGCTTGAGTCATATACCGCATTAGAAAAAGGGAAGAAAGTTTCTTTCGGGAACGATATCTCTTCAGCTATAAAAGGAAAAGGTATTGCTCCGTTGAAAGAGGAGGTCAAAGCAGGAAATGTTTTATATGTTGATGGATTGAAGCATAATCTTCTGAGTGTCAGTCAGATGTGCGATCAAGGAACTGAGGTAATATTTAGATCAAATGGATGTTGTGTTCGCGATCTTGATACAGGTAAAACAGTGATCAAAGGAAGAAGGACTCCAAATAATCTATATATCTTTGAGGAAAGACAACAATGCTACTTAAGCAAGGATGATGAACATTGGCTATGGCATCGGAGGTTGGGGCATCTAAGCTTTTCACAAATAAGGAAAGCATGCAAGTATCAGGCAGTTCGTGGTCTTCCAGATATCAAAATTCCAGACAATACCATATGCAAATCTTGTCAGTTTGGAAAGCAAACCAGAACTAACTTTCCAGAGAAGGAAGGATCAGCTAGCATGCCTCTCGAGCTAGTCCATACAGATGTATGTGGTCCATTTAGGAAGAGGACACCTCGAGGAGAAGAATATCTGATCTTATTCATTGATGATTTCTCCAGATTTGTTTGGTTAGGGCTCATGAAGCACAAAGATGAAGCATTCGAAAAATTCAAATCCTTCAAAGCCTTGGTTGAAAATGAATCAGGACACAAAATTAAGTGCCTCAGATCTGACAAAGGTGGGGAGTTTACCTCAAACAAATTTTTCGATTTCTGTGAAGAACATGGGATAAGAAGAGAATTCTCTACAGCTAGAACTCCTCAGCAAAATGGGGTTGTGGAAAGAATGAACAGAACAATCCAACAAATGGCTCGTGCTATGCTTGATGAATCAGGTACTCCCGCAACCTTCTGGGGTGAAGCTGCACATGCTGCGGTTATTATTCTTAACAAAACAAATGTCCGAGTAAACAGCACTCAAACACCTCATGAGCTCTGGAGTGGTAAGACTCCTTCGGTGAAGCACTTCAAAATCTTTGGGAGCAAATGTTATATTAAGAATACTGATGAGCAACTTGGCAAACTTGAACCAAGAGCAGATGAGGGCATTCTTCTTGGTTATTCTCCACATAGCAAAGCATACAAGTGCTACAATAAAAGACTTGGCAGAATTGTTGACAGCATTGATGTAGTGGTTGATGAGAAGGGATATATTCCTAGGCAAGTTCATCATGAAGACATTGAAGAAGATGAAGGCTACCCTCAAAGACGGAATGATGAAGAAGAAGAACCTCAAGAAGAAGAAGAACCTCAAGAAGAACCAGAGGAGCAGACAAGAATAGAAGAGAAGACTCCATCCAGATATGTTCAAAAGAATCATCCGGAATCTCAGATTGTGGGGCAGAAAGAAGCAGGAGTACAAACAAGAAGGACACTTGCAGAAGCTTCAAGCTATTTGGCATTACTCTCCTCCACTGAACCACAAAATGTGAAAGAGGCATGCAAAGATGAATGTTGGGTCAAAGCAATGGATGAATAACTTGAGCAGATCGAAAAGAACAACACTTGGGAATTAGTTCCTAGACCAAAAGATAAAAATGTAATAGGAACAAAATGGGTCTTCAAGAATAAATTGAATGAAAATGGAGAAGTAATTAGGAACAAGGCCAGACTTGTTTGTAAAGGGTATGCACAGCAAGAAGGAATAGATTTTGAAGAGACCTTTGCTCCTGTGGCAAGACTTGAGGCTATCCGAATGTTCCTTGCTCTCTCAAGCTTTCAAAACTTCAAGGTATTTCAAATGGATGTGAAATCAGCCTTTCTGAATGGAGACTTAGAAGAAGAAGTATATATTGAGCAGCCAGATGGTTTCATTCTTGGGAATGATCCAAACCTTGTATGTAGATTGAAAAAGGCTCTCTATGGACTCAAACAAGCTCCAAGGGCTTGGTACTATCGGTTGGACAAATATCTTCACCAACAAGGTTTTTCAAAAGGATCAGCAGATAGCAATCTCTATATAAAAGTTGAAAATAACAAATTGCTAATTCTTGTTGTTTATGTAGATGATATTATCTTTGGCAGCAATGAAGAGACTATGAGTCAAAACTTTGCCTCGGTTATGCAGAAAGAATTCGAAATGTCACTACTTGGAGAATTGACATATTTTCTTGGATTGCAAATTCAACAAAATGAAGGAGGTATCTTCTTGTCTCAAACCAAATACCTCAAGCAGATCTTGAAGAAGTATGGCATGGAAGAGTCAAAGCCAGTATGTACACCCATGATTACAGGATGCAGCCTCAGTGCAAATGATGAATCAGCAGCAGTTCACCAACCCACTTATAGATCCATGATTGGGAGTTTGCTCTATTTGACAGGTACCCGACCAGATATTACACATGCAGTAGGAATTGTTGGAAGATTTCAAGCCAACCCAAAGGAAACTCATCTTCAGGCAGTCAAAAGAATCTTCAAGTATCTTCAAGGGACCCAAAACTATGGCTTATGGTATCCTAGAAATACAGATCTCACTCTTCATGCTTACACAGATGCAGATTGGGCTGGAAGTGTGGATGATAGGAAAAGCACAAGTGGTGGTGCTTTCTTCATGGGTTCCAGATTAGTATCTTGGTTCAGCAAGAAACAGAGTTCGATTGCCTTATCTACAGCTGAAGCAGAATATGTGGCTGCGGCATCTTGTTGCACACAACTTCTTTGGATGATGCAGACCTTGCAGGACTTTCAAATCACTTGCACTCCACCAGTCTCTATCTTATGTGATAATACAAGTGCAATAAGCATTTCAAAGAATCCAGTCATGCACTCAAAGACCAAGCACATACCAATCAAGTACCATTTTCTCCGGGAACAAGTGCTTGAGCAGAAGGTCAAGTTGGAGTATGTTCCTTCTAAGGAACAAGTTGCTGATATTCTCACAAAACCACTGCCCAGGGAAACTTTTGAATATCTCAGACAAAAGCTGGGAGTAGTTGATGCTTCATCCTGCTGTTGAAGCTTGTCTGTTCTACAGAAAAGTTGGTATACGCAAGTTACGCAAGGGATATACGCGTATATACGCCGATTTATGCTGGGAAAGTCGCGTGTATGGTGTACGCTTGTTGCAGAGAGTATATCCGCGTCCATACGCTGGTTTGTGCAGGATAAATCGCGTATATGGAGTTCTGAACAGCAAGGGCAAACTCTGGTTTGAAAAGGTCTGAGATGGGTATGTCAGAATCCTTCAGACACAGTTTCAGGAGGTGCAGCAGGCACAGGTTCAGGGGGAGCAGCTTAAAAATCTCATAAAGCATTGTTGGCATTTAGATGTTTTGGTTGTTGGTTTCAGGAGAAGGAGCTCAGAAAGAAATCCTAGTTGCTGATCTAAAAGATGTTTATCAGATGCTGCTGGTGACTTTCATAACTCTTGGTCTAGATCTGTTGTCTCTATGTCATGTATCTCTTTTGTGATATCTCTTTTATGGTGTCAAGGTCATGTAACGGCCTATGTTGGTTTCCCCACTATGCCTGGGATGAATGATGTAATATAATTGGTTGTTTCTGATGTGTCCCCTCTTGGTAGGGAGTATGGATGTATGTATTGAATCTTTTGGTGATAGGAAGGTCCCTTATGGTGTATAAGTCTTGGTTCTTGTTGAAGAACATCTTTTGCAGATCTGGCCTACAGTCAGGGGGAGCATGATTCAGCACAGCCAAGCAGAGGTATCAGCATGTACTCAGGGGGAGCACAGCCCTTTGCCCTTGATGACAAAGGGGGAGAATGATTCTAAGGATCTTGAGGTTGCCATCAAGTCCAAAGGGGGAGATTGTTGGCATTTTGGCACAGGTGTGGCGCTTTGATACAGGTGTTGTCCTTGATGGCAACTCTCTTTGATGACAGATCTCCGTTCAGACTACAGAATGAATAGAAATCTCATATACGCAGGTTAATCAAGTCAAAGTTGTGTATACACGCAGTATATATGCATACTAAGTCGCGTATACGCAGGTTATATATATACGGAGGCGCGTATGCACGCATATATATGAACAGAAAAGGGCGTATATTTCGGGAAGCTTCCCTTTGGTCCATGGTAGTTAGTCCTCGGTACTTGAGCCTATGTATTTGGACCAAAGTATCTCGACAGACGTGTTGATCCCTAGTTTCTAAGTTGATGGTATTGGATTTCTATGGTTTGGCCCTTGGTATTGAGCAAGGCCTAAGGCTATATAAGGAGGAGAAGATCATTAGGCAAATCATCTTTTGAAAAAGGCTTGAATATCTGAAAAAGAAAGAGATCTGGTATGCAGGTTCTGGGTTGCTTGATCTAAGCTAAGGAGAGATCACTTCGGTTGATGGAAGACTAGATCTAAGGATAGATCGGGATCTAATGATTTGAAATGCACTATTATGACATGGTTGATTATGCGTATTTCTAGATCTGCATACTGACGCAATGTTATGTTCTGGGTCTAACTGATGTCTGGTACAACTGCAAGTTGAGAGAATTTATTTTTTAGATCTATACGCAGGTTGGCTTCGGTAAAAGCGCGTGTATACGCGGGTTGCTCTCATTGAAGTAGCGTATATATTTTGGAGCTTGATTTTTGAGTTACAGTTGGGTCTGACTGTTATTGCAGAGTTTTGTAGTCTGCTCTGTGTTTGACAAGGTTTTAGTGGTTCAGTGATTGATGATGCTAGTATTGGATGTTTTATGCTTCGATGATTTGTTGTGAAAGTTGAATGAATTGTGGTCTTCAGATTGTAACGTTGTGCTTCAGGAATATCCAGTCTGAAAATGTATGAAAGGTGGTACCTGAAAGAAAGAAGATTGTAGGCCAGCACCTACATACTAGTATCTTAGCTAGTACAAGAGCAAAGGGGGTTGGAGCTCTCTTCCAAGGAAGTTTGGAGAACGAGAGAAGGTTGTAGCCTACGTACTGGTATAAGGCTGCACCAGTACAAAATGATTGTAAACTGAAGTTTCATATTAAAGAAAGATAGAGACGACTTGCAGCAGGTGGCTTTCACCCACATTGGGTTTCCACCTTATATCATGGTGTTCATGTGTGTGGTTTTTGTGTGATCTGTTCTACTGCATCTGTTTACTCTTAATATGGTGAATAATGTCCTTATGCACTTAACTGAAGATAAACTGACTGAATTATAAGATTTCTGGTTATACGTTGTTTTCCTTAGACACAGTTCCGTGTACACGCTGGTTCACTTAACAAAAGTAGCGTATATGTTTCTGAGCATTGAAAAAGTTTTATAGTTCTGATAATACTGATTCACCCCCCCTTCTCAGTATTATTTCCAACACTAAATATGTGTGAGAGGATTTGTATCTCATATTTTTATGTCACTGGTTGTAACCACGAGAGATAACTATGGATTTAGGAGAGATTTGTGGATATACATTTATTTATTAGTTATCTTAACTTTCTTTATAAAAAGCAGTGTATCCTTCATTCAAATGTGTTCCATCCAAGATATGAGATGTTATAAAATAGAGAATAATGGAGAAGAAATGATTAGTATAATTTGTAAAGTGAGGATAGAGAGGAAGAGAGTTTAATTATTATAATATCATTGGAACTTTCTCCAAATTAATTTTATGGAATACATGATTCTTCTTTTATCTCCAAGCTTTGATAATCATTCGGTGTGCTTGCTGAGGAGTGGAGGCCGCCCATCAACTGCAGCTTGCACACCTCTTTCCTTCGTTGTAAATATTTATGTTAATTCATTTATACAAGTTTAATTTAGTTTCTTTTATGTTATTTTGATTATATTCTTTTATGTTTATTTCATTAATTTTGTTTTCTTAATATTGATTTAATTTCATTATGTTTGGAATAGATTGGCACACTAGTAATCTCACATTAGTAATCTCATAGACTACTAGATTAAATTACCTTTTGATTTCGCTTAGATTAGAATTGTTGGTTTTCGTAGAGCTAGTCTTTGAGAGATAAAGTGATTGAGAGAGGAGATTCTTAAGAGAGAATGTGTGCACTTGATTTTCATTTGCTTTCATTATTTGCTTTGTAATTAGTTTCAAGTTACATGCATTAGATTAATCTATTCCAAGAAATAATGACCTAGTACATATAGTACACATATACGTCATCAGTTCACGAACCCAGGTTGACAACTTAATGACAGGGATTTAACTCACAATTAGATCACCCAACATTTTGTTGTCATTGTCAGGAAGGTATACATAGGTGCTTATTTTGATATTTTATACAAACTCATGATAGTTTAATTCATTCTTATATGCACGATTAAAAGCATATTAAAATCATATAGGATGCATGAATTTCAATTCTTTTTGGGTAATGTAAGGGTCTCAATACTAATCCATTTTTGAAGCAAGAGCTCTAGACTAGCAAATGAACTAAAATGATGCTCAAGCATTTGTTGGGAAGAAAATGATACACCCCTATGAGAATCTTCTCAAGCCCTTGTCCTAGTTCTAGAATAGCCACCAAGGATAGGGTTGCATCCTAAGAAGCAATAAAATAACAAGACATCCAATGGACTACAATTGATGAGAAGCATCAATTTGAGCCAGAAATTGAAGATTTTTTAGCATGTGTCCAGATCCTTGGTACCCTTTAGAGAATCAAGGGAAACATATAGAAGAAATTCAAGGCATGGTAACTCATGAAGAGAACCAAGAGAGAAATGACTACATTGAAGATTGGTTCCAAGTAGTTATTAGGACACAACATTCCTTCATTCTTCAACAAATCTTGTCACCAAAAGTAAAACTGGTTTCTCATATCCTAGAGGACACAGAGATATAGTTTTCAGAATTGGATATGAGCACACTAGAGATCTTGATTTGTAGATGGTTACATTGGAAATATGCATATACTTGAAGAAAAATTTTCAATTTTTTTCAGGTAGGGTATGGTAGAACAAAGGAATAAAGCCATAATTTTGTTTTTGTTTTCTGATTTCATTATGGTGCAGCAAGATCCACTTCATTCACTAACCATTGGTAAGAAGATTTATGAGGAAAATGAAAATTCATGAAAGAGGAAGAGCTAAAAATTTGAGGTCTGATTTTTTCCTACGCTTTCTAAGTTTGAAGTTTTAAAACACAAAAATAATTGTTGAATTTCAAAGTATGCTCTCTTCTTGCACCTTGTTGTGACTTGAAAGCTCAACAAGTAGGAAATAAATGGCTTTGAGAAATTTTCAGGAATGGTTTAAGTTTATGACGATGTCAAAAATGCCTAAATTATTTTTCATATTCAATCTTCAATTTAATTTTTGTCCACTTTCTAACAAAAATTTCATTCAATTTGATTTGTATCACTTAAAAAAAATATGTAGTTTTATTTAAAAATAAAATAAATAATAAATTAAAAATAAAACAAAAACAAAATACAAAATGAAAAAACTAAATTGAAGATATCTCACAAACTAGGAACTACATTTTTGTAATTTTTGGACACAAAGTGCATAATATTCTGATGAAAAATCCCCATAAATTTCAGCTCAATCCGCTTCACGGTTTTCCAGAAAATAAGTATCATCACCTTCATCAATTTCAATTATATATTGTGGTCCTTGCATTGGATCGATCTAATTTTTTTTGTGAAGATGCATTGGGACCAGAGGAAGATTCCTGCACAATTTAAGCTCAATCTGATTTGTTGTTCGTGAGAAAAGCGTTTCTGAAGTTTGCAAAAGATTGCCAAAACACATCATCACCTACAACCATTTCGATTATATATTGAGATATTTCCACTGGTTGGTGTTGAGTTTTTGTATGAATAAAGATAAGAACTGTAGGAATATGTAGAACTTTTTTTAGAAAAATCAAATGAATGGTTTGTGAGCAACAACCCGACAAAGTTTGTTGTAAAACACCTATAGCAGGCTACAACAAAAAAATATTAAAAAAATTTCGAATGCATTTCATATCACATAATGAGTTGTGTCACAATGGTTAACATCCAATTTCTTTGTGAGAGGTCATGGATTCAAATCTCATCCACTCCACTCTTTGAGCCACCTTTTAATCACACAATCTACCAAAATGTACTTTAAAAAGAAACATTTTCACTTTATTTCACAATAAACTTGGGTGGTTTAACGGTAAGTCCTTTGAGTTGTTTGGATTAGATCCCATGTTCAAATCTCACCCCCATATATTTCGTAATTTAACTATATCTTGGTCAAATTCAGGATGCCACATGGTAGCCCATGATTCGTCCACATGGTAGCTTGTGATTTTCCCACGAAATGCACAGTCACTATCCATTCAACCTGAAACATCATCATTGATTGCCATGTCGCCATTCAATACCATGGCATCATTTAAATCACCATTTCAATAGTCCACGTGGCATCTATTAATACTTCCCCGTGACATTTTCAGATGTTGCCACATGGCACGCCTCACTGCATTTTTGCCAAAACTTCAAACAACCATAACTTTCTCATATAGTGTATGTTTTTCATGATTCAAGTGTTGTTGTAAAGGTATTGTCGAGATATACATTGTGGAATAATTTTCATCTGCATTTGAGACAATTAAAAAGGTAAATTTTTTGGATTTTGTAGCAAATGGACCTCAAAACTTCCTAAAAATAGAAATAAAATTATCATATCATGTTTTTCACGCATTTACTCTAATCTATTTTTTTTAAAGCACTCAAAATAGGAATCTGGAAAGCAAGATAGTCTAAAATGCATCACTGCCTACAAGTAAAGAAGCATTTCATTTTTTCCTTGAATCTATTTCATTAAGCACTATTTGTGAATTTTTGTAGATCTTACATTTTATTGTAGATTAGTGCTAAGAAAGTTTTTAGGATCAAGGACAATAACAAGACTATTTTATACATGGGTAGTTTTCAAATTTTACATTTTTCAAAGAAAAGAATGTTCCAAAATAAATCTTGAAGGTGGTAACTTAATCACATCCACCATGTCAATTACTGCCAAAGAAGCCTTTCAAAATGCAACTAATATCATTATGAATTTACTCATTTTCCTCTTTCTAAGCTTACAGTCCATCCATGAATTTCCATCTCCCTACTACTAAATTTTGAAACTCATTTTCCGTTTACAATCTTCATACTTTCTTGCC
The DNA here is from genome assembly GCA_031772625.1 of Pinus tabuliformis. Classification (NCBI taxonomy): domain Eukaryota; kingdom Viridiplantae; phylum Streptophyta; class Pinopsida; order Pinales; family Pinaceae; genus Pinus; species Pinus tabuliformis. Next base: position 318,918,873 of record CM062816.1, on the reverse strand, counting down.
TCATTTTCACTCACCCTTAACCCAAAAATAAATTCATTCAACTCCTTTACAATGTTGATTCACCCCATTTTCCTCTTCCTTTTTGTCAAATAAACCTTGCTTCATAATGAAAATATTTCATCTATGGTACTTCAAATTATTATTTTATACTCGAGTTGGATGATGGAGGATTCATTAAGGCATCCCTTCTAACATGTTTTGACCCATTGACTATGACATGCCATCTCGGATCAAGTGTAGAGATCTTTTTAGTACCTTGAGGCTTGCATGCCTTAATGACAAGTTCTCTCACAATTAAACAACGAGAATACATCAATGTCCCCTGTTTGTTAGATCTTCTCAGTGACCCGACTACGACACATCTACTCGTATCAAGTAAGATGTACTTAGACATCTTGACTTTCATTGACATTAATGGTGAGTAGTCTCATGCTGGTTAATGACATTTGTTAATGGTTGGTAATCTAACAATTTCTTTCTATGTTGGACATGAACACATATATTCACGTATATAAGTATTATGCCACTGAGTGGGAATGAATGAAGACTATATGATTTCAGTAACATGCAACAATGTTCTAATAATCAATTTTCAACTCCAGCGTTCAACAACAGGAGCATTGTCCTAGCAATAAATATTCCAATTTCAGATCAGATTCATCCTCTATTCATACAACTAATATAAAGAAGAAGCATATCATATTTGTTTCACATGACTTTCCATGATCCAACAGCAACAACCACACTCTTTCATATATATAGCTTGTCCACTTTTCAGGTAGCTGAAGGTATGTTGTTTTCTAATCTTTAATCATCTAATTTCCTAAATATTGAAAATCTGATTTTGGAAAATCCCTCACCATATTTATATTCCCTTTCTCATTTTCCAAAAACTGAAAATATATTTAGTTGGGGGGAGGGGAAATATCAATTTTTTTTCCATATTACATATTCCTCATACATTGTTGACCAACATATATTTCCCAACCAATTATTATTGCATTTTGAGTCCAAAAGTTTATATGTTTTGCAATTATCAATTGATAAGCACATTAATGGCTGGCAACCACTATGGGGCCTTAAAAATGAATTCTCAATATGTTAAAGTATTTCAATGCAACAAAAATAAGAAATAAATTGTTACACAAGAACCAATACTCATAAATTTTTGGTTGTCACACAAGAATCAACCATAAAAGAATATGATCCAATCAAATGTCTTTCAAAGTACACTTTGCAAAGATAATAAAGCTATCAAAATTATCTGATTATGTAAAGTTAAAAGAGAAGCAATACAAAGCCAAAGTTCATATAGAAGAAAAACATTTCAAGAAGATCAAGCTATGATTAAAGGAATCAATGCAAAGTTTCATGAAGACATGCAACATCTTCAGTTGGGGGAAATGTTGGGCCTCCAAAATGTCATCCTCTTTCACCCTGTTTTTTATCATTTTACCATATTCTATAGCTCTTTACAATATTCTGCACCTCCATAACCATACATTAATACCATTTGCATGATCATATGGGTTTATAAATATTATTTTCCAAGTCATTTATTTTAAGTATTTTAAGAAAATTTATTATTAAATATTACAAAATTAGCATGGTTTCATATATATCTAAAAGTGGGATGAGTTTTATGATGTTGTAGTCCTATTTGAAGATTCTAGAAGAGTCTTATTTGGCCACTCAACGTCAAATTCGAAATTCAATTTCAACTCATGAAGATTTGTGGAATATTTGTAGAATATTTGGATCATTGACTAAGCACATTCAAAGGAGAGGAATCATGGATGTTTTTATGTGTCTCCTAAAGATGCGTGAGAGGATTTGTATATCATATTTTTATGTAATTGGTAGTAACCACAAGAGATAATTTTGGATTTAGGAGAGATTTGTGGATCTACATTTATTGATTAGTTATCATAAGTTTTCATATAAATAAGAGTGCATCCTTCATTCAAAGGTATTCCATCCAAGATATGATATATTATATAATAGAGAATAATGGAGAAGAAAATATTAATATAATGTGTAAAGTGTGGATAGAGAGGAAGAGAGTTTACTTATTGTAATATCTTTGGAACTTTCTCCAACTTCGTTTTATGGAATACATGTTGCTTCTTTGATTTCAAAGCATTGATAATCATTCAGTGTGCTTACTTAGGAGTCGAGGGCCCCCATCAACCATAGCTTGCGTACCTCTTTCCTTTGTTGTAAATATTTATGTTATTTCATTTATGCAAGTTTAGTTTAGCTTCTTTTATGTTATTTTGATTATATGTTTTTATGTTAATTTCATTAATCTTGTTTTGTTAAAATTGATTTAATTTCCTTATGTTTGGATCAGATTGGCACACTAGTAATCTCACATTAGTAATACCATAGAGTACTAGATTAAATTATTTTTTCATTTCATAGCTTAGATAAGAATTATTGGTTTTTGTAGAGCTAGTCTTTGAGAGGGAAAGTGATTGAGAGAGAACATTCTTGAGAGATAAAGTGTGCACTTGATTTTCATTTGATTTCATTATTTATTTTGTAACTAGTCTTAAGTTTCTTGCATTAGATTAATCTATTATGAGAAATCATCGCCTAGTACATATAGTACACGTATACTTCATCGGTTCATGAACCCCGGGTTGACATTTTAATGATAAGGATTTAACTCATAATTAGATCACCCAACATGTAGCAATCAACAACATGAAACCATACAATTATTAAACAAAAATTTCTTTGGAAAAACCTTCTAGGAGAAAACCCCTTTTTGAAGTGCAGTCAATGTAATATGAATCAACCAAATTGTTACAATACATTTTTAATTATTTGTTCTCTCAACAACATTGTTCAATGTATCATAAGGATTCTAACTATATTTCAGTATCCTGACAATAAGTTGAAAGTCCCACTCTATTTTACTCCAACCCTAGCGCTTAATATATAGGCACGACAAAGCCATAAACTATTTATGGTTTTCTGATTATATAAGATGGAAACCAGTAGAAATTAATTAACCAACTATTTTAGATTACCATTCATTTCCTGTTAATGATGTTCATTTATTCTCTACCACCACCTGGTAGTTATTCCCAACCACTACGCTATGTTATTCCCCCTATAACTCAACATTTTTCCCTACTCCACTACATGATTTCCAAGCATGCAACACACATACCCAATAGAATGAAATTTTTTAGGCATTTTTTCATCTACCATGTTTGATCTCATTGTAATTAGCAAAGGTGGTGGAGTGCCTATTGAATAAAAAGTGGTTGTCATACCCAAAATTTAGGCAGGATTAGTGGAATCTAGTATATCCAATTTCCAAGGATGATTCCTCATTATTCAAGTAGTGTTGTCACTCCTAATCATTATAATTTCCTACTTGAAAACCATTCCTGTCCCATCACAAGGAGGGAAATCAAGTGTTTATGGAGATGCCCACATGTAGAGTGTTTGGTGAGATTCTTATATGACAAGTTTTTAAAGAATAATTTGCATGTGAATTGTTTAATGAAATGCACTACATCCAACAATCTCTTGTGGCTAGATTTATGCAAGAGTATTTTATTATTTAGAAAGAGTTCAAATAATAGTAAGACTTTTATAGGGGAACCCTTAATCCTATGACTAAACCACTTCAAGCATGTTGTACATATCAAGTGAAAAGTATAGCTCATCCATGGATTCTTGTGAAGTAACAAATATTGTTTGAAGGTAAAAAAATTCATTACCATTTTTTATTGCCTAAATATAACATTAGAGAAAATTCAAATCGCCCTTTGGTTTTCCATTGTCATAGATAACTTGTAGTTAATGGAGGGCCTTAAAAAGCTATTTATTTCAAGGCTACAATTAGAAAAAAATTCCTAATTCATTTTCTCTAAACCCTCCTCTATCTAGTGTCTATATTATAGAGAATCTAAAGAAACACTAAAGATGGAAGTGTCTATCCAAGATGTTACAAACCAGGTTTCATTTTTATAAATTCCTTTTGTTAATTTAGATATTCAATGGTTTACAAGCTTATACATCAAAACTATGATAATATATTTATTTGACTTGGATAAAGCATCATGGGGTCTATATTTATGTTGCCCTACTTTTGGATTTATACTAATGCAAAATCCTAAATATTCAATAGATTATTTTTGCTATTTTTCTTTAGAAATGTTTGATCATAAGTAAAATACGCTTTTATATGGCTTCTCTCCTTTCTCTCCAACACTACCCACTCTTCATCTTTCATACCACTGAGTTTGGTTTTAGAAATTTTTCAACCCATGTCCCCATCTATAGGAAGATCCTCCATGTTGATATCTCACAACCTAAAGCTAGTGCCATTGGACTTATCCATTTATAATCTAGACATGAACATAATTTCCTTGCAACAATATTTCCTTCTACACAAGCTCTCGCTTAAACCAATATTAGGTTAGAAATTATTGTCCCTAACATCTTGGATATTAGGTGGTTGGTATTTGAAACTAAATGAAAGGAAGTAGAGGTGTGAAAAACACTTCCAAGAATGTGCATAAATTAAATAAAAATATTTTTATTAATAAACAACATGAAACCATACAACCATTAGAAAAAAATTATCCTGGAAAAACCCTTCTAGGAGAAAGCCCCCCCTCTAAAGTGCACGCAATGTAAGATTCATAAACTAAATGGTTATAATACATTACTAAGTCTTTGTGCTCTTAACAAGGCTCTTCAATGGTAGAATGAGGATTCCAAAGAATTTTCAACAACATGAAATCAAATTGCAAGTCACACTCTATTCTACTCCAATCTTAGCACTTAATAAATAGGCATGAAAAAACCATAAACTACTTATGGTTTTCCAATTTTGTAATTGGAAGCCATTAACAATTAATTATCCAACCATTGTAGCTTACCATTAATTTCGTGTTAGTGATATGTTTTTATTCTCTACCACTACTTAGTAGATATTACCAACAACTACTCCAAATTTATTCCCTATTATAGCTCAACATTTTCTCCCTAGTCCACTACATGATTTCCAAGTGTGTGACACAATTGTCCCAATAGAATGCAAACTTTGAGGCATTATTTTATGTACCATGGTTGATCCTATTGTAATTGGGAAGTTGGTGGAGTACCTACGAAAGAACAATTCGGTGTCACACCTAAAACTTGGGCAAGATTCTTGGAAATATGGTATATACAATTTCCAAGGATGATTCCTCATTATTTCAAGTAGTGTTGTCACTCTTGATAATTAGAATGTCCTACTTGAGAACCATTTCTCTCCCATCACAAGGACATAAATCAAGTGTTTATAGAGATTTTTACATGCAAATTGTATTATGAAATCTGTAGATGACCAGTTTTCAAATAATAGCATGCATGTGAAGTGTTTGATGAAATGCACTACATCCAACACTCTCTTGTGGTACCTTTATGCAAGAGTATTTGGTAATTTAGCAAGTTTACAAATCATGGTAACTTTTTGATAGGGGAAACCTTGATCCTATGGATAAAATACTTCAATTATATGGTCTATATCAAGTGCAAAGTATAGCTCATCCACTAATCCATTTGAAGAAAAAAATATTGTTTAAAGGTAAACAAATTGATTAGCGTTATTTGTTTTCTATATATAACATTAGCAAAGATTAAGATTTCACTTTGGTTCTCTATTTTCATATAGGAGTAGTGGGAAATCGAGGACCTTAAAAACCCACTCCTTTCAAGGATGCAATTAGAAACACATTTTCTCATTCATTTTCTCTAAAGCCTCATATATCTATTTTCTATATTATAGAAAAATCTAAAAAAGTCCCAAACCTAGAAGTGTCTATCCAAGATGTTACCAAAAAAGGTTTCATTTTATAAATTACTTTTGTTAATTTTCATATTCAAACATTTACAAGATTATACATCAAACCTATACCAATAGATTTATTTGACTTAGATAATGCATTACGAGGTCTAGATATATGTTTACCTAGCTTTGGAGGAGATGGAGTATTTTTGTTAATCCATGGGTCCTGAAGTTTTACCATTCAATTACATCTATAGACAAAATGGAAGTTTGGGACCACCTCCCAAATTTTCCACTTTAATTTTTCCATATATAGGTATCTAAAGATATCTAAAGTATATTGGATAGTTACATAAAGGTAAATATTGAGAGGACTAATATGGGTTTTCACACATATGCAAGACTCTATGTAAATATCGACATCATCCAAGTCTTGCTAAAAGAATTTCCCTTTAAGAGGGAAAATTTAACATGGCCCTGTGTTTTGCATTATGGGAATACACATTTTGAATGTTAGAGATGTCAAAAACAGGTCATCTTCAAGAATGTTTTCCTCAAGTGGACACATACTCGAAAAGGAACAAATGGTACAAGCATTAAGTACAATGCTATGAGTCATGGCAGAAATCATACTCAATGGTTCAAGTGATTAACATGTAGTTTCATAGAAGGATTATATTTCCTATCCAGAAATGCCAAATAAAGCATAATATCTTCCCTCAAATGATAGAGAATAAGACAATAATACTTATTTTTCCTCCTCGCAGGTGGTAGTTGTACATGCTACCCCTGACATAGGAATTCAAATACTTCATGAATCTAACACCAATGATTTTGATAAAGAATGAAAATAAATAGGGATCTTAACCATTTGAATTCTGAAATATATTTAATCATGCTGAAACCTTCTTCAAGGTGATGACATGATTTTAAAAAGAAGAAAGAGAGGAAAGGAGATAATCTAAAATTAGTTTTCAATGGGAGAAAACCAAAAAAGGATACATTAAATTTTCAGTGTAGTATGCAAACGACAAATTTAATTTCCATTCAATGAAAGGAAAAATTTACAAACTAGTGGAGTAATATAAATTAAATGGTTGGTAAATTACAATAGGGATCAATTTATGATAGGCATCAAGACACTTACCCCATAATACATCTCATATTTCCAAGATTAAACAAATCACAAAATTAAAAAAAAAATTATAATTGTTTTTTAAATTATTATTATTAATAATTATAAAAATAATTAATGTATTAAATTTAAACATATATATTTTTTAAAAACATGGAACAAAATTATTAACCATGGAGATTTATGCCACATTACCATGAGGATTCTTAGTTTGTAAATAGGTTTTGTTACAATAATATGACTTGTCACTACCACATGTCCAAAAACCATACCTCATTTCACATACATATAGACACACACACACACACACACACACACACACACAGAGATATATAAAAGAAATCTCAATGTGAAAAATACACTAAAGATATTTATAGAGTTAAATGATTACAATCTAACTTAATCCAAAGTAGACACTTCAATAGATGTAATAAATTATTATTTTTTTATCCAAAATTTCTTATTCATTTCAAAATTATACTATGACATGATGATAAAAATAATAATCTAATTTTAATATAATACTACCCATATTTACGTAACACAATTATAGTGATCAAGTATTTTAAAATCTATTATTTCCCCGAAGGCATATATATTTCAATTTCCGTGTGGATGAAGGTTTGTTGACTTTTGAAATCAATGGAAAGGATTTAATGTGTAAGGAATATACTTTCATCTGAAAGCTTATCTAGGGCTTGGATTTTTGTTAAGCAGTGGATCCTTCAGTTGTTAGTAATGTGGAAAATAAGGAAATTGAAGCGGATAGGGAAATAAAGTGATGTAACAAATTTAGTTGGATCTGAAAGGTGGGCGTTCGGGCTTCTTCCCCAAATGAAACCTAGGAATTATTCAATGAATTGGGAAACTTGGTAGAGATTGGGGATGCCACCATTAATAGTACTGTCTCCAAGAAAAATATTATAGAATGCATGAAAATAGTTCAATTGGAAGCAAAAGTATAAATGATCGAAGAAGTGCTTTAGTGGGCTCAAAAGTTTGGTTTTCCATTCTAATAGTTGTAGGACCATCATCATCAATTGTACCAACTGAAATGCACAATTCCCAAGAGTAGAAAATATCCTCAAGAGACCCTCACACTTCAAAAATTGAAGAAATACCTTTTGGGGATGCTCGAAGAGGCTAGTTTCCTCATTTTCTATGTTTCTTAGAATTGTTTTTGGTTATCATCAAAATAATTTAACACCAAGTGGTATTCGAAGGTTGCATGTAGACTAGTTTAGTCTTAGGGTTAAGCTAGACTAACCAGTAACCTGGGGACTTGCCTGGGTTCAATGCAACCTCGCACTAGTTTATGGGGTTGAATAATAAGACCAAAACCTTGTATACCCTGGGGAGGATGAAGCATAAATATGAATCTTATAAATGAATTGTGAACCTAGTGAAGACAAGAAATAAAATACAATGGACATAATAGTGGGTGTACCAAATACAAAACAAAACAAGCAAATGAAAACTACACTTGTCAGTAATATATCCAAAATATCCACATAGAACTGATTATTGAAACAAAACCAGGACATAAAACCATTTTCGATGGTGAAACCCTCATTCACAGGAATTAAAAAATGGATCTGCAACACGAGTGCTTCAGGGGACATAGAAAGCTTCCTAGAGACAACCTTTGGGGATTCAATCCATAGGGCTGTAACAGAATCCTAAGTAACAATGTCCTGTCAGAGGTATGGAAGATTGAAGAGGTGGAATTGTAGAAACAATGGACTGCAAAAGAAGGTTTTTAGGCCATATACCTCATGGGCACATTTGTATTCAAAATCTCAAGCAAATATGGGCATATTATAGGTACTTAAGTAAATATGTAACTAGCACAGGTACTATTGCTACTTGGTAACAAATATACAATCATGAATAAGGGGAGAAACTGATAGCTTGACTACACTATTTCAAAGGGAGAAAAACATACATGAAGTGATAAACATAAGAGGAAACATACTATGCATTGATCTGCCTAGAATCAATAGAATAGTTTCATTAATACTTGAAGGGTTCTAATAAACAATCAATTACATTCAACATGTGTATCGTTCAAGTCCCTCATGAACAAGCATTTAGAACCAAAAATGGAACCATAGAATTTGGACCACTATGGGTGCAAAATTCTGGAACCTCTTTTAAGTGTTTCTCCCTCTTATTTATACAGAGAAGGGGGCTTTAAATCAATAGCTTACAAAAATATCTCTGCCTGAGCTCAAGCTGTCTCATGGACTAGTTGTCTTAGTGTGCAAGGCTCTGCTACCCAAAAAATGATTACAATCGGGATTTGATGCCTTCTTAAAAATAAATAGAAATTACGGAATAATTGGAAAAAAATAAAACTGAAAGATGATGGGAGGAAGTATCCCTCTGTTGTTCCTATGAAAAACCCCAGTCAGGTCACTTCTATTTCATCGTCCATCCCTGTATCTGCTCGGCTGGTCCCGTCGCTTCTGCCTTTACTGCTTGGATCGTCTATTCTTGAAAACTGGGAGTAGTCAGCTTATCAGTTTAATACCATAGTACAAACGCAAAGGGTGTTGTTAGGACTCCAGGAAAATTTCCTAGGTTGCAGCTCGGAGATGCCTGGTAACATATGATCTTCAATATTATTATTAGAGCTATTGGAATGGATGATGATTTGGATCAAGTTAGATAACCATTTCGGCTCTATTCTTACTCAAGACATGCATGAACACTCTCACCAATACAAGGCTTTAGACCACTAATGCTCAATAATTTATAAATTTAATGGATAGATGGAGAATACTGACTGTACTAGCAAATGCATACATAAACACATATGAATGGCCAACTACAAGAAGTAAATGAGACTTGCAAATCTAATTTATAAATGCAGAGATAAGATGACAGTTATCTGGCATTGGACACAACAGAAAACCTGAATAACCTATTCAAGTGTAAGCATAGAAAAACAAAGAGAATGGACATTGAACATATAATAGCAAAAGAAGCTTATATTGCTAGAATGAAGATGAGAGGCTTGAAGGAATAGAGGAGGAATAATCTCTAGAAGTTTAACCCTTGTTACATCTAGTTTTCAGCCTTTTGTAGGCCTTTTACAATGCTCCTGAGCTCTCAAAGGCTCAGAGTCTTAATATGTCTTATATGTCTTGTTAACTGATTGATTCTCTGAAGAGGCAAACATGGCTCAGAGGTTTTTTCCTTCTGACAGAGGAATAGCCATCTTCAAGTAGTTTGATGTGCTGTTTGGGAGCTCCCTCATGCGAGAGATGCTCCATGATCACTTGTTGGTTTTGGATAAGCTGCGTTGTCGATGCCTCATGACAGATTTTGTTTCGGGCTGTGTTGTGCTGTAGATGCCCATGATATTTCTATTTCGGGCTGGCTGCGGTGTCTACTCCATGATTTCTATTGTTATGGTTGAGTTGGGCGTGCTGTGTTGTGTTGTGCCCTTTCAAATGTTTAGTAATGGATGCGTTCTATTAACACAGAGCATCCCTACCATACTATTTCTCTTTTAAACAGAAAACACATGAATATTGAGAAATCCCGCCCCTCAGTGTCCTTTTCGGACTTCAAATTCCTCAAAAATGGGATATATATCTATCGGGTCTGCCTTTGGGGTGATATCACATCTCCATCGTTGATCTGAGAGTTCTAGATCCAACAGTGGTGATCCATTTCGAGCGCGTCTTTTGTACTGGAGTTAACTACCTGATCAGGGTGGTTTTCTCTCTCCTCATCCTGGACACATGGAGGCCGCTGTATGGCATCGGGCGAAGCTTGGCCTAAACCTCTTATCACCTTTGGCTCTCCTGAAATCCTGCTGGTTTTGTCATTTTCCCTTTATATTGGAAATATGTTGAAACATTGGAAATTATGAAAAAATGGGCTTGGCGGACCTGATTTTTTTTATATATTTCGCTTCTTGGACCCTTTCTGGTATGGGACTCATCGCTATCGGTGCTGCCCTATGTTCCTTTCTATTTTGTTATATAATGATAATACACAAAATTTCGTTGAAACCAGCCCACCCGCCAACCTGAAAATTTATCAAATATTGTATATAATATCGTCAGGTCCAGCTTATCGGGTCACACACATCCATGTGCCTAGGCCCTGCCCCATGGTATAGTGTCGATGTGATATAGCGATGTGATAATCGCAATCACTAATCACTCAATGCCTGGGCCTTTATTTAAATCTTTGATACCTCGCCGATGCGACCCGCCAATCCAATTATTGGTGATCGTTGATCGGCAGTGTCATGTGCCCAACTTTAAGTTGTCCTTTCTGCTCGGCCAATTGTGATTAGCCACTTAAATCTGGGTCGTTGATCAGCCAGATCTAACGGTTACTGTTCATTCCTCTATTTAAGCTTGCGGTTGTGGGTTTTTCATGGTTTTCAAGCATTTTTGCCTCCCGATAGTGTATTTCTGCCCTTCCAAGGGCTCTCCTCTTGTGTTGATTTTGACCCTTGGATGATTTTGAGCAAATGCTGGAGAATTAAAGAGAATATATGGATCCAATTTTGGGCCTTTTGTTAGCGAGGCTAACATTGGCTCCTCCTGGGGATGAAATCCTCCCTGTGAGGTTTCAAGCATCTCAGATCAATGCCTTTCCTGTAAAACAAAAATTAAATCTTCCTTCTAGTGTTCCATCGGGCATGGAATCTATTTTGTAATGAAATAAAAATTGGAAAAACATATTTACAATGACAAGGCTTTAAAGCCTTAAACGAAATAAAGTTTCAAGATCTACCCATTTACTGGGCTACCAAAAGTATCTCCTCCTTCTAGACTGTGCAGGATGAATGTATTGTTCTGCTAAATTTGAGCGATGACAAACGGAACTGTCCATAAGGTGTCAAACTTGCCATGATTACCTTTCTTTTCCTTAAATGCATCCCATTGAAGTACCCAATCACCAACTTGAAAATTGTCCACTTTTGCCTTCTTGTCAAAGGCTTCTTTGATTTTCTTCTGATGAGCCTTTGACTTCTCAACCAGATGCTCTCTGATATGTTGTAGTTCCACTAGGTTATTCATTCTGTTGGAAATAATACTGAGAGGGGGGGGGGGGGGGGGGGGGGGGGTGAATCAGTATTATCAGATCAATAAAACTTTTTCATTTCCATACTTAGATACAAATACGCTACTTCATTCAAGGGAACCCGCGTGTATACGCAGCTGTGTCTAAAGCAACTAGCGTATATCCAAAATACTTATGATTCAGTTAATCCATTAAATGTTGATCTTTATTTAGTGCATCAGAACTTCATTAACCATATGAACAGTAAGAAGGTGCAGTAAAAACAGAACAGATCATCACACACACGAAGCACACATGAACACCATGATATAAGGTGGAAACCCAATGTGGGTGAAAACCACCTGCTGCAATTTGTTTCTATCTTCCTTTATTAAGAAACTTCTTTTACAATGTACTGGTGCAGTCCTTTACCAGCACACAGGCTACAACCTGCAGAAGGCTACAACCTTCTCTCGTTCTCCAGACTCTCCTGGAAGGGAGCTCCAATCCCCTTTGCTCTTGTACTAGCTAAGATACTAGTATGTAGGTGCCGACCTACAATCTTCTCTCCTCCAGGAACCATGTTTCATACATTTTCAGACTGGATACTCCTGAAGCACAACACATAATCTGAAGGCCACATTTCATCAAATTTTCATACTGGACCCATAAATATCACTGAAGCGCAAGACAATCAGTACTAGCATCATCAATTTCTGAATCACTGAAACCCTGTCAATAACACAGAGCAGATAACAGAACTCTGCCATAACCATCAAATCCATCTGCAACTTCAAATATTATCCTTCATAATGTATACGCTACTATAATGAATCAAACCCGCGTACATATGCGCTTTTGCCAAAGACAACCCGCGTACAGATCTAAAAATAATTTCTCATAACTTGCAACTATACCAGACATCAGTCATACTCATAAGACTTATAGAACAGTACATGCGTCAGTATGTAGATCTAGAATAAGCATCATAAAGATAGTTCATTTCAAACCATTTGATCCCGATCTCTCCTTAGATATTTTTCTCCATCAACCGGTGAGATCCCTCCTTAGCTCAGATCAAGCAATGCATCATCAACCCATAACCTGCATCCTGGATCTCATACTTCTTCAGATATTCAAGACTTTTCGGATGCCCTTGCCTAATGATCTTCTTCTCCTTTTATAGTCTTAGGCCTTGCTCAATACCACGGTCCAAAACCATAATAAATCAATACCAAGAGCCCAATACTTGGGATCAACACACTTGTCGAGATACCATGGTCTGAAACCATAGGTTCAAATATCGAGGACTAACTACCACGGACCAATAGTAAGCTTTCCGAAATGTACGCGCTTTTCCGTGCATGAAACTGCATGTATACCCTACTTGGTATATAGCGAACCTGCGTATACGCGACTTGGTATATAGTGAACCTGCGTATATACCTTACTTGGTATATAGTGAACCTGCGTATATATATTTTCTCTTCATACTTGTAGTCTGATCATCAATTCCTTGCTGCTATCCTTCTGCACTATGATTTGTCATCAGTGTGATTTGCCATCAAGGACAACACTTGTCTCATAATGCCAACAATCTCCCCCTTTGGACTTGATGGCAAAGCTAACTTGTCACACTTAGAACTTGATCTTCTTATTCCTTTGAGCTGTCCTGCATCCCATGCATTTAGTCACATCTGTAGATTGATCTAGTTATATGTAAGTAAGTTGTTTTTCTATGAGAGGGTTGAGGGTTGCCATCAAGTACAACACATGCATCATAATGCCAACAATCTCCCCCTTTGGACTTGATGGAAACAACACCAAATCACTCTCCCCCTTTGACATCAAGGGAAAAGGGTGGAGCAACATATTCTCTTTCGTTGATAAACATTCTGCTGTCCATACTCCCCCTGAGTACCTGCTGAAATCTCCAAATGTGCTCCCCCTTTGTATATGCCAAAGTGTACCAATCTGTCCATGCTCCCCTTGGGTACATGCCAAGTCTCTGTACTGTTGAAGTGTGTTGTTCATGCTCTTCCTGACTGAAGGCAAGATCTGCAAGGAGATGTTCTTCAAGAAGAACCATGACTTATACATCATAAGAGACCTTCCTATCACCAAAAGACTTAATACATACATCCATTTCCCAAACAAGTGGGGATCATCCATCCAACCAAGTGGAGATACAACAGAAATTCACATATGACAACCAAAATAGGCTGTTACATGACCTTGAAAAAAAATATACATGACATAGAGACGAAATAACAAGACTAAGCAAAATACCAATGACAATTATCATCTGACAATCACTGTCGATATCAGCAATCAAGTTTTCCTTCTGATCCCTTTCTGCAGCTGATCCACCTGAACCAAAACAGCTTGAGTACTAGAGCCAAGAACTTTTAAGGTAATGCCAACAATGCATCATTGGAAGATTATCTGCTCCCCCTGGACCTGTGCCAGATGGTCTCTGTCAAACCCATATCAGACTCTCTGCAACCAACATCTGTCCATGCTGATTTCCTTCAAAACTCCATATACGCGTCTGCATCCACATAAACAAGCATATATACGTGGATAGGCCTTATGAAACTCGCGTACAACCTGTAAATGTCCTGCAACAAGGTATGTCTGAACATAGATGTCAACTCCTCCTTTTAAACATCATCATGAAATCATTCACATTATATGTGAAACCACCATAGCCATTACATCAACGTCAAGATCTACATGATCCAAGTATCATTTCTTGGGAACATCTACATCAATCAACATATGTAAGTATCAACTTATCATCATATAGATAAGAACTCATCACCATGTCTCCAACAAAGCAACTTTGAGTAGTCATCCATGTATCAGCACTATGTATCTTGAGCTCAAGCTCATTTGACAAAACTTCTTGATAGCAACAATCCTTATCCACAAGAGTGCCTGCATCATAACTGTATGCATATGATGACAGCAGCATATGAGTGACTCATCATCAAGTGAGGAAGATGTGTATTCAAGCTTTGTACTTCTCCTTATCCTTTATGAAGATCACCATGTAAGCACCATATATGCATCATCAAAGAATCAACCATAAATCTGATCTGAACATCAACTATGTATCCCCAAGAATCATATGAGATTTTATCATGGACAACTCATAACCACATCATAGCAAGATATATCATTTAGCCATATAAGCATCATCACCAAGGACTATTAACCATAATGCCAACAATGAATTATTAAAGGCATATGCTCCCCCTCAACCTGTGCCATCTGTTAGATCTGATCATGCATATATCAACAATAAGCATCAAGACATCATCAGGTAAGGATCAAAATGCTTCTAGACATCTTACAAGTATCAAAACGTTTCCACACATCCTCGACAGACTGTAACTATTAATCAATAGAGCAGATAATAGACTGAATCATATCCGGTCCTTTTTCTGAGCCTGTCCCCACTGCTTTTCCTTAGACTAACATATACGCGACTTTGCAGTGTCTAACTCGCGTATATACGCGACTTCCCTTTATGGAACTTGCGTATGAGATTCAGGATACTGAAGTTTTACACTTTTAGCTCCCTCTGAGTCTGTTATGTCTGTGCTGTGCTGTATCTGAGTACATTGTGCTGTGCCACATCTTTCTGACTGTACTTCCTTCTTCTTCCATATCTTCAAGTGTGATGATGTTTTCTCCTTTTGGTATGATGTCCATCCTTTGTTCCTGCATTCCTTTGCTATATGTCCAAGTTTGTTACATGCATAACATCTTACATGTTTCATATTCCTCCTGTAGCAATCAGCAGCTTTGTGACCAAACATATTGCAAGCAAAGCAATATCCATTAAAGTACCTTGAATGTGATGATCTTTTTGCATGATGGTCTTGAACTCTTCTTCTTCCACATCTGGCTGCAACATGTCCAAGATTATGACATACATAACATTCAACATTATTCATAGGAGGAGTAAAAGATTTTCTTTGAAGAATTTCTTTCCTTGGTTGATGATGAGATTGACCTTTCATCTCCTTGTTGATCATTTTGGATTTCTCTTTATAGTTCCTTGCCTCACCTTGTGAACTAGATTCACCTTCAACAGATTCATGAAAACCAAGACCAGTCTTGATAATAGGAGACCTTTGACTACTAAGAATATCATCCAAGGCTTTAGTACTATCTTGAAATCTCAATAGTTTATCCTTTTCTTCTAATTTACTTTTCAAGATATTTACCTCAACTTGAAGTTGTTCCTCCTTTTCTAGACATTGCTTCTTCATGTCTTCTTCAGCTTTCCTTCCTTCTTCCAACTGATGCCTTAGTTTGAGAATCTCCTTTTCTTGCTCTTCATTCAGATCCTGCTGCTTTTGACGAATTCTGAAGGCACATTCCAGTTGAGATTTTAAGCTGATATCTTCGTTTACCTGTTTTTCAATAGCTTGGAGTAGATCTTTATTCTGCTTCTTTGTTTCTTCAAGATCTTCCTTTAGCGAGCGGATCATGGCTTCAAGACTTTCATAGTAACTGGATCTATCTCTGAGTTTCTTGATGGTTGTGCTTCTTTCATTGACTTCATCTCTTAATGATGTCACTTCACCCTGCAACTTTTGACATTGATTTTCCTTGTCCTTGAGTAACTTTCTTACCTTGTTTCCTTCCTCTGATTGAGCTTTTAGTTTGGTAACTTCTTCTTTGAAAGCACATTCCCTTTTGTTCAATAGATCTTGTTGATCTTTAATTTTGTCTGTAAGCCTTCTAAATACTGCCTCTATTTGATGCTTTTCTTGCTCACCCATAAAAGCAAATTTAGTTGCTTCACTATCACTTTCATCTTTTCCAAATGGATAGATAGTTGGAACATTAGAGGATAGCAAATTCATACCTAATAGTTCATCTTCATTCTGAAATGATTCTAAATCTGATTCTGAATTTGAAGAGCTTCTTATACCTAATCCCCAATCGATTCTCCCACTGTCATAGTTCTTCTGAGATGTCTTCTTCTTCTTAGGTGCTTTCTTCTTAAGCTTCTTTCCCATAGTTCCACGGATCTCCTTCAAGCGATCAAGCTTCTACCAAAGGACCTGCTCTGATACCAATTGTTGGAAATAATACTAAGAGGGGGGGGGGGGGGTGAATCAGTATTATCAGATCAATAAAACTTTTTCATTTCCATACTTAGATACATATACGCTACTTCATTCAAGGGAACCCGCGTGTATACGCAGCTGTGTCTAAAGCAACTAACGTATATCCAAAATACTTATGATTTAGTTAATCCATTAAATGTTGATCTTTATTTAGTGCATCAGAACTTCATTAACCATATGAACAGTAAGAAGGTGCAGTAAAAACAAAACAGATCATCACACACACATGAACACCATGATATAAGGTGGAAACCCAATGTGGGTGAAAACCACCTGCTGCAATTTGTTTCTATCTTCCTTTATTAAGAAACTTCTTTTACAATGTACTGGTGCAGTCCTTTACCAGCACGCAGGCTACAACCTGCAGAAGGCTACAACCTTCTCTCATTCTCCAGACTCTCTTGGAAGGGAGCTCCAACCCCCTTTGCTCTTGTACTAGCTAAGATACTAGTACGTAGGTGCCGACCTACAATCTTCTCTCCTCCAGGAACCATGTTTCATACATTTTCAAACTGGATACTCCTGAACCACAACACATAATCTGAAGGCCACGTTTCATCAAATTTTCATACTGGACCCATAAATATCACTGAAGCGCAAGACAGTCAATACTAGCATCATCAATTTCTGAATCACTGAAACACTGAAACCCTGTCAATAACACAGTCACCAGAACACAGAGCAGATAACAGAACTCTGCCATAACCATCAAATCCATCTGCAACTTCAAATATTATCCTTCATAATGTATATGCTACTATAATGAATCAAACCCGCGTACATACCTGCTTTTGCCAAAGACAACCCGCGTACAGATCTAAAAATAATTTCTCATAACTTGCAGCTGTACCAGACATCAGTCATACTCATAACACTTATAGAACAATACATGCGTCAGTATGTAGATCTAGAATAAGCATCATAAAGATAGTTCATTTCAAACCATTTGATCCCAATCTCTCCTTAGATATTAGTCTCCATCAACCGGTGAGATCCCTCCTTAGCTCAGATCAAGCAATGCATCATCAACCCATAACTTGCATCCTGGATCTCATACTTCTTCAGATATTCAAGACTTTTCGAATGCCCTTGCCTAATGATCTTCTTCTCCTTTTATAGTCTTAGGCCTTGCTCAATACCACGGTCCAAAACCATAATAAATCAATACCAAGAGCCCAATACTTGGGATCAACACACTTGTCGAGATACCATGGTCCGAAACCATAGGTTCAAATACCGAGGACTAACTACCACGGACCAAAAGTAAGCTTTCCGACATGTATGCGCTTTTCCGTGCATGAAACTGCGTGTATACCGTACTTGGTATATAGCGAACCTGCGTATACGTGACTTGGTATATAGTGAACCTGCGTATATACCTTACTTGGTATATAGTGAACCTGCGTATATATATTTTCTCTTCATACTTGTAGTCTGATCATCAATTCCTTGCTGCTATCCTTCTGCACTATGATTTGTCATCAGTGTGATTTGCCATCAAGGACAACACTTGTCTCATAATGCCAACAATCTCCCCCTTTGGACTTGATGGCAAAGCTAACTTGTCACACTTAGAACTTGATCTTCTTATTCCTTTGAGTTGTCCTGCATCCCATGCATTTAGTCACATCTGTAGATTGATCTAGTTATATGTAAGTAAGTTGTTTTTCTATGAGAGGGTTGAGGGTTGCCATCAAGTACAACACATGCATCATAATGCCAACACATTCTTCCTACCATGTCATTCTCTTCATCTTGTTCTTCTTGTAAGAATTTAGCCACAAGGAGAATCAGCTGGATAGGGAAAACAACATCAGCACCATAAACCAGTTTAAATGGAGAATTCTCTATGGAATTTTTGATGGTAACTCTATCAGCCGATAGTCAAAACTTCGACTTGGAATCCCAGCTCTTTTTGTTGTCCTCTAAGAGTTTTTTTATTACCCTTACCAGACTCTTGTTAGATGATTCTACCAGGCCATTTCCTTGAGGATAATATGAGGTAGAATGCACCACTTGAATGCCCAAGGATTCAGTCATGTCCACCAATTCTTTTTCCTTGAAAGCTACTCCATTATCAGTGACTAGTATGGTTGGGCAACCAAATCTAGTTAAAATATTCTCATTCAAGAATTTTATGACAACTTGATGATTGGAATTCTTAGTGGGTATAGCCTCAATCCACTTGGTGAAATAATCAGTGGCTACTAAGATCCATTTGTGTTGGCCACTGGAATGAGGGTTGATCTCACCTATAAAGTCTAAGCCCCACTGCTGGAAGGGACCATTGACATGTACTGGCTTCAAGGGCAGAGATTTTAGCTGCTGTCTTCCTGCAAACCTCTGACACTTGTCACAAGCTTTCACAAAAGAAAACACATTAGAGAAAAGAGTAGGTCAATAATACCCAGCCCTCAAGATTTTGTGTGCTGTGGTTTTCCAATAATGATGGCATTCGCAGATGCTGGAATGGAGCTGGTGTATGACTTCCACAGCTTGATTTTTATCTAGACATATTAAGAGGATTCCCGATGGGTCTTTCTGATAAAGAAGATTTTTATTTATGTAGAATTTGGCTGATCTGAGTTTAATGGCCCTGGCTTGACTTAAGCTAAGCCCTGGAGGGACTTCTAGCTTTTGCAAAAATTGAACTATGTTGGAATACCATTCACAGGTGGTTAGATTTTCAACCAGAGACTGATTTTGCTTTTATTTTTCTACTACTCCCTCTATCTGCTCATCATCTGAATTTAGACCCATGCAATTTATATCTAACAAGCTGCAATTTTCTTCAGCCATAAGTTTAGCCAAGCCCTTGCCTTTGACAAGCTTAGTGGGCTTCACCTCTATGTTAAACTCTATGAATTTTGCAATCCATTTAGCTATCTTTCCATCAATATCTGGCTGAGTTAAGACATATTTTACTGAGGTTGAAGGTACATATGCAACTACTTTCGAATGTAGAATATAAATTTTGAATACCTTTAGATATTTTATGAGAGCATAAGCTTGTTTTTCAATAAAGTCATACCTTAGTTTAGCATCCCTTAAAGTTTTGCTGAAAAAGGCCATGGGGTGCTCCATGCCTTCATCATTTTTCTACAACAGAACTGTTACGAGTGTATCATAAGAGGCAAAATAGAAGATACAAAACTCCTTAGTGTAATCTGGGCTGATTAGAGTGGGAGCTTCCATGATAGCTTGCTTGATGGCTTCAAAAGAGCTTCTTGAAGCATTTGTCCATTTTATTTCTGATCCTTTCTTCAGCATGGAAGTGACATGCTTTACAAGCTCTACAATGTTTGGAATGAACCTCCTTACAAAGTTAATCTTACCTAGGAAGGATTGAATGTCCCTTTTTGACCTTGGGATGGACAATGTCTGAATGGCTTGAACCCTTGCTGGATCAATCTTCACACCTTCAGCATAAACAATATGTCCCAGAAGTTTACCTTCTTCTAGAGCAAACTGTGACTTCTTTGGGTTCACTAAATTTCCAAACTGTCTGCACTTTAGGAAGAACTTCTTCAAATGTTGTAAATGGTCTTTTTGGCTGCTGGAGAAGACTATTATGTCATCAAGGTAAATAAGGAAAAACGTTTCCTTCTCTCCTACAAAGGCTATGTCCATGGTTCTGTGAAAAGTAGCCCCAACATTCATCAGTCTGAAAGGCATCTTGGAGTACATGAAAGTGCCCCAAGGAGTAGTGAAGGCGGTCTTTTCCCGATCTTCTAGATGTACGGAAACCTGATTGTAACCTGAAAATCCATCTAAGAAAGACATGACTATGGCCCCTGAAACTCTTTGCAGCAAGTGTTCCATCTTAGGCAGGGGGTAGTTATCTTTTTTAGAGCACTTGTTCAGATTTCTGAAGTAAAAAAAAAGCCTGATTTCTCCATTTTTCTTTCTCACTACCACAAGGTTAGCTATCCATTTTGAATACCTTAGGGGATCTATGATTTTGGCATCCAACAACTTCTTGATCTCTTTTTCAAGCAAAGGCAATAAGAGAGGGTTGATAGGTCTTAATTTCTGCTTAAAAGGGGTAGTGTTCTTTTCCAGTGGAATGTTGTGGTGAATGACGTTTGTATCATAGGTTTTAAGATCATTGTATTCCCAGGAAAAAAAATATTAGCGAATTGCTTCATGAGGGTGCAATACTCAGAATTCTGGGAAAAGACAAATGAGTGGACAAATTGATGTATTTCGGATGGGCTGGGCTCCCTATATTATGTTTACAAATAGCAGACTCATTTTCTGTTTTGGCAGGTTTATAAGGCACATCGTTATGGTCAAACAATTTCTCTAGTGGCACCAATCCTTTTGGTATATGATTACTAGGCAGTTGGACGATGCTTCCTTGGCCAACCTTGTTTTTTAGCTTGGACTAGCCGCATTCTTCCATGGTTTCATGTTCTTGGTCGATGTGCATTTCAAAAAATTCCTCAACGACTTGTAAAAACCTATTAATTTCCTTATTGTCTTCAAAAACTCTCCAATATTTGACATTGTCAGGTAGAGACAGTCTATATTTTACTTGAACTTCATATGTCAATTTAGGAGGCAAAGGAGGAATAAATGTGCTATCAAACACAGCAAGGGAGTCGGCAAGCTGGTTCTTCATTCTTGGAATATAAGAAATGCTGAAATTATTAAAAGAATCCTTGAGCCTCCATACCTCATCTCTGTATGCTTTCAGCCTTGGATTATTTTCTTGGAACACTTTATTGACTTGCTGAATGATGAGGTCTGCATCTCCAAGCACTTTTAGGCCTTTGATACCCATTTCTTTAGCAATGCTTAATCCCAAAATCAAAGATTCATATTCTACAATGTTATTTGAGACCTGAAAGGTCAGTTTGAAAGATAAATGAATGTATTCTTGTGTGGGGGACACAAGGACTACACCTACCCCAGCAGCTTCCTTAGAGCAAGCTTCATCAAAGAACATGTCACAAATATGTGGGCCTTCTTCCTCAGTGATTTGGCAAACTAGTTTTTTAAGCTGCGTGGAGGCCAACTGGGACTCTTCGATATGAAGAATACATGATCCAAAATCAGTTTCAACAACATAGATGGGATGATTAGTAGGGTTCTTATCATCGTTGATGATATAAGCCAGCTACGCCTCTCTATATATTCTCTTCCTCTCACCTCCAAAAACTGGGAGAGTAGCATAAGACATATCATTTTGTAATGATCCACCTAAACTCTTAATCCAACCTCTAGAAAGTAACATGCCAAACTTGGGGGGTACATCTGCTACCACAATATCCATCATCATGCTTTTCATAGGCAACTGAGACAAAGTGATGGCTAGGTCGTTGATTAACCCCAAGAATTTCACTTTTCTAGAGTAAAAAAAAAACAGGCCATGATAAGGCTTGGTGATGTCCTGACCCAACTCATCAATGATAACCTTGGGCATTAGATTATGGCTAGCTCCAGTGTCCAAAAGGCAGATGTGAAGGATTTTTTCATGAATAGTCAGGGAGACATAGAATGGTGGGGAGTTGTCTTCACAATTTTCAATCATTGCACTGAGAATAACAGATGGATTGTCATCTTGTAGATCTACATAGTCAGTGGAGGCTTGGATGGCTTTAGGCTCAAGGGCCTCGAGGATGGATCTTTTGAAGGACTCATTCTTCACTAGTTCAATCAGAGGCATAGGTATTCTTAGCTTTTGAATTTTTGAATGAAAAATGAAAGGAGATGGAGACTTGTCAAGGCCTCTTTCCTCATGAGCTCGAGCTTTGAGGATGATGGGATCAACTACCAGTTGTTTTTTCTTATTAGCTTGTTGTACTGCAGGGGTAGCAGCTCTTTGAATAAGAGTTTCCTTGGCATTATTTATCTTTGACCTCAAATTATAACTTTGCTGATCTACAGTTTGTAGAATAGATTCACCATCTCGTTCTTTGCTGCTCTGGTCATTGAATAATGACTTTTCATAGGTAGCTGAGGTCAAGAAGGAAGCATTACTTTTGTCTTCCAGACAATGGATCTCGTCATATTCTTCAAACTGCTCTTCTTCCATGACTGCTGTTAACACCCAGGTTGTTCCCTATGACTCCCAAGGGAATACGGCCGGGGTAACCACTAACCAATCTTTGGATTACAGTTTCTAGCCAACTGTAATCAGAGAGGGCTCTCTCTTTGTGATTTGTCTCTGTTTTGACAGTATTTTAGGCTAGCTTAGATGTTCAGGGTTTGGTTTTATGTTTTGGTTGAGGGGTGTCTTCTGTACCCAAGGTGTAAACCTTCAGATAACTCTAGTTCATTGGGCAATGGAGTCTTTGGTTACTGGTTGTTTGAGGAGTAGATTAGGATTGCTGAAACTGCAGGGCCTTTTGAATATCTCATGAAACAAACTTGATATTATAGTGATGAAATGTGTGCAACCAGTGAAAAGCAATTAAGAATTTTCCACCAAGCTGGGTTGTAAGAAAGAGATGTATTGTGAAGGAGCAGACTTGAATTCCTAAACAATAAATTCCGTGAAAGATACAGTGTAGAGGTGCAGCAATTAAGAATCACACCTTTATAACCATAACTGAAGAAAACATTTGCAATAGCATAGATTGAATTCAGGGTATCCTATGAATAAATCCTGGAATTAGTCTTTTTCTCTGCCATTAATTGTGAAATCTAGAACATGGATGAGTTATGAAAAATAACAGAAGGAAACATAACGAAAGTTCAAAGGAAACTTATTGAATCATGACAACATGCAGGAATCCTGTAGCACTCAGCAAATCACATCACAATCCCTCAGACAACACAGACTTTGGAAATTCCATCGGCCTTTGTATTAAACTCTGAAAATTTACAGCAAAAGAACTCTTGAAGAGTGATCAACAACCCCCTGCAGGCTTATGCCAAGGGGGAATATATACAAGCGGTTATACAAAATATCTAAGGCGTTGAGTCATCTGAGAAATGAATGTTTTCACCAACTTTGTACAGAACAGTAGATAAGAAGTCATTACTGCCTTTAATACAACATAAATGCTCTTTATGTCTGTCAGAAGATATTTTGGCCTTTAGAGGCCACTGAGTCGGTCTGACCGTTCCTCTTTAACTCTGAAAAATGCGTCTTTATGGCATGTCGTGCTGTAATTTTCGGCCCTGCTACCTGTTAGCTGTCAATTGTGCTTTGTTGGCCGAATAGTTCTGCTGAGTTGGCTCAGCCCTTCCCTTTTCATGCATGCTGATCTTTCCAAGTTTTCCTGTGCATGATCACTTGTAGTTTTTGAATAACAGATAACAAAACTTGATTTACAGGCTCTGGCTTACAATATCAGCTGTATCATTTTAGTCCAGTATTCCTGTGTGGGCAATTGGTGTCTCAAAATTGCATCCAATGTCTCATCTGCCTCTGTATATTTATAGAAATTAGGAGGCACTTCAAACAGATGCTTAATCTCATCCATGATAAAAAATAAGTTCTCTACTCTATTGTAGAGACTTTGTCCTGTTGCTGGCCCTGTTTCCTCTGAGGTGCTGGCCTTCTCTGTGATCTGATTTGTGGCAAAAATGTTCACCCTCTTGGCATAGTTTTCATGGGAAAGTAGTCTTCCTGCGTTATTCAGTAAGCTTGGAAGACCTCTGTTTTGCAAAGCCACAAATTTTTCCATGAATCTATTTACCTCGGTCTGCATATCCTGGGTCCTTCTCTCTAGTGTCTGCACTAGGCTTTTCAGTGTTAGGACCCTCTTGATTAGCTGGATGGTCTCAGTTCTGCTGGAGATTCCCATAGTAGCTAACTGAGCACTCGTTCTGTTGTTAAGCACATTGATCATTCTGTTGGCAACCTCAGGCATATTGCCTAGAGCTGCCCTTGATCTCTGGATTTCCTTCTGTGCTTTTGCTATGAGCTCAATCTGCTCATGGATTGTCTCAATATACTGCCATTGGTCAGTGATGGACTGGCCAATGTTGGCCCATAGCACTGTCTTGAGCTCAGCTGTCACTTTATCCAGTGTGAGTTCCTTTTCCAGCTCCTTAATCCTGTCTTTAAGGGCCTTTATTTCCCTGCCCTTTTCTGCTACAGTCTGCTTAGATTTGTCATATCTCTCATTTAACTTGACCAAATTTTCCCTGGCCTCTTTTAACTCTGACATTTGGGCTTCCAGGGCTTGGATTTCATTCCTTAGTTTCTGCATGTCCAGGCTTGAAGCCTGGTCTGTTGTTGGCGCTGCTGCTGAGGTGGATGGTGGTGCCTGCTCTGTTTGTTGATTTGGAGGAGCAGTGGTTTGAGGAGCTTCCTCAAGGTTAATTATTTCAGGAGGAGGCTGAGAAATTTGACCTCCTTCCTTTTGCTGCAATGCTGCCTGTAATGCTGCCTGGGCAGCCTCTGATTCTCCCAGCTTCTCTTGTGTTTGGATCAGCTGTTTGTATAGAGACACTAGCAAAGCTGAAGCATCTTGATCATGTCTTTGCTGGGCAACTTCATCTGCTTGAGGGTGAATTGTTGCTGGGATTTTGGCTTTTCTCCTCAAAGCTGCCATGTCTGCATCCCTCAATTTCAATATTTCTTGTATGCCCTTGATGTCCTTGGGGTCATGCCCAATCTCTATGATTATATCTTCTAAGGACCTGATCCTGTTGTCCTTTGCTTGAGAGGATGCTCTCTCCAACTCAAGTTGAGCAGCTGTATTATTTAAGCTATTTACTAGCCTATAATTATCCAGGGTCTTGTCTGCCAAGGAGGCATACACCATCTCACCCGTTTGCTTATGCAATTCTATTTTGTCCATTGGGTGGATGTCCTTGGCAAGGACTTCCAGATTGGTCCTTAAGTAATCTGAAGGGGACTGTGGTTGCAGTGCAGTGGGCATGAAGTGACTCATGATCATCTTGCCCTCACTTACATCATAGGTGGACATAAGTCTTTGCTGGTTAGTAGGAGCCATCTTCAACAAATGATTATATAGTTGTATTTTTATTGGCTCACTTCTCCTCTTTATGTCAATGAACTGTTGTTTTATGCCCAGTTCACCTTCTCTTTGGTGGCTTGAGGAGCTGACTTCTCCTCCCCCTGTTCTGTCTTGTCCCTGTTGGAAGGAACTTGTAGATGCTTCTCTACTAGTTGGGCCCATGCCCAGAGACTGTCCTATTGGCATTTCCTCCTCTGATAGGGGATTCATTCTGTGTCTTTTTTCTCCCTGATTGGTGGACTCTGTGAGGGGAGTCTCTCTGTCCCTTTTCCTGCTTATATCCTCCTTTTGTGGAGTTTGGAGGACTGAGGCTTCAATAGTAGTTTCTTGCCTGGGAGGCACCATGTCTTGAGCCTGCTGCTCAGTGAGAATTGGGGCCTCAGCTGCCTTTTCTTGCTGTAAGGGCTGCTCTTTCTCTTGCTGCCCCTCTTCTTGCTGCTGTCCCTGTTGTTGTTGCTGCTGTACCTCCACATGGGGTGGCTGCTCTGGTTCCATTTCTTTTTCCTTGCCTTTGCTAGATGTTTGCTCAGTGGCTTTGGCTGCTTGCTGATTTGCTGTTGAAGATGAGGCAGCTGCTTCCAGATGCCTTTGATATGAGAAGGAAACCTGTTCACAAGTTTCCAAGTCAGCCTCTTTTCGAATATTCCTAGCCTCTTTTTCTAGCATTTGCTCTCTAGTAATTTGCTCTTCTAGAGTGCCCTCTTTCCAGCTCAAAGAATTGGCATACTTTTCAACCTCAGGCATCCTTACATGTGCATAATTACCCAATTTGTATCTTATCCTCCTGAGGGAAATAAAGTGATTAGGGTCATAAGGTATCCATTTGAAACTGGTTTCCAATTTGAGGCCCTCTAGGATCATATCTGCTTCCTTCCATCCCTCCTCTCTTTTATTGTATAGAAAAGGGCCTAGCTGATTCCTTACCTTCAGCTGCACCTTCTTGTTCTTACTTTGGAAATGGAAGCAGTCGGCATTTCCAAACTGCCTGAAGTATTCTAAGGCAAAAAGTCTCATAGGGACATATCTTGGCAGCCTATAAGGGGTCAACTCACAGCCATATATTCTGATTACTGTGTGGTGTTGGTAAAAGTACCAATCACCAATGCTGTAGAGCTTGGAGAGATGGAGAATCCTTTGCATGTCATCAGTCAACCTTGGAGGAGGCACACCATACAGCAATGTCATAGCTGGGTGAATGAACAGGTCTATGAATTCACAGTATGTGTATGGTGATTCAGAAGCATAGTGAAAAACTGAAGACCAAAACACAACTGACCTTGGATTTCCCTGGACATTAAGTTTCCTGAGGGGAACGGAGAAGTTGTCTGGTTGATAAAATAAGAACAGATGGTAGATGTAGGAGGTGTATCTGAACACCCTTTCCCTTTGTAGATTCATTAGCTGTTCATGAATCTTTTCTGCAATATATGTGGCATAGTCATAGTGTACAACTGGAGGCTTCCCAAGAGAAAATATGGACAGCATTGCCATGATGGTGTTATCAACATCTTCAACTCCCCTGTACCCCAGGACATAGCTGATCAAATCCACCAGCATTCTACCCAAGTCATTCAGGTAAGGATATCCAATAGGAGGAGTTCTTATAGTTTCGGAGCTTGGCTGTATGAATAACTGATTGATTTTGGTGATCTGGGCATTTGACAAATTACTCCCCTTCTTGACCAAGTCGATCATGGAGAGAGGGGCCAATGGTCTTGCAGTGTGAAAATGCAGCATCTCATTTATGGCTTCTGGGGTGATATGGAACAAGACTGAGCCTGTAGGACTGAGAATAGCTCTATGGCATGGATCATAGCACTCTTGGCACCTATGGATCAAGTCTGGAAGGGCATTGACTTGAGGGAGGTTGTAAATGGGCAAATTTGAGTCCCAAATCCCTAATATATCAACTCCACTAAGGTGTTGGGCTTTCAACTCATTTAGCATGTGAATATTAAATTTAGATTTCATTGGGAAGCAGTCTATCATCTGATAATCTAAATCTCCCAGGGCTTTCCATTCTAACTCCCTTTGAGGGGCATTCAGAGGCTGAATATTCAGGGCTATTGGTGCTTCCATGGCTAATAAGGCTTCTGAATTGTATTTCCACTGGTTTGAGTGAGAGAGCAACACAGAGGGGTTTCTTTGCAATATAGAGGTGAGTTGCAAGGAATAACGGGTAAATTGTAGAAACAACAATTGAAATACTGCTCAAAGGACTAATGAAGCCAGTACCAGGACTGATAAGAGTGTTTCCATGGTGAATTTATGCAGTTTGAGGTATCTAGTTCACGACTGCGCGAACTAACTGTAAATTTATGTCAATTCTGCCAAATGCAGGCTCTGCAGAAGGTTTTTTATCCGCCAGTTGGGAATGGGTACTGGTCACTGGATATTTGCTGGTGAATTCAGTGTTTAACAATCTCTTAGGCCAGTTTTTTATATGAATGCGGATAAAACCAGGTGCGGGGGAATGAATTCGAGAAATACCTTGGAAATTGCTGGTAACAGTTGCCAATGCAGGTATGACAGATGCGCCCACGGTTTCTGAATCGAATTGTGCAGGTTGGCGCTGGTCTGGTCGTGAAATGCATGCAAGGAGACCAATAGTAGTTTTAGCAAAAGGTGAGAAAAACGCGAATTTTTGGCTAAAATATGGATTTTTGGAATATTGGCGCGTTTTTTGGATGACGTCAGCATGACGTCATCAGGTGGGGTCAGGGTCGGATGACGTCAGCATGACGTCACGGGGTGATGTGGCAAGCTGTGAATGGCCCACTGGGATGGTGAGGTGGCATACAGATCAGAGCAGTGGCGGACAATGGTGCTGACGCAGCGGCGAGGTGATACTGACGTGGGCATGACGTGGTGATGACGTAGGCACAGCGGGACCGGCGGTAAACCAGAAGCGGTAATGGTTTTTCTCGGACCGCCTTGGATACGGACGCTGTTTTGTCAGAGGGCGACCCGAGAAATTGTGAGGGCGACGCGTGGCAGAGGCCTGACGTCACCCTCTGACAGTTTCTCGGGTGATATCTTACGGACGTCGGGCCCAACCCGATATGCATACAAGCCGTCCGATCAATGGCGCCCGATCCGACGGTTGACGGATCGTCGAGGTGGCCGGACGATATGGGCGCGGGTGAGATTAAAATAATATTTATTTTGGGATTTGCGCCCGGTGAAAACTTTGGGGAACGGCGGATTTTCATAGTTTCATTTTATTTTCAAATGAAAATATATATCGCGCCCATACTTTGGATAAGGCGGAAAAAGTAGGTTTTCAATGTATTTTTGCAAACGAGGCGGGTTAGGGGTATAGTAATGGGGTTTTTATAAGGTTTTAGCATATGAAGGGGTTAAATGGGTCAAATGACTTCTTGAAAAGGGGGAAAGGGGTAGGGTTTAAGGTTCTTAAACTGGCCTGGTGCCAATTTAATCCCTGTCCATGAGCATATGGCTATAATGCCAGGGGAGGGATATTTATAAAATGCTTGGGGTTTATACACCATAGTGTTATAATAGTAGGGAAAGGGTAACATAGGGGATTTAGATAGTAGAAGTTAGGGGTTAATATGGGTGGAAAAGGTGAATGAGGGGTGAAATCACTAAGTTTATTTGAAAAACACTTAGCTTAGGGAGTAGATCAAAATGAAAAGAAATTTAGACAAGAAATGTGGCTTTTAAAGGAATAGGAACCATCATAAAACCACAAATCCTTCCATGAATCTCAACTGATGAAGGGATGTTAGGAATGGGAGTTTAAAAGGGAAACTTGGAAGTTAGACATGCTCCTTTGCTTTGATGCAACATAACGGAGAAGAAGTTCTTCTCAAACCATTGATTTTCCTTTGTGAATAGTTTAGCCCACATTCAATTGTAAAGAATGATACCTCTGCAACCCCATCTGCCTACCCCTCTATTTGCCTAGCATTTTTTATTTCTTCATGGAGGGTGCACTTAGACTTGCAGACCCTTATATGCCCTTTTCTTTTCCTTGGCTTTTTCCTTTTGATTTTCTATCTAATGTTACCCTTATTGCTTCCAAGGTCCCAGATTAAGCAGTTGGGAACCTTAATTCTCTACCTAAGCTACTGGTCTGCCAAGATTGAACAGTTTGGACAGACTTCTTTTCTCTATGCTACAACAGAAAATTGAAACATGGCATGATCCAGATTAGGCTTTTGGATCACCCACAAAATGAGTCAACAAAGAACTATGTTCATACATTGTTTTCTCTAGGAAATATGGGATCTTTGCATCACCAAAGTAGAGCATATTTGGACCTTTCTTTGCCAATCATGAAATATGAAACCTATTGATATAGGTAGATAACAACTGCATTTTGAAAAGGAGCCTTCACCCTTTGGTCTTCATTGGCATCTTTGTTTCTTTGCAAAATCTGCAACTGCTCATTAGTTCTTCTATATGGATTTGGATTTGGATTTCTAGGAGCAAAGG
This sequence comes from Pinus tabuliformis, assembly GCA_031772625.1. NCBI lineage: Eukaryota > Viridiplantae > Streptophyta > Pinopsida > Pinales > Pinaceae > Pinus > Pinus tabuliformis. The sequence goes on along the minus strand of CM062816.1, from coordinate 318,888,357 downwards.
TATTAGGAACTCTTCCTTTCGCAGGGTGTTGCTCAACCTTTAATTTGGATATTTCAAAGGCTAATGACTCGATCATCTTGGTAATTTTATCTACCTTAGGATCAGAGGATGATGAAGACTTGCCCCTCTGTCTTCTTCTATCAGCATTTCCCTTGAGCTTCTCTACAGCCATGATGTTTGATTCCACTTCCAAGGCTGCATCCTACATGTCAGCCAAAGTAGCACATCACCTCTCTCTCAACAGTAGGCAGAAGTTAGAATCAAAAGCATTGGAATAGGTGAGTTTAGCATAGGTAGTAGTGGGTTTTACCTTAGCTGGTATCTTGTTGTACATATGGTTAAACCTCTTATTGAAATCAGACAGTAGCTCACCATTTTCCCTCTTTAAGTTCCCAAACTTAGTGTGGTAGTAGAGGAGATCCTTCTTATCCCCTCAATGCTTTAGAAATGTGTCATCTAAAGCCTCAATATTTGCTATAGATCTTAGGGTTAGTTCTCTGAACCATTTTCTAGGCTCTCCATCTAGGCTTTGGAAAAAGACTCTCATCCACACATCATCTTCACTAATGTCTAGATTATCAACATAGCTATAGAATGACTCAAGATGTTCTTCTGTAGTAACACCTTCAGTCCTACTGAACTTAGGCCTATACTTCTGATATTCTTCAGTAGACATGGCATTCAAAGGAGTGGGCAGTATTAGAGGTCCATACCTAGCAGCTATGATTCTTTCCATTTTGGTAGGTGCTTGTGGATCTTCCATAACTGTGGTGGCTAAAAGAGTATTGGTAGTTTGAATGATAGAGGGCTAAGGAGTGATTGATAAGACTAAAGGAGTATGATGGATAGGAGGTGAGGTTTCTTTTGGGCTTAAAGCAAAAGGAAAACCTAAAGAATAAGGAGCTTTATGAATTTCTGAGAGTTTTTCTTCACTGCTAGTATTAAATGCTATACTCTCAACATGTATTTGTTCTATTACAAGCCATTCTTGAAGAGATATAGGAGATTGTTTAGGTTTACCTGAACCTGATACTCTTTCTACAATAGCTTTCTCCCTTTGATGATTTTTTTAGGGTTAGGTACTGGGTCAACTTGTAGCTTCTGAGGATTTCTCCGAGTATGACTCACAAGCTGAGCCAGAACTATGAAGTGGAGTCACCAAGAGGTTCGACCTTCAGTAGAGTCACCAGATAGATGATTACAACCAAAAAAGTGCCCAGACTTTGTCTATCATCAAAGCTGGATCTATGTCATTTCCCAAGGAAGCTGAGCTTCAGTTTCCTCTGCCCGGCAGCGATGCCAATTATGTTAGGACTAAAGGAAGCTCTTCTAGGTTGCAACTCCGAGATACTTGGTAACATATAATCTTAAATTTTTTTTTAGAACTATTGGAATGGATGATGGTTTGGATCAAGTCAGATAACCATTTTGGCTCTATTCTCACTCAAAACATGCATGAACACTCTCACCAATATAAGGCTTTAGACCACTAATTCTCAATAACTTATAAATTCAATGGATAGATGGAGAATACTAACTGTACTAGAAGACATACATAAATACATATGAATGGCCAGCTACAGGAAGTAAACGAGACTTGCAAATCTAATTTATCAATGAAGAGATAAGATGACAGTTATCTGGCATTAGACACAATAGAAAACCTGAATAACCTATTCAAGTGCAAGCATAGAATAGAAAAGAGAATGGAAATTGAACATATAATAGCAAAAGAAGTTAATATTGCTAGAATGAAGATGAGAAGCTTGAAGGAATAGAGGAGGAACAATCTCCAGAAGTTGAACCCTTGTTACATCTAGTTTTCAGCCTTTTATAGGCCTTTTACAATGCTCTTGAGATCTCAAAGGCTCAAAGCCTTAATTTGTCTGATATGCCTTGTTAACTGATTGATTCTATGAAGAGGCAAGCATGGCTTAGAGTTTTTTTACTTCTAACAGAGGAATAACCACCTTTAGGTAGTTTGATGTGTTGTTTGGGAGCTCCCTCATGCCAAAGATGTTGCATGATCACTTGTTGGTTTTGGATAAGCTGCACTGTTGATTCCTCATGACATATTATGTTTTAGGTTGTGTTGCGTTGTATATGCCCATGATATTTCTGTTTCAGGCTGGTTGCGCTATCTGCTCCATGATTTCTGTTGTTATGATTGTGTTGGGCGTGCTGTGTTGCGTTGTGCCCTTTCAAATGTTTAGCAATGCATGTGTTTTGTCAACACAGAGCATCGCTGCCATACTATTTATATTTTAAATAGGAAATACAGGAATATTGAGAAATCCCACCGCTTTGTGTCCTTTTCAGACTTCAAAGTCCTAAAAAATGGGATATATATCTATCGGGTCCACCTTTGGGGTGATATCACATGTACACCGTTGATCTGAGAGTTCTAGATCCAACGGTGGTGATCCACTTCGGGTGCCTCTTTTGTATTGGAGTGAACCACCCAATGAGGGTGGTTTTCTCTCTCCTCGTCCTGGACACATGATGACCACTATATGGCATCGAGCAGAGCTTGGCCTAAACCACTTATCACCTTTGGCTCTCCCGAAATCTTACCAGTTTTGTCATTTTTCCTTTATATTAGAAATATGTTGAAACATTGGAAATTATGAAAAAAATGGCCTTGGCGGACCTGAAATTTTTGATATATTTCACTTCCTAGACCCTTTCGGGTCTGGGACTCATTGCTATCGGAGCTTCCCTGTGTTCCTTTGTATTTCATTATATAATGATAATACAAAAAATTCCATTGCAACCGGCCCACTCGCGGACCTGAAAATTTATCAAATATTGTATATAATGTCATCGGGTCCGGCTCATTGGGTCACACACATGCCTGTGCCTAGGCCTTGCCCCATGGTATAGTGCCGATGTGATATATCGATGCAATACATCGAAATTGCTAATCACTAAATTCCTGGGCCTTTATTTAAATCAATGATACCTCGCCAATGCGACCCACTGATCTGATTATCGGTGATGTCATGCGTCCAACTTTAAGTTGTCGTTTTTGCTCGGCCGATTGCAATTAGACACTTAGATCTGGGCCATTGATCGGCCAGATCTAATGTTTGTTGTTCATTCCTCTGTTTAAGCCCACGGTTGTGGCTTTTTCATGGTTTTCAAGCATTTTTTCTTCCTAATAGTGTATTTCCGCCCTTCCAAGGGCTCTCCTCTTGCGTTGATTTCAACCCTTGGATGATTTTGAGCAAATGCTGGAGACTTTAAGAGCATATATGGATCAAATTTTGGGCCTTTTGTTAGCGAGGCTAATAGGTACCTTAGCAGTACTTCATCTTGCCTCTGTATGGAGCACCATGTTGGATCATCAAGTCTCCCTAACCTTCCATGTCTTAATTTACTCTATATTCATTGACCCTGGTTTTGTGTCACAATTGGCCTTTTTGGGTCAACCCATGTCGATTTTGAATGTTGCACCTCGTTGCTTAAAAGGCTTAGCTGCTGACCCACCATGCCTTTAAAACTTTGCTTTACTACATCAGAGAGCTATCAAATCGGGGTTTTACATTAAAGGTCCGTATGGGATGGGAGTGCCTCCCCTTGAAAATTGTGATCACCAGTATGTGGGATTGGGCCCACCCGGGATATCTCAATCACAAATGCAGGAGAGGGCTTTCCTACCATACTTCATAGATCTTACCGATTTCCCAGACGCAAAACTTTCATAAGACATATCTCATGAAATATCACATCTGGGAGAGTTCCTGTGGATTGCAATGGCAAGTCAGAAGGGACCTCGGTGGAGGAGGAAATTTGACCTGTGCAATCATCTATGTGTAGGATTGGCCCCTTTTTTGCTTATCCCTTGGTCCTTCAACCATCCATGTGAGCACGGGCCAACCCCCTTATCAGAGCCCCCTTCACTACAAATCATAATTGGAGACTTTTATCTGGAGTTCCGACCTTTTACCTTCACTGATCGCTGATCTGTGAGATTGATGATTTCATCAGTGCCACATGGCACCTCCTGAGTGGTGACATGTGTCACTGAGATATTCTCCCATAGGATAGATGAAAATTCCAAATATACATGTCACGTGTCCTCCGTAATTCCACATAATGCTGACATCAGCTACCCTGTGTATTCACTGGGACCAATGGTATTCCACCACATTGCCCCCATGGGGGAGAGAGAAAAGGCCCACCTGAATCTAGTTTTGCACTTGATTTCCTTTGTAAATCAGCATCGGCCCTCCCCTAGTGCTTTAATAATATCGATGTATTCCTCCGTAATTCCTTAAGCATGGTCTGTTGGACCCACCAATTTCCGATTTACCAATATTGAAGCTCTGCTACATGAAGCGTCGAATGCCATGTTGTTACTAAGTGCAATAATAGATCGCCGATATGATTGACTTCTGAGACCTCTGATCTGCGATACACTATGGGCTAAGGACCTCAAATCGCAAATTGCCAATATCGGTGATCGTTAATCGCAAGTTTGCTCTGGTATGCTATTTATAATATTAGACCTCTACTACCTAAATTTCTAAATCCCATCTAGCTTGAATCGCTGATATTTTGATTTGTGACATGCTTCCAAACCTTCGATATGTTCTTCTTCCTTTCCTTTCAAGGCAACAAAGCCCCTGAACTTCAACTAGACATATCTTCTGATACCAGGGTCCATTTGAGGAGTTCCACATACCATTCAAAAGATTACTTCGAGCACTACCAGATGCAAAGGGTCCAATTTAGATTTGAGATCTTTTGTGGCATTGGAATATGGATTCATACTTCACTGCTCTTTTGCAACCCGGGCAATTGAAAACACATTTAGCAGTGAGTGACAACATTTCCTCCAACTGGGACAATGCCATGCTAGAAAGGTGCTAAGAACCTGCAGACAAGTAGCCTTCACCATTGGGCATGGAGTCAAAAATTTAATGGATCTTATATAGCCATAAAATATCCATGAAACTTTTCTCGTAGAGAGTCCTTTCCTCATCAAACTAAAATGCAAAAAAAAATCTACCAACTTGAAAGTAAATGATCAGCTAGTGAGCTTACTTATATAAAACTCCTATCTATGTATAAGGCTCAATTCACCTATGTTAGTTCAACCCTGCAATGGAGCAAGGCTACCATTTGGGTGCCGAACCTAATGCCTCCCTGCTACTGAAATTTAAAAATTAAAATAAGCATGCACCATGAAAAATCTTCAAATAAATGACTTGATGCATACTCCAAAAATAACCTTTGATGCTGAATTAAGAATGTGCTAATGTAATCAGCTACAGGGTCATAGAGATGGCTGGAAGAATTAGCAGCTGCTTTATTTTCATGGAAATTTTCCGACCAATATCTTCTTGTTCAAGGCAGTCACAAATGTTGTTTAGCTCCTTAGCCTTAGATTTTTTAAGAAAAGCTTGTCGCTGATCGTATTCCACCCATTTGTCAACCGACCAACCCTCTTGTAAATCTACAATATATCTTCATTTTCTGAACTATAAGAGTCATAGACTGGAGGGCCTACTAAGAATTCCCGATAAGGACCTTTCTATAATAAGTGATCATAGACACTGCTTGGTCCTTTAGCTTCAGGCTCTTCTTGAAGAACTGCTTGTTGGGAGCCTTCTCTCCACTTGCTGATAAACAACTCCCTTTTAACCTCCATGGCCATCTCATCCTCCTCTGAATAATATGAATCATAAATCAGCAGAGGTTCTTGATCATGTGCTTGAGGTGAAGGATGTGAATTGTAAATTGGACCCTCTTTATTAACTTCCTGGTGGGCCTCCTCTTCTTCTGTAGCTTCCCATGCTTGGGAGTGTTGTGGCTCTGCACCACTTGAATTTTCGATAGAGTCATAGACATCATAAGAAGGAGATACATCGAATTCAGCCGAATAAGACCCCTGAGTGTTTATTTGCAGCTTGATGGTGTTCCCTTCTTCTCTTTCTTTCTCATTGGATGATGCTTCTTGATGCGAGTAGATGTTTTCTTGGAGTGGATATCCACAAACATCTTCAACAGGGTCATCGACCTCAGGAATGTCTTCATCATTAAAACGTGTACAATAATATTCAATTAAAGCATTCGATGGATATAGTATTTTGCAATAGTGATTGAATGCTATATGAAAACGTTTTAAGGAAGATATTCTTCCACGAGGTATTGTTTTGTACCATAATCTAGCATCCTCATCTAAAGAATACATGAACAATTTCATTTGTACATATTCAAGAAAAATACCCTTTTGTTCCATGCATTCATGAAATTCTTTGAGGTGTTGGTCAGGCCTTCTATCTGTGCTTCCACTGAATGTGGGAAAATAGGGATACCATTCATGAAACGAAGGGACATGATTGGGATAACCAACAATAGAAGAAAAATCCAGTGGGGAAAATTTGTTGGCCAAGAAATCGAGAATGACCATTTTGAAAACCTTCCAAGATAAGTGATTTTAGGTTCAAAGGTAGGGAATGTTTTCGACTGCTCTAGCATCATAGTGAGTATGATGCTGCTTGAAAGCTAGGATGATCATATAGAGATATGGATAGTGGATTCGGCAGGATGTTTACCATAAAATTGAATAGTGGAGTCGCCAAGGTGAGAGATATTCAAATCACACTTCCCTTTCTCACCTAACATAGGGAATGTAAAAAAAATTCGTACCAAGGGAAAAATATTCTAATCTGTTTCCCGAAAAAATCAAAAGAAAGATGTTGCTTTTAACAATACTTGTAGCACGTTTGCTTTATGGGACATAGAAAGATTCCTAGAGATAGCCTCTGGGTTGATTATAGACCAGTTCCTAGGACATATTAAATAGAGGAGTGCATGGAATATTTTCAATGGGGGATTTCGGTTGCATTCCAATTGTCACAAATTTTAAAAGGATAAAACGGGTCTTGGTTAAGTCAACCTTCATGAAGGTAAACTCAAGCCAAAACATGGACCCAAATTTCCAAGGGCTAAATCAGGCTAACCCCAAAGAGAAATGCCTTGTTCTGGTGGCCGACACACAACAATAGGAAACTTAATATTGACATTGCAGTAAAGTGAAGAGGAGAAGAGAAAGGAGGGGATTCAATGCATAGGGCTATAACATAATCCTAAGCAACAATGTCCTGACAGAGATATGGAAGATTGAAGAGGTGGAATGGTAGAAACAGTGGAGTGCAAAAGGAGGTTTTTAGGCCATATACCTAATGGGTACATTTGTATCCAAAATCTCAAGGAAATATGGGCATATTATAGGTATGTAAGTAAATATTTAACTAGCATAGGTATTGTTGCTACTTGGTAACAAATATACAATCATGAATAAGGGGAGAAACTGACAGCTTGACTACACTACTTCAAAGGGCAAAAAACATACATGAAGTGATAAAAATAAGAGGAAACATACTACACATTGATCTACTTGGAATCACTAGAATAGCTTCATTAATACTTGAAGGGTCCCAATAACCAGTCCATTACATTCAACATGAGTAACGTTCAAGTCCCCCATGAGCAAGCATTTAGAACCAAAAATGGAACCATCGAATTTAGAGCACCGTGGGTGCAGAATTACGAAACCTATTTTAAGTGTTTCTCCCCCTTATTTATACAGAGAAGGGGGGGGCTTTGAATTAGCAATTTACAAAAATATCTTCACCTGAGTTCTAGATGTCTCACAGACTAGTTGTCTTAGCATGCAAGGATCTGCTACCCAAAAAATGATTACAATCGGGATTTGATCCCTTCTTGGAAATAAACAAAAATTACAGAATAATCAGAAATAAATAAAATTGAAAGATGATGAGAGGAAATATCCCTCTATTGTTCCTGTGAAAAAACCCAGTCAGGCCACGTCTTTGTCATCTTCCATCCCTCTAGCTACTCAGCTGGTCCCATCGCTTTTGCCATTACTGCTAAGAAAACTCGTTCTTCAAAACTAGGTGTGGTCATCTTATCAGTTTAATACCATAGTACAAACGTAGAGGGCACCTGGGAAGTACTTTGTCTTCCCTCTGTATGGAGCACCACCCTGGATCATCAAGTCCCCCTGACCTTCCATGTCTTCATTTACTCTGTATTCATTGACCCTGGTGTCGTGTCACAGTGGGCGTTTATGGTTCAACCAATCCCGATTTTGAATGCTGCACCTCCTTTCTTAAATTCCTTAACTGCCGACCCACCACGCCTTTATATCTTTGCGTTACTACATCATAGAGCTATCGCGTCAGGGTTTTACATTAAAGGTCCTTACGGGATGGGAGTGTTCGCCTTGACAATTGTGATCGCTAGTATGTGGGATTGGGCCCACCTGGGATATCTCAATTGAAAATGCAGGAGAGGGCCTTCCCACCATACTTCCTAGAGATTTCCACTAGTCTAGATGCGAAACTTCCATAAGTCATATAACATAAAATATTGCATCCGGGACAGTTCCTGCATATCGCAATCGCAAGTTGAAAGGGACTTCGGCGGAGGAGGAATTTTGACCTGTGTGATCGTTGATGTGCGGATTGGCCCCTTTTGTGCTTAGCCCTTGGTCCTTTGACCCTCCATGTGATCACAGGCCAACCCCCTTATCGGATCCCCATTTACCACAAATCACAATCAAAGACCTTTACTTAGAGTTGAGACCTTTTACCTTCGTCGATCGTCGATTTGTGGGATTGATGATGTCATCAGTGTGATGTGGCACCTCCTGAGTGGTGACATGTGTTGATCTGAATTTAATTAGGAACACAAAAAATTACAGAAATAACCATAAATACAGAGATGCAATAGAAATAATACTTCATTTCATTAATGTAAAATACTGAAATATGCTGACAAATATAAATTGAAATAAACTAGCTAGGGCGATGGTAGCTTATCTCTGAGCAGGGATGTGCGACTACATCCCTCTGAACTGTCTTACAATGAGGATCAAAAGCCTATTTATTATTGAGAAACAATGGAAAACCATAAACATCCAATAGCCTAACCCTATGAGATGAAGCACCAAACTATGGGCCCCGTTTTGGGTAAATTGGTACATCAACTTCCCAAGGTCGTAACTTTGGCATACGATCTCCGTTTGACACCCACAACACCTCGTTAGAAAGATATATCCAAGGAACACAACTTTGGGAAGAGCAACATTGGTCCATGGTCCCATGTTGCTCATATTTTTCTCAAAAAACATCGTTTAGAGCCTCAAAACGACTTTGGAAGTTTAGGACCCGAAAAACTGCTAAAAATAGTAAACTATGCTACAATTAAGGAAACTGAAAAAATGAAAGAGATAGTTGTGGGGATCCAAGTGGGATAGGTGGGTGGCCACCAACATCCACTAGTATCATTCCTCCCCCCTTAGGAACCAATGGTGCCCATTGCGTTGAGTTCCTCCATGAGATGATGAAACTTCTACTAAACTTGGTCCCTAATGAGCTGTTCTACAACCTCTGATGTGTCCAGTAATGGTGGGAAGCTTGGTCGAAGGAGGTCCACATTGAAAAATTTGTGGAAGTGAAGGAATGGGGGAATGATGTGTTCCAAAGCATTGTTTCCCACAACCTTGGTACTAGTGTAAGGACCATATCGGAGTGGTCTGAGCTTCTGATGGGCTCTTATAAGGTGTTCTTTCTATAGATGCAACCAGACTTTGTCGCCCTCTTGAAACTTCTGTGGTTCCTGATGCTGATCATGTCACTACTTGTACTTGGCATTTTCTAAAATGGAGAGACGATATATCGACCTGTTGGGTAGAGGTGCTCTAGGAGTCAGATCGAATGTATGCTTGACCTGATAGTGCAATGGTACCCCTATGGGTGAGGAGAAAATGTCCCTGTCTTCTTTCATGACCATATCCACCAGCTTCTGCTGCATGGAGGAACCCTTCATGGGGGCCATGGATGTGGGTATTATCTTCCCATTACTTTGAGGGTGAACCAGATAGAAAATAAACTTCCTTGTCTGGGAGGTGATCTTAGTGCCTTTCTTAGCAGATATTAAAGAGGTGGTGGTAGGTGGGGCTACCTCCGGTACCCTGTATTATGAATTACCCAAAGAAATAATAACATCGTAAGGCCTTGAGTCATGCACAACATGTCACTCACATAAGTATGGTTGGCCTAATAATACATCACAAACATCAAGAGGTGCAACATCACACAATACTTCATCTGTGAAGGGCTTCATGTTGTAGGGAAGGCGACACTCCTAGCGAACTCGGAGATCTCGTCCTTGGTGAAGCCACTCGATGTTGTACGGTTGTAGGTGTGGCATGGTTGGTAGTCCTAGCCACTTCATGACCTCTACTGAAATGAGGTTCTTTTGGTTGCCACTGTCAACAATGAATTGCAATGGCGAACCCTTCACCCACATTTGTGAGTGGAAGAGACACTCCCCGTCCTCTGGATCTTTGGGCTCATTCTTCTATACCTTGGCGGTGGCAACAGTGGCACTGGGATCCGCATCAATGATTTTCTTCCCTTTGTCATTCCCCTTGTCGTGTTCTGACTTACGGTCAGAACATGCACCTGATTTTGAAGCCTTCAACTCAGCCACGAGTGACTTCTTGGTCCAACACTCACTTTTGATATGAGTGGGGCTCTTATGGAACTCACACCATTTTCATGTGTCCTTCTTTGACTTTGTTGGTGTTGTTATTTTCTTGCGACTTCGATGGGTTGTCTTGGGTCACCCCACCTTGGCTTTGTCCTTTGTTCTTCGGATTCACGGATTCAAAGTCTCTCTTCTTTTGTTTAAACTTATGTTCGATTTTGATAGCGTATCGGTATGCCATGCCGAGTGAGGAGATGTTCAGGAATTACATCATGTCCTGGATTATAGTATTTGAGTACCAAATGCAGCTCAGAACCATTGATAACTAACTTTGTGTGAAGGGTATGAAAAATATTTGTGAACTCCGGCACATCTTGGTCCCTTCCTTGCCGCAGCGTGGTCCACTTTATGTATTTATCATCATAGATTTTGATAGGGTAGTATTGCTCCTTGATGGCATCCTGGAATGAATTCCAAGTGGGTGTGATTGAAAATAGTGAGGCCATACTCTCATCCTTCTACCGTAGTAGGTTTCCTACCAGTCCTTGATGTGGGTGGTTGCTTTAGAAGAGTGAAAGTAATCTTTTCCTCGCTAGAAAAATCATGAACAGAAAAATACCCTTCTAGCAAATTTAACCATTTATCTACGACATCTGCATCTATCTGACCCTCAAATATGGGGATTTCAAAGTTAACTTTTACCTTAAAGGGTGTGGCGTTTCCAGAGTAACTGCTGGAAGTAGATGCGTTTCCATGGGTAGTCGCTAAAGGATCTAGGCAAAGTTGTCCATCATCACATTCTTTTGTCACTCGAGGGCCTCTTCGAGCAAGATTTTGATAGGATCTCCTGCCCCCTAATCTTTCTATTCATCCACCATGGGAGGCTGTTGGCATTTGCGAGGCTGGTCTTGCAAAGGTTCGACCAGTTCAAGCCCTAACTCCTTATATGTCGACATCGTTGGGGACATGCAAGGAAAGACAGAGAAAGAGCAGACCGCTCTGATACCACTAATCCATATTTAAAAAGGAATACAACAAATTATAGATATAACCATACATATAGAGATGGAGCAAAAATAATACTTCATTTCATTACTGTAAAATACAAAAATATGCTTACAAACATAAATGGAAATAAACTAGCTAGGGCGATGGTAACTTATCTATGAGAAGAGATGTGGCAGCTACATGCCTCTGAACTGTGTTACAATGAGGTGCGGAGGCCTATTTATTGTTTATAAACAATGGAAAACCCTAAACATCCAAAAACCTAGCCCTAGGAGATGAAACGCCAAACTTTGGGCCTCGTTTGGGTAAATTGGTACATCAACTTCCCTGGGTCATAACTTTGGCATACGATCTCCATTTGACACGCACAATAGCTCATTAGAAAGATCTATCCAAGGACTACAACTTTGGGAAGATAAACATCAATATATGGACCCATGTTGCTCCAGATGTTCCCAAAACAATGTCGTTTAGGGCCTCAAAATGGCTCTGGAAGTTTAGGACTCGGAAAACTACTAAAAATAGTAAACTGTGCTACAATTAAGGAAGCTAAAAAACTAAAAGAAACAATGGTGGGGGTCCAAGTGGAATTGGCGGGTGGCCACCAATATCCACCTGGATCATAGGCATAAGAGAGTGTTGGATGTAGTGCATTTCATTAAACACTTCATATGCAAGTTATTCTTTAAAATCTCCTCATATAATAATTTCATAAAACTCTTTGCATGTAGGCCTCTCCACAAACACTTGATTTCGATCCTTGTGATGGGAAATAAATGGTTCTTAAGTAGATGATCAGTAAGATTCCATGGATATTCCATTGGATAGTTTTTCAAAACAAATCTGCTAAAATTATAATTAAAAATATAAAATTTACATTATAAGGGTTTATTTCTCTTCAGATTTCTGGATTTATAAATTAGTGTCTATTGTATATGCATGAAAATTATAACTATGCATAAAATAGAAAATAATAAAAGAAACTCACAAACCACAATAGACACAAAATATATCATGGGAAACCCTTTAGGTAAAAACCCAACTGGAACACGAGGATGCTCTGCTCCCTTTCTCCAAATAGAAAATGGTTTCAAGTGCAAAGAAGTAAGGCCTATGGACTGTAGGCTATTACAGTGCATAAATACTCTCTATGTACTTTGTCCTTATCCATCTCAGATACTCTGCTTGTTTATGGAACAAAATACATTAAAATATAATGGAACCCTTTTTCCTCCCAGTGGCCTGGTTATGACATAACTTGATAGGCTACTAATGGTTATGTTTGACTTCTTGAACTCTTAACTAGAGTTACAATATTGAATTTTCTAGAATCTTATTCAACACAATCATGTGGCTAGGCCATTTTCCATGAGTAATGGGGACTAACGTGGCATCCTTTCAATCTATGGTGGACAAAACAGGAAGGGTTAATTTCTGAGTGGTATAATATTTTCATGTGGACCCTAGTTGAGGTGATTCTTACGTCATTGGAAACGCTTCTATGCGTAGAATAGGAAATAAATGTTTTGCAATCATGTGGAAAAGATATACCCCCATAAAATATTGTTTGATGCCTCAAAATTCCCCAAAGTGTTTTCTACGCCAATTTTCCAAGCTACATAACGTTGGTAAAAATGGCTTTGTGACATTATTACTCCACTTTTTCACACTAAAATCATCTAGATGGATGAAAAATATAGTGATCCAATCCAGATCACAGCTCAAAATGTTTGGAGGATTTTAGTCTCCAAAAGTTTCTACTAATTAAGGAAAGGGAATTTTTCCTTTACCTTCTCTCGGGTGTACCATTTAGCCTTTCCTGGAAGTTGTCCATTCAACTCAATAGAACAAAGGTCATGTTACCCATGTCTTGTAGTTCAAGACCTATTCTACAAAATTTTATCCTCTATTAACTCCGCTTGATCATCTAGAGCCAAATCCTCTATAGAAGGTACAACTTGTTCCTCTTCTTGATCTAGCATTGAAGACTCATAGAGTTTTATATTCTATGAATTCATAACTAGGTAAATGCACATGTATGGGGGCATACTAAGTATATAAGAATTACCTCCCACCTTTTCTAGTATCTCAAAGGGATCATTTTGTAGACCCTTGATTTTCTTACAAGGACCCTATAGACTCTCTTTTTTTAACTATATCCATACTCTATCTCCCTCCTTGAACGACTTCTTTGTTCTATGTTGATATTTCCTGGACTTATATTTTTCCTATGACTTCCATAGTGCCTCTTGTACCTGCATATGGATCTACTTCATCTTCTAAAAAAAAATTCAGCCCTCAAGGCATCCCTTGTAATATCCTCCCTCACAACTCCTTGTTGGCGATATGAAATGGGGACCTACTAGTGGAAGTGTAGACTGCTCTATTATAAGACTATTATATATACATATAAGATTTTCATCCTAGGTGATATCCCTTATTGTTATAGCAAGAATGTTGTAACTCCAAAGGGTCTCAACTTTAACTCTCAACTTGGGGTTCATACAAACTTAAGAGGGGTCAAAACTATGTGTCAAGATGTAATGTTTTCTTATTTTTTTGATATTATGAGAGTGAAAGAAATTGAAGAGAAACCGAGTTACACAAAATCCATTATGTTGTATATGCTATAGGAAATACTCAATGATTACAGGAAAGAAACAATAATAAGAAAATCCATTATATTTTCAGAAAAATTAAGTAAACCAATTCAATATTGATGAAATAAAATAAAATCCAGTCTATTGTGCATGAAACGAAAACTTGCAGCTGAAAGAAAGCATTGAAACACCAAACCCTAATTTATAGAAAAAAACATTTTTGCCACAACAACTAGGTGAAATATTCTATTATGTGTATGGGCTTCCAAATTCCATCCTTAGGGTCTTAAAAACATTGCAACATTTAAAGGAAGGTTAATTATTCTTTGGATGCAAATATACATGAGATTTTGATGCAAATTGTTGGCTACTACACGAGTTCCTGTTTTGCTAGACAAGACAATCCAGTGGGAAACAAAAGTACTAGAGATGTGGTTTGAAGGAAAGGTGAGCTAATGGAAGGCTAAAGTATGTTAAAGGGCTCCTATACAAATCCTTACACCTATGATGGAAAAATTTATTCGTCAAAATAAAAATCCTATGGTTTCGTGTAGCTCTACAAAATAGAAAATTATGCAATAATGAAACACAAAATAGTATGGAGAAAAAGTAAAGAACAACTATATAAATAAAATAATGCATGGGAAGGAATTTCAACTTCATAAAACTATTATTGCTAAATTTTACTAAAACAAGATGCAAAAAATAAGGTTTGTAATAAAAATTATGTTTAGAAATGAGATTATGAAAATGGTTGATTGAATTCATGCATGAAAAGGTAAGTGTACAAAGAGGGGTCTTGAGCACCTAGGGTGGGACGTAACCCAAGGACACTTATATATCTAAATATTATAGTCTAGGTACTAAAAATGCTTCTCATTTATAAAAAAATGTGCTCATACATTATAGATTACAGGACCAAAATTCTTAGCCTAATGCCTCTACTTGACTACAACTAACTTCCTATTTCCAAAATTTGACTCCTAGTGGGCTACTTGAGCCCTTGATTTATGCAAAATAGTTGAGGGGAAACATTCTTAAAGAGATGTATTTAACAAAATTTCATCCTCTATCAACTGCACTTGAGCATTTAGAGCCAAATCCTCTATAGAAGGTAGGACTAATTCCTCTTTTTGCTCTAGCATTGAAGGCTCATAGAGTTTTAGTTTCTCTACATTCATAGATAAGTAAATGTCCATGTATGGGGGATATTAAGTGTATAAGAATTATCTCTTACCTTTTCTACTATCTCAAATGGACCATTGATTTGAAAATGTTTGATCGTCCTCTGACACTTTGCAAGATTTTAAAATTATGTATTTAGTTCATAATTTATTCACATATGAATAGTCAAATTTTTATGAACTTAAAGATGAAAATTATTTCAAAGCATAAAAATGACATAAAGCAAGAGACACAACCAGTTGATGATGGAGTTCACCCCTCTCAAGCTATGTCTCCAGGCATTCCTCAAAGGCTAGGCCACTTTATTGTCCTCGCTGCAAAGTGAGAACATCAATAATATTTGTCTTGTAGAGTCAAGCTGATGATGGAGTGTCAATGTTTCCCTTCAGGAAATGTCCTCCTACAGAGAACTCCCACCCTTAAATTGACTCAATTTTACAAATAAGCAATTACGCCAATACAAGGAGGACTAAGAAACAATGGCCGTTGTACTCAACTTGAGATCAAAAAGATATATGTCAGCTTCAAAGGTCTCTTACATCAACTTCACCATTCTATAATGTGATAAAAATAGTAAACTATGTTGCAATTAAGGAAACTGAAAACTGAAAGAAGAAATGGTGGGGGTCCAAGTGGAATTGGCGAGTGGCCACCAATATCCACCTGGATCATTCCTCCCACCTTAAGAAGCAATGGTCCCCATTGCATTGAGTTCCTCCATGAGATGAGGAAACTTCTGCTGAACTTGGTCCCTGATGAGCCACTTGCTTTGGTGAAGGAGTTGGCATGCTTTGACAACTTGATACAATTGGATATTCTGTGGGTGAGTATGCTTGATCTGCGTGTCCATGATCTAATCAGTTGTAGCTTGTTCCATGCAATCTGGATTTAACTCTATGGGTTTGAGTTGTTCTGCAATGTTGGATCTGTCTAGTAATGGTGGAAAGTATGGCCAAAGGTGGTCCACATTGAACGCTAGGTGCAAGCCAAGGAATGGGGGAATGTTGAGCTCAAAAGCATTGTCTCCCATAGCCTTGGTAATGGTGTAAGGACCATATCGGAGTGGTTTTAGTTTCTGATAAGCTCCAGTAAGGTGTTCCTTTTGCAAATGCAACCAGACTTTGTCACCCACCTGAAACTTGTGTGGCACTCGATGTTGATCGTGTCACTGCTTGTACTTGGCATTTGATTTCTCCACAATGTCATGGACTTGCAGGCGAATATTTTGGATGTTCTCAATGAAGCTATCTGCCTTATCTGTTTCGGACTGGACATGAGCCGAATCTGCATGAGTAGATGCAAATGGCATGGCCACATCAATGGGACATAATGGCTAGAATCCCAAGCTCACCTGAAAAGGGTTGTGTCCAGTCGAGTTGCGGAGGGCCTGGTTGTAGTTGTGCTAAACATAGGGGAGGCTCTCGTCCCATGTGTGTGGATGCTTTGAGTTGTACATGTGCAGAATGTGTATGATCATCCTGTTGACAACCTCTGTCTGGCCATCAGTTTGAGGATGGAAGGTTGTGGACTTAGTGAGTTTGGTGTCCAACATCGACCAGAGACTAGACCAAAATGTACTAAGGAACCTGTTGTCCCAATCTGAGATGATAGACTGTAGGATCCCAAAGTGTACCCACACTCGTTCAAAGAAGAGTTTAACAGTGGCTTCTACTGCAATATTCTTCTTGCAGACCATGATAATAGCCATCCTCAAGAACATGTCAATGACCACAAAAACACAGTCGTTTCCATGCTTAGTGGAAGGAAGGCTTGACATGTAATCCATGGAGATAGATTCCAAAGGTCGACTATGGGTAGGAAGATGGGTATAGATGCCTTGCTTCCTGATGGTCGATTTGGAAATGGTGCAGGCAGTGTATGACCTGATGTACTTCCCGACATCTTGTCGAAGATTCAGCCAATAGAAATACTTCTGTAGTACTGCCACCATTTTCTCGTGTTAGGTCCCTATAATACTAGTGTAACCCCTTATTGTTATTAGTACAACCCCCTTTTATATTTTTGTGCCCATGTAGTCCCATATTTTTATTATTGTGCCGCATAGAAGCCCACTATAGCTACTATTGTGCCCTTACATTATTATTGATATGTCGGTTCTGATTATATTATGACCCCTTAGACTCCTATATCTAGAAAGGAGGTCTTGTCATTTGTATCATCTAATAATTGTTCATTTGTGTAATGTAAAGGAGGTTTCCCCCTCGAAGAGGCTTATTTATAAGGTGTTGATCTATCTTTTCTATCTTTTTGTGAGCTGGTTTCTTAACATTTGGTATCAGAGCTTTGGATTCTAGGGTTTTGCTACTCCAAATAGGTCATCGTGGAATTTCCACTATAACTATTGTTGTGTGATGTTTCATAAGATTAAAAAAAACCCATTGGAGACGAACGCGTTCTGAATCTCGGGTCCAAATTTTAGATCTTGGCCCACTACATTTTTGGATATATGATCCAAGGACATTAGGGTTTTTTCAGACTCCCAAGTTACATCCTAAACAAGTGACCTTGGGAAAATCATCATAACTCTCTCTCTCTGAGCATTACATTGAAATTTCGTAAGAATTTAAAGAAAGAGAACAGAGTGTGTTTTGTTTGGGTATAATTTTAAGAATCTATGGTTGAAACAATGACACGTGGCACTTCGTACAATTTCATTCCACTAAACTAGTCTATAATTAGGTCACTGTGGGAGATTTGGCATAAAGTTGCCTTAGAGAATCCAATCGTGATCAGACTTGAGGGGTTAGAAAGAGGATTTAGAGAGATATTATAGACCGAAATTTCTGAACTTAAAGATCCAAAATTGCAGAGTTAAAGTCATTTCAATATTGAGCTCCTAAAATCAAGAAAAAGTGAGATGAGGAAGTTTGATGTCAAGGATCAGGTAAATTGGATACTACAAGTGGAGAAATATTTTGATCTACATGGTGTACCACTGTTACAAAAGGTAAGTATTGCATCTTCATATTTAGAACCAGATCAATTTTTGTCATATAAAGAGCTTTGTTCTCGTAAACCACTTGTTACGTGGTCAATTTTGATGAAGGAAATGATAGCACATTATGAGGATACAAAGAGAAACACCTTCTTTAACCAATTGATATATCTCAAACAAAAGTGTTTAATGGTAGAGCACAACAAGGACTTTCAAAAATTGGATATAAGGGGAAATGATATTCTAGAGAAGTAGAGGATTGATGTCTCCATAGGGACTTTAAAGCATAACATTCAACATGAGGTTCATCTTTGGGAACCTGATTCATTGGAGAAGGCATTAAGGTCGGCAAGAAAAGTGGAAAGCAAAATTATGACAATAATAAATTCTACCCCTCACAACTATAAAGATAGAATTGTTGTTTCTCCTAGCATTCCACAAACTACAAGGGTGACACCACAACAATTGGAAGAAAAAAGAGCAAAAGGACTTTGTTACAATTGTGATAAAAAAATACATTAAAGGTCATAAGTGTGCTGAGAAGAAATTATTTTACATCGATTGTGAAGAGGAGGAAGAAAAGGATCAAGAAGAAAAAATTTCAAGTGAAAGATCACATCGATAAAGAAGAAATGAATCCGACCATATCTTGTAATGCATTGGCCAGAATTACCACTCCTCAAACTATCAAGATATACGGACATATCAAGAAGAAAAATGTTCAAGAAGTGAAAGATCACATCGAGCATAAAGAAATGAATTCGACCATATCTTGTAATGCATTGGAAGAAATTACAACTCCTCAAACTCTTAAAATAGAAGGACATATCAAGAAGAAAAAGATTCAAGAAGTGAAAGATCACATCAAGCATCAACAACAAGTTCTCCAACATTTAGAGGATAACAAAAATTTGGTGCGGAATAGAATTAAACAACAGGCAAATCAACATCCAGTGAAAGAAGTTTTGATGTAGGCTATTGGGTATTTTTACAGCTACATCTCAAGCAAGATATTTATGAGAAGGAAATGTTGGCAATATTACATGCACTTAAGAAATGGCGACCTTACCTAATGGGAAGACAATTCGAGGTAAAAGTGGATCATGATAGTCTTAAATACTTTTTAGAACAAAGATTATCTTTAGAAGAATAGAAAAAATGGGTCGCAAATGTGTTGGGTTATGACTTTGAAATCATCTACAAAAAACGAAAGAAAAATGTTGTTTCATATGCACTCTCAAGAAAGGATGAGGATGTGGAAGCATTGTTTTGTGCTATTTCTTTATCCAACTAGATTGGATAAATGAAGCAAGGGATGAATGGAAGAAGGATGAATAAGTGTGGCAACTCATTCAAAAGTTGCAGAAGATCCTAGTTCAAACAATATTGCCAAAACTTGACAAGGAAAGACAAATCATATTGGAACCTAGAGTAGTCATAGAAACAAATACCCAACAGCTACGAAATCGATCAATTTCAAAGTATGTCATCAAGTGGAAGAACTTACCCACTTAAGATTCCACATGGGAGGACAAGAATTTTATAAAGAAGCATCAAGAACTTCTCAAGCGTTGAGGGAAACACTTTTTGAAGGAGAGGGGCATGTTAGGTCCCTATAATACTAGTGTAACCCCTTATTGTTATTAGTACAACTCCCTTATTATGTTATTGTGCCCATGTAGTACCCATATTGTTATTATTGTGCCCCATAGAAGCCCACTATTGTTACTATTGTGCCCTTACATTATTATTGTTATGTCGGCTCGGATTATATTATGACCCCTTAGAATCCTATATATAGAAAGGAGGTCTTGTCATTTGTATCATCTAAGAATTGTTCATTTCTGTAATGTAAAGGAGGTTTCCCCCTCAAAGAGGCTTATTTCTAAGGCGTTGATCTATCTTTTCTATCTTTTTGTGAGTTGGTTTCATAACATCTCGACCCCGAAATGCCCAACAACCCGACTGTAGTGTGCTTCCCAAATCATCTTGGCACACTCGCTTGAAGGAACACAAAGGTGACCCAGGTGGCATAATAGAGCATCCTAGAGGTGAAAATCTACAACATGCTGACCCTCCAAGAGTGTCTAGTATGTGCGGCCAAATTCTGGGTCACTTTTGTAGAGAAGAGGCCAATCAGAAGTCTCGTGCCCACAAGAGTTAAGCATGGTGGTTAACGCCATGATGGGTGGTCGACTGAGGCAATCTACAACATTATTGGTGCTACGCTTCTTATACTTGATATTAAAATGGAAATGTTGCAGATATGTGGACCACTTCTGATGGAAATAATTCTGAAATTTCCCTTGGGTTTGTATGAACTGCAGGGGCTGGTGGTCTGTGTGGATGACCATTTCCTTCCCCAAAATGTAATGCTTCAATTGTCAACAGGTCTGCAGAATGGAATACATATCTTTGTCATAAGTGGAATACTTCTATACTGTGTCTAAGAGTGTCTCACTATGACATGCCACTGGATGCCTGTGTTGAGTAAGGACTGCCCCAATAGCATAGTCAAAGGCATCTATCTCGACCTCAAATGGTTGTTGCAAGTCTGGTAATGCGAGAACAGGTGTCAAGCAGAGGCGATTTTTCAACTCTGTGAATGCCTTCTGTTGAGATTCAGACCAAAATAATTATTATTTCACTCCTCCCTTAGTGACTTGACTCAAGGGCCAAGTGTATGAGAAAATCCCAACAAAAACTTGTGGTATAAGTTGGCAAGACCTAGAAAGCTGCGAAGCTCTATCATAGTGGTTGGAGATGGAAAATCCTAAATGACTTGGATCTTAGCTAGATCCACATGCACCCCCTGTTCATCAATAATGTAACTCAAATACTGAAATTGGGTCATTCCAAAAGTGCATTTCTCCAAATTGGCACATAACTTATGTTGTCACAGTGTTCAGAGGACCTATTGGATGTGGTGGAGGTGCTCTTCCCAACTCTGGCTTAAGATCAGGATGTCATCCAAGTATACCACTACAAATGAGTTGGTGAATGGCCATAAGATGTCATCCATTAGCCTCATGAAGGTTGCAGGAGCATTCATCAATATGAAAGGCATAACCAACCATTCAAAAAGGCCCTCCTTGGCTTTGAAGGTAGTATTCCACACATCGGAGGGTTCTATTGGTACCTAGTGATATCCTGACTTCAAATCAATCTTGCTGAAATATTTTTCCTCCTTCAGTTGGTCCAGGAGGTCATCAATCCATGGGATAAGGTACCTATTACGAACAGTGATCTTGTTCAGCGCCCGATAGTCAATATAGAGTCTCTAAGTCTCATGCTTCTTGTGTTCCAACACGATCGGGCTCCCACAAGACGATGAACTTGGATGAATGTGACCTTTCTATAGTAGCTCCTAAATCTACCTCTTGATTTCATTGTTCTCCAGAACAAATCATCGATAGATTGGTCCATTGGGCAGTGGCGCACCTGGGGTTAGACCGATGGAGTGCTTGACCTGATAGTGTAGAGGAACCCCTGCAGGGGAGGTGAAGATGTCCTCATACTCCTCCATGACCTTGTCCATCTGTAGTTGTCGTACAGAGGGGCCCTTTCTGGAGGTCGTGGCCACCGTCTTATTCTTTCCTTGAGGGCGTATCATCAAGAAAACAAATTTCTCGGTTTTGGAAATGAGCTTACTACATTGTTTTGCAGTAACCAAATAGATGGCGATAGGCGGTGCTACCTCCGGTATCCTTTACAACTTATTTCCCAAAGTAACAATAACAACACGGGACCTTGATTCATACACAACATGTCGCTTCCACAAGTATGGTTGTCCTAATAATACATCACAAACTTCAATGGAAGTAATGTCAGACAATACCTATTCCGTGAGGGGCTCGATGTTGTATGGAAGGCGACATTATTGGCTCATGCGAAGATCTTGTCCTTGGTGAAGCCACCCAATAGTGTACGGTTGTGGATGTATTATGGTCGGTAAGCCCAGCTACTTCACGGCCTCTACCAAAATGAGGTTCTTTTGGCTCTCGCTGTCGATAATAAACTATAGCGAGTAGCCCTTTACTCACATCTGGGAGTGGAAGAGACGTTCCTCCTCCTCTGAATCTTCGAGTTCCTCCTTCTAGATCTTCATAGTGGCAATGGTGGCGTTGGGCTCCGCATTAATAATCTGCTTCCCTTTGTCATTCCCCTTGTCAGGTTTTGAATAAGAGTTGGAACATGCATCTAATTCTGAAACCTTTAGCTTCGCCACCAATGACTACTTGGCCCGACACTCACTTGTGTTGTCAGTGGAGCTCTTATGGAACTCACACCACTTTCCCGTATCCTTTTTCGGCTTCGCAGCATTGTTCTTCTCTTGTAGCTTTGGCAGGTTGTCATGGACCACCCCACCTTGGCTTTGTCCTTTGTTCTGTGGTTTGGGGGCACCTTTCCCTTACTTCGGATTCGCAGATCCAAAGTCTCTCTTCTTCTGTTTAAAATTTTTCTCGGCCTTAACAACATATCGATATGCCATGCTGAGCGAGGAGATGTTTAGGAATTCCATTTCTTCGTGGATGTACTTGTGCAGGAAACCACAATATTTGAGTACCAAATGCTACTTTGAATCCTTGATACCCAACTTTGTGCGAAGGGTATGGAAAATATTGGTAAACTTGGGCACGTCTTGGTCCATTCCCTGCCATAGTGTGGTCCACTTTATGTATTGATCCTCATAGCTTCCGACACAGTAGTACTTCTCCTTCATGGCATCCCAGAATGAATTCCAAGTAGGTGCAGCTAAAAATAGTGAGCATCTACTTTCATCCTTCTGTTCGCAATAGGTTTCCCACCAGTCCTTGACGTGGGGGGCTACTTTTAGAAGAGCGAAAATAATATTTTCCTGACTAGAAAAATCATGAACAGAAAAATAACCCTCTAGTAGATTTAACCATTTATTGATAGCATCTACGTCTATTTGACCCTCAAATATGGGGATTTAAAAATTAACTTCTACCTTAAACAATGTGGTGTTTCTAGAGTAGTTGTTGTAAGCCGATGCGTCGCCCCTAGGTAGCCACTGAAGGATCTGGGCAAAGTTGTCCATCATCGCACTCCTTTGTCACTCGAGGGCTTCTTTGAGTAACATTTTGATAGGATCTCCTACCCCCTCATATTTTTTTTCATCTGCCATTGGAGGCCGTCGAGATTTGCAAGGCTGGTCTTGCAGAGGTTCGACCAGTTCAAGCCCTAACTCTTTATATCCCGAACTCATTGGGGACATGCAAATAAAAACAGAGAAAAAAAGCAGACCGCTCTAATACCACTGATCCAGATTTAAACTGGAACACAAAAAATTAAAGAGATAACCATAAACATAGAGATGCAGCAGAAATAATACTTCATTTCATCAATGTAAAATCCTAAAATATGCTTACAAACAGAAATGGAAATAAACTAGCTAGGGCGATGATAGCTTATCTCTAAGAAGATATGTGGTGGCTACATGCCTCTGAACTGCCTTAAATGAGTCTCAAGGGCCTTTTTTATTATTGAACAATAAGAGAAAACCCTAAACAACCAAAACCCTAACCCGAGGAGATGTAACACCAAGATTTTATGGGCCCCGTTGGGGTGAGTTGGACAGCCAACTTCACGGGGTCACGACTTGGTCATATTATCTCCGTTTGATGCGCATGATAACCTGTTAGAAAGATCTCTCCGAGGAATACGATGAAAAATATGATTTTTGACAAAGAATCTTTGGTGGTAAATTTCCAAAAAAATGGCATTTAGGGCCTCAAAACGGATTTAGAAGTTTAGGACCTAAAAAACTGCTAAAAATAGTAAATTGTGCTACAATTAAAGACACTGAAAAACTGAAAGAAGCAATGGTGGGGGTTGAAGTGGAATTGGTAGGTGGTCACCAATATCCACTTGGATCATTGTTGGCTTTGACTTTTTTCCCAACTTGACATAAACTTTGAATTTTCATAAATTCTTCGTACGAGGTTGGATTCAGTTGTTCAAGTTGCGTTAGATTTAGAACGATGATATCTACGCAATGAGTCTGGGTTCAACTACATATGAGAATTATAAAATTTAGAGAATTTGGAGGATCTGCTGCTATCCATGACCATCCTAGTCTCAAAACATTACATAGCCAATATGACTATACTCAATCAAGATCCATCTCGATCATACCTCCCAACTAAGAGACTTTTGGTCTGGTAAAAGTTTATTATGATAAAGAATTTATTACATCAATAATCATCACATAAATAATCTTGACCCTATTTACAGACTCAACTAGACTTACTGATGTGATGACAAATCATATACACACAATTGACAATTTAAACATAAGGCATGAAATCTGACCAATTCCAAGTAAGCAACTTTTCTGGAGACTTACATTATTCCTTGCCAATTCTCGTTGCTTTCCCTTGTCCTAATTGTGGTGTTGTCAGTTCATGTGATAAAATTGGACATGTTATCTGTGAATTTCCTTTCAGCTTACATTATGAACAAACTCTCTCTCATGAGTCTGCAACGATTGTCTTCTTGCTCGATTTCTTTGAGCTATGTTTTGAAGGTGCCAAGTCCTTCCCTGATTGTATCCAAGTCTTTCCCATATTTTTCTTTACCTACAGTGTTGCATCATTTTTCAGCAGACTAATCCTTGTAGCATGAACCTTTTTATTGTAAGCTTTATGCTTCCAGCATTCAACTACACAATGGTTGTTACTTCTACAAAAATTACATGGATAAGTCTTTTTAACAATCTTCATAGTAAAAATTTGATTAATAGACTCACCTTTTGAATCACTGTTAGAATGACTCGTGTGCTTACCTTTATGATGTTGTAGCTTATTTGCAATTTTATCATGATGTAATGACCAACACTGATATGCTATGTGACACTTCTTTCCACAATAGTCACATGTTGATTGGTCAAATCCCAATCCTTCATATTAGGGTCTTTCCTGAACTGATATTGGCTAGAATCTGCATTCGCCATGCTTGTTGAGGCCTTTACCTTCCTGATATCCCATTATGTTCATCAAATTCATACCAATTCCTTTGGTATGTTCCTCAAAAGCTCCAATCTTAGGATCATTTGAAGCCTCATCCTTATCTATTTTTGAATGAATTTCCTGTGATGTTGGTACATAATAAATTTCCTTAGAAGGTGAGTTAAAAGTACCAATCGCTTCTTCCACTGAATGTGTCTTTGGAGTAGTAGATGGATATGAGATTTCTTCATCCGACTCATGACGTGGATATACTTCATTGTCTCAAATTATAGATGGACTTTGATCTCAAAGACTTCGCCTCTGTTGATTTATTTGCATGACTTTGATTATTGCTTGTAGCCTTTGTTTGTCTTCTTGCAATGATTTCACCATGTGTCGCAAAGCATCATTCTCGTGTCGATATTGCTAATTGAATTATTCCAATTCTTTCACATGAATTTTCTTCATGATTTTACACATACGTGCAATCTGGTCAGAACTTTCTCTGATACCAAAAATGATCTGAAAATGTGTGATCGTCCTCTGACACTTTTCAAGATTTTAAAATTATGTCTTTAGTTCATAATTTATTCGCATATGAATTATCAAATTTTAATGAACTTAAATCAAACTTAGAAATTTTGAAAACTGAAAATAACATTGGAATCAAGTATACCATATTTGAAGTTTGTTTTAATGCCTTGTAAAAAGACCGTAAGTGGCAAAGAAGTCACAAATTTGTTCTTTTGATAAGTCTAGGTGCATTTCAGGATATCAAGAAAAATCATTTCAAATAGGAACACAACATTTATGAGTGCATCCTTGACTACCTTGTGGGAGATTGTAGACACAAATTTGCAGAGGTCTACAACATTCCATCCTTATTTAAATGGGTAGATAGAAGAAGTCAATAGGACTTTGATGCAACTTTTGAAGGGTTACAATTAGAAGCATCTGAATACCTGGGATGAAATATTATATATATACAACAATTATAACAAAGAAGAACAAACTTCTACTAGTAAGTCCACATTTGAAACTTGTTTTGTGTATTTTCCACCTTCACCTTTGCATATTGCATATCGGAAGAAAGGAATAGTGAAGGAGGATATTATAGCGGATGCTTTGAGGGATGAAGAAATTGACGAGAAGATAAGAAATATGTATATAAATGTACAAGAGACACTCCATAAGTCATTGGAAAAATATAATTCCAAGCATGATCAACATAGAACAAATAATTCATTCAAGGTGGGAAATAGGGTATGCTTATATTTGAACGAGGAGAGGCTATAAGGTCTTGGTAAGAAAGTGAAGGCTCTGTAATATGGTTGATCCAGATGGATCTTGATTGAGTCTACTCATATTGGCTATGTAATTTTTTGAGACTAGGATGGTCATGGATAGCAGAAGATCCTCCAAATGCTCCCAATTTTATAATTCCTAAATGCAGTTGAACCTAGGATCATTGTGTAGATATCATCCTTCTGAATCTAATGCAACTTGAATGATTGAAATCTGACTTCGTACAAAGAAGTTATGAAAATTCAAAGTTTAGGTCAAGTTGGGAAACAAGTCAAAGTCAACTAATCAAAGTCAATAGTCTCAACAGCTCATGAGACCAGTGCTAAGTCGAAGAGCTCGTTGTGTTGATTCTAATGGTATTTTTGGTTTTCAAAATGGCCTCCGTATGAGGGAGAAAATGCACTTAGAAGTTTTACTCCAATAGGGAAAAAAGGGGCCAGAGTGGGCCAAGTGGTAGCCTCATAGCAGGACACATGGCAGTCAAATTCAAACTTAGTAGCAGGTCAAACTCCAAAGGTTGGGCTCAAACCCGTGACCTCCAACATTGCATTACAAAACATTACAATTATCCCATAGTTATGTTTTATTAACATTGGTGTAGTTGTATTATTTTAAAGCTTGTTTGAATTACAATTGGGGGTAGTGTTGGCAGAGCCCGCCACATCCGATGGCCCCGCCAAACCCTTGGTTGTATTCTCAGTGCTACCAAACCACATATCAGAGCTTCCATTCTAAACTTGGTGCAGGTCGAGTATTACCATAGTTGGCACGGGAGTCCAAACATGGCATGGAGTTGGCATCACCACCAGAATAATTACAAAGGTTGTTTTAACCGAAGTCTCCAACTAAGTGGGATCGAACCACCGTTGAAACTATATGATATATGTTGTTCCAAAGTTAGCATATTTATCACTGCTCCAAAGATATGTTATACTCATGCTATGTTTAATCATATGTATAACAACTAATGCCACAGGTCGATGTTTAATGCCACTGCCAGTTCAAAAACATGCTATAGTTGGCAGAACACCATGGCACGAAAGCTCCACCAATCGATGTGCATCAACCATATGCCAAATTTTTATGCCACTTTTTTTTTGTTATAACAAATGGAATAGGGGTTGATTATTGATTCACTGTCGATGTCTTATGATAAAACTTTGGGTAATATATGGTATATGAATCCGCCAGTCCAATCGTTTTCAACCATTGAAACACTTTGTTAAAACTATATGATATGGTTTCATACCATATTTGTAATATGGTTGCATTTGATTTATTCGAATTGCTAAGTTTGATATAAACCTTATACCATATTTGAAAACTGAAAATACTTTATTTCGATGGTATTTTCGGTTTTCAAAATTGCTAAGTTTGATTTAAGTTCATTAAAATTTTATTATTCATATGTGAATAAATTATGAACTAAAGACATAATTTTAAAATCTTGTAAAGTGTCAGAAGATGATCACACATTTTCAGATATTTTCGGTATTAGAGAAGGTTTTGACCAGATTACAAGTATGGGTAAAATCACAAAGAAAATTTGGATGCAAGGATTGGAAGAATTCATTCAGCAATATCGACAGGAGAATGTTGCTTTGCGATGCACGGTGAAATCATTGCAAGAAGAAAAAAAAATACCAAGCAAGAATCGAAGCCATGCAGATAAATCAATAGAGGGGAAGTCTCTCAGATCAAAGTCCATCCATAATTGGAGACAATGAAGTATATCCACTTCATGAGTTGGATGAAGAAATCTCATATCCATCTGCTACTCCAAAAATAAAGTTTGGTGGAAGAAGCAATTAGTACTTTTTCCTCACCTTCTGAGGAACATTCTTATGTACCAACATCTCAGGAAATTTATTCAGAAATAGAGAAGGAAGAGGTTTCAAGTGATCCTGAGGTTGAAGCTTTCGAGAAACATACCAAATGAATTGGCATGAAGTTGATGAACATAATGGGATATCAGCAAGGTAAAGGCCTCAACAAGCATGGCGAAGGCAGACTCCAGCCAATATCAGTTCAGGAAAGACCCCAATTCGAAGGATTGGGATTTGACGAATCAACATTTGACTATTGTGGAAATAAGGGTCATATAGCAGATTAGTGTTGATCACTACATCCTGATAAAATTCCAAATAAGCTACAGGATCATAAAGGTAAGCATACGAGTCATTCTAATAGTGATTCAGAAGGTGAGTCTCTTAATAAAAGTTTTACTATGAATATTGTTAAAAAGACTTATCCATGTACTTGTTGCGGAAGTAACAACCATTGTGTAGCCAAATTTTGACACGTAAATCTTACAATAAAAATGTGCATGCTACAAGGAGTAGTCTGTAGAAGGATGATGCAACACTGGAGGTAAAGAACATTATGGGAAAGACTTCGATACAATTAGGAAAGGACTTGTCACCATCAAAATAGAGCTCAAAGAAATCTAGCAAGAAGACAATCGTTGCAAACTCAGGAGAGAGAGTTTGTTCATAATGTAAGCTAAAAGGAAATTCACAGATCACATGTCCAATTCTATCACATGAATTGAAAACAACACAATTAGGACAAGCAGAGGCAATGAGAACTAGAAAGGAATAGTGTAAGTCTCCAGAAAATTTTCTTACTTGGAACTGGTCAGATTTCATGCCTTATGTTTAAATTGTCAATTGTGTGTCTATGATTTGTCATCACATCAGTAAGTCTAGTTGAGTCTGTAAATAGGGTCAATATTGTTTATGTACTGATGATTGATGTAATAAATTCTTATCATAATAAAATTTTGGTAGACCAAAAGTCTCTTGGATTCAGTTGAACCCAGGCTCATTGCATAGATATCATCGTTCTGAATCTAACGCAACTTGAACAACTAAAATCCAACCTCGTACGAAGAAGTTATGCAAATTCAAAGTTTAGGTCAAATTGGGAAAAAAGTCAAAGTCAACAATATTAGAAACTCATGAGACCAATGCCAAGTTGAGGAGCTCGTCACGCTAATTTGATGGTATTTTTGGTTTGCAAAATGGCCTTGGCATGAGGGTGAAAATGCACTCTAAAGTTTTTCTCCAACAGGGAAAAAAGGGGCTAGAGTGGGCCAAGTGGCAGTCTCATAACAGACGTGGCGGTCAAATTGAAACTCATCAATAGGTCAAATTCCAAAGGTTAGGGTCGAACCCGCGACCTCCAGCATCACATCACAACACCTTACCATTAGCACATGGTAATGTTTTATTAACATTGGTGCAGTTTTATGATTTAAAAGCTTGTTTGAATTGTAATTGGGGGTATAGTTGGAGGTGCCCTCCACATTCGACATCCCCGCCAAACCCTTGGTTATGTTATTGATGCTACCAAATGACGTATCAAATCTTCGATTCTAAACTTGGAGCAGGTCGAGTATTACCACAGTTGGCACGGGAGTCTAAACATGGTGTGGAGTTGACATCACCGCCGAAATAATTATAAATCTTGTTTTAACCAAAGTCTACAACTGAGCGGGACCAAACCACAATTGAAACTATATGCTATATGTTGTTCCAAAGATAGCATATGTGTCGTTGCTCCACACATATGTTATATTTGGGCTATGTTTAGTATTATGTATAACAGCTAATGCCACGGGCCGATGTCTAATGCCATGGCCAGTTCAAAGATATGCTATGGTTGGCACAACACCATGACGCAGAGGCTCAACCAACCGGCATGCATAAACCATATGCAAAAGTATTATGCCATTGGTTCTTGTTATAAAAAATGTGACAAGGGTTGAACATTGATTCACCACCCAAGTCTTATGATAAAACTTTGAGTTATATATGGTATATGAATCAGCCAGTCCAATGGTTTTCAACCATAAAAAAACACTTTTTTAAAACTATATGATATGGTTTCATACCATATTTGTAATATGGTTGCATTCAATTTATTCGAATTGCTAAGTTTTATATAAACCTTATACCATATTTGAAATGTAGTTGTGCCAAAATCAAAACACATTGCTTTATATAGCCAAACCCCATCCCAAGAGGTCTGTGGGTTTGACCCCGTGACCTGCCCATGGGTTATAAGAAGAATTTACCATTACAACACTACACAAGAGTGGAACATATAGCAGCTCGAATTTGTGTTATTGGTCCCTGTAGTATGCCTTTTGAGGCATAACTTGGTCGATACGAAAAATGATCTGAAAATCTGTGATCGTCCTCTAACACTTTGCAAGATTTTAAAATTATGTCTTTAGTTCATAATTTATTCACATATGAATAATCAAATTTTAATGAAATTAAAGATGAAAAATACTCAAATCATAAAAATGACATAAAGCAAGAGACAAAACTAGTTGATGATGGAGTTCACCCCTCCCGGGCTACGTCTTTGGGCCTTGCTCAAAGGCTAGGTCGCTTTATTGATCTCGCTGCAAAGTGAGTACATCAATAATATTTATCTTGTAGAGTCAAGTTAATGATGGAGTGGAAATGTTTCCCTTTAGGAAACGTCCTCCTATAGAGAACTCTCACCCTTGAACTGACTCAATTTTACAAAGAGGTGATTGCGCTAATACAAGGAGGACTAAGCAACAATAGTCCTTGTACTCAACTCGAGATCAAAAAGCAATATCTAGAAATCAAAAAGTCTCTTACATCAACTTCACCATTCTGGAACGTGCTCGTAGGCATCAATGGCTACTGTCAGAGGATAGACCTCAATCTCAACTTCCCAATGCAACTTACAGATCTAAAAAAGTCATAATATTGTCCAAGTTATGCCTCAAAAGGCATACTACAACTACCAATAACACAAATTTGAGCTCCTCTCTATTCAACTCCTATGCTCTGGTGTAATGGAAAATTCCTTTTATAGCCCGTGAGTAGGTCTTGGGGTCAAACCCGCGGACCTCCTAGGATTTGGTTTTTATATACAAAAAAAATCATTTTGATTTGGGTGCAACGAGCTCTTCGACTTGGCACTAGTCTCATGAGCTTTTGAGACTGTTGACTTTGACCAGTTGACTTTGAATTGTTTCACAACTTGACCTAACTTTGACTTTTCATAACTTCTTTGTACGAAGTCAGATTTTAGTCAAGTTGTGTTAGATTCAGAATGACGATATCTACGCAATGATCCCAGGTTCAAATGCATTTAGGACTTGTAAAATGGGGAGTATTTGGAGGATCTTCTTCTATCCATGACCATCTTGGTCTCAAAACATTACATATCCAATATGAGTAGAATAAATCAAGATCCATCTCGATCAACCATATTGTAGAGCCTTCAATTTCTTACTAGGACCTTATAGCCTCTGCTTGTTCAAATATAAGCATACTCTATCTCCCACCTTGAATGAATTCTTTGTTCTATGTTGATCATGCTTGGAATTATATTTTTCGAATGACTTATGGAGTGTCTCTTGTACATTTATATACATATTTATTATCTTCTCGACAATTTGTTCATCCCTCGAGGCATCCCCTATAAGGTCCTCCTTCACTCTTCCTTTCTTCCCATATGCAATATGGAGAGGTGAAGATGGATAATACACAAAACAAGCTTCAAATTTTGACTTACTAGTATAAGTTTGTTCTACTTTGTTATAATTGTTGCATATATATAAGATTTCCATAACACATCTTCAGATGCTTCTAACTGTAACCCCTCAAAATTTGCATCAAAGTCTCATTGACTACTTCTATATACCCATTTAACTAAGGATGGAATGTTGTAGACCTCTGCAAATTTGTGTCCATCATCTCCCACAAGGTAGTAAAGAATTCACTCATAAACCTTGTGTTCCTATTTGAAATGATGTTGCTTGATATCCCAAAGTGCACCCAAACCTATCAAAAGAACAAGTTTGTGACTTCTTTCCCACTTACGGTCTTTTTACAAGGCATTAAAACAAACTTCTTATTGAACATTTCAACTACTACAAATAGGTAGTCATGTCCCTTCTTGGTTTTTGGTAAACCTCTCACAAAGCCTATGGAACTACTTTCCCAAGAACAAGGGGGTACAAGCAGGGGATGATATAGACCATGTTTCCTATTACTAGTCTTGATATTACAGCAAAGCATGAACCATCTTGTAAACTTAGTTACCTATTCTTGCATATTAGGCAACTACACATACCTTTTCAAGTTGGCCAATATATTCCCTACACCAAATTGTCCTACAACATTAGAGCTATGATCCTCTCTAATCAGCTACAATCTGTCACCTTCAGTAACACATATTTGATCTATATTGTAGAGTAAATCATCTAGAGTTGGTATTCAATAATTTTGTCACCATGCTAAACATGACTCTAGCTCTCCATATTTTGAAACATCTCCTTGAAGTCACCATCATCTGAATACACCTCTCTATATGCATCATGGTGAATGGATCCATGTGCATTATAGTTCCCACAACTATGATTTTTTATGTGGGCAGCCTTGAAAGATTCTTAGCTAGATTGGTTTTTCTTCCGTTTTTACAATTGATCACTAAATTAAATTGTTTTAGAAACCCCATCCACTTGCCATGCTTGGATTTTTGTAACTTACTCTAGGCTTGCAAGTACTATAGTGTATCTTGATATGTGTGGATTATTGTTTGCTTCCCTATTATATAGTGCTTCCACTCCTTCACAACTTGCACCAAGGAATAGAGTGCCTTATCATAGGTAAGATATTTAAGAACTTCCCAATGAAATACTTTCAAATTGTAGCATGCAGGCCTTCCTCCCTGTATCAAGCCTACTCCCATAATGTACTCACTCACATCTGTCTCCACTTTAAAGGGTTGCTACAATTTTAGTAATGTGAGAGTTGGTGCTTGAATAATTTTCTTCTTTAGCTACTACAAGGCCGTCCGCTAACCCTTTCCCCACTAGAAAATTTTTCCACTTGTTGTTATGGTGTGGAGTGGTGCTACTACTATTGAAATTAAGGCTATTAATTTTCCTCAGGAGTTATGTTTCCCCAGTAAAACACCTGACCTCAAAAACATTAGTAAGAAATGACCATTTCATGATGGCCTTGATCTTGGTAGGATCCGTTTTCATCTCTCCTTCACCTATCACATACCCCTGATACACCAAATACTATTGTGCAAGCTCACAATTGAGATTTTATAGTAGCTAGTGCTTCATTAATGTTTCCAACACCTATGTCAAATGTGAGATGTGCTACTCCTAGGTAGCATTGGATACTATTATATCATCCAAATAGACAATAACAAATGAATATATAGAAGGGCACAATATATGATTCATTAACCTCATAACTGTAGTTGGTCTATTACATAGGTTGAATGGCATGGATAACCACTCATAAAAACCTTGCTTGGTTTTGAAGGTGGTTTTCTAGACATCTTCTTCTTTACTCAAACTTGGTGATATCTAGACTTTAAGTCCAACTTGGTGAAGTATTTCTGTTGTATAAATTGATCTAAAATATCATCTATTTTGGCTAGGGGGTACTTATTCTTCAGCGTGATTTTGTTTAGCACCCTCTAATAAATACACATCCACCAAATCCCACACTTCCTTGGCCCAAGGATGATGGGTGACCCATGAGATGATGTATATGGTCAGATGCCACCCTATTATAGCAGTTGTTGTAATTGTTTCTTCACCTCACTCGCTTCTATAATGGACTTCCTCTATAGCCCAATGTTTGGAAATGGGGAGTCTACCAATAGATGGATCTCATGCTACACTTCCCTCTTTCATGGTAGCCCTTTCAACTCCCAAAACACATCAATGTATGTTGGTAGAAACTCTTCCAATTTTGTTTTTGTTTCTTAGTACACCTCTCCAGTGATTCTTTTTCTCTCACCGACTCCTTTATAGACTAATTTTCTCCTAAAAATAATAAAACATAGTTCTTGCTATATCTAATCATTTACTTGGATTGGTTGGCACTTACCAGCAAAATTTTCAACTTACCTTTGTGCACATTGATGGAAAATGATTTTCCATCCTTGACGAGGTAGTATTGGTTGCCTCTCCACTTGAAGATTGCATCTTGCATGTACATATAGGGACTTCCAAATAGTACCCCACATACATCAAGGAAAACCACATATAGTTCTACTTCATCAATAAAATCAACATCGATAACAAATCAAAATTTTCACTATTTGGTTACCTTTACCTTTGCATTCTAATTTACCCAACCCAGTGGATATGAGCTTGGATGATCATGAAATTCCAATTCAAATTTGTTGACCAGATTTGTTGCAATGAGTTTTTCTAGCAATCCTTAGTCAAACAAGGCACCAATATTAGTCTTATTAACCTATATCTTTATATGGAAGAACACAACCTCTTCTTTATCTTTATATGGAAGAACCTAACCGTTTCTTTCTCTTCCTCTGGTTGAATTTTACTTAGATTCACCTCCTTCTGCACTGACGTATAAATGACATTTTCGTCCAAACCACTTTCAACTTGGTTTCTTGAATCAATAACCATGATATTCTTCTTCTTATTATATTTCTTTTTGTTCTTCAGGTTGAGCTCTAGATGCAACTTCCAACGCTTCCCAATCTATGTGACATCAACGTTATAGGGGTTGTGTTTGTTAGCATATGAATCCCAAATCCACCTTCCTTCTAGCCAGTTTCTTCCTACAATTAAATATCAAAATAATGAATTATGTTAGTGATTAAATGTGGAATAAAAAACATTTAATTAAGTGGAACAATGCATAAACAAAAACTAAATTAAAAATAAATGAAAATAGCTAGAAACAAGATAATGAAGTGAAACAAATCAACAAAGGAGTAGGAAAAGGATCCTTGTTATTTTTTTTTGGTAGTGGAAGAGTTACAAATGAATTTCAAAGACACTTGAAGAGAGTTGATTGAGAAGTGGTGCTCAATATCTCAACAAGGATTTACCCTTCTCAATACCTTTTGCAAGCTCATTCTTTATCAAAGAAACAAGGAAAACTATCTCAAATGGTGGAATTCTCCTAGCCTTTGTATGCTTGATTTATTTAATGAAAATTTGGAAGCTTAACAATGCACAACTTCTTCTTTTTGGATGTCCATGATCTTTCATTTATAGAATTTTTGAACACACTCTTTCTCCTTTGGCTCATCAGTGAGGTTGTTTGGATCATAAATGAGATGAGATCTACCATCCTCCTTCTATTAAGGCTTCTTGGAGCTTAAGGCTCCAATGGTAATCCCATCATGTCAAGATTTCATGCATTTTCAAAGTAAGTGCACCTCCCTAGGTGCTAACTAGGCTTCCTGTGAACCTCATGGCTATCAAAGAAAAAGTTGCAAATGTGCAATTAAATGTCTTTGGAGTACCCAAGAGGGTTGATTTTTTAAATCAATTTTAGGAAAAAGTTTTTATTTTTTCTTTTCATAATGTTTCTAGCTCCAAATGTGTCATTTGTACATGTTTCTTACTGACTCTGAGTATCTTTTTCTATGTACAAATTAGTGTACCATTTTTTCATAATAACATGATCTGAATCGGATCCTTAAACACACTTAAAAGTTTTCTGAACTCTATAAAACTCATGTCAAAGTTTCAAAGCCTTATGAATGTCGACTTTATTAGAATAACCTCTAAACAATGGCAACTTATGATCAACACGGAGCAACGAGGATCCTTGGTCAAAGCATGCAGATTGTTGGCCCATGGTAACCACGCACTAGTGCAAATTGACAAATGGGAGGTCAAATCCCAAAACATAAGTAGTTTCTGATACACGATTAGCACTAATCACGTATCGCAAGGTGTCTCCCTCAGTGAAGGAAAGCCCCCAAGCGCTCAGTCCCAAGGAAAGCATAAAACTGTATGTAAATCACCAATTTCATCAAAGGCGGGCCCCGCACTAAAACCAGCAGGATATCGGAAGGGCTTCAAGTGGTAAGCATGTTCGACCGAGTCCTGCCTGATGCCATACAACGGGTGACATGCATCTAGTAGATGAGAGAGAAAACCGCTCACATTAGATGGGTAAAAGGCATGCTACTTACCTGCCCGATATGGATGGAGACTGTAGGATCTAGAGGCTCCAGATCAACGGAGGAGAAACAATCTGATGGAGGACTAGATTCAATGGGAAAATAGGCTGAGGTAGATAAGATTTGAAATATGGCATGACCGATGAGTTGGCAGAGGAATCAGTTTCGTGGGCAACCTTGGAGCAACGGAAATAACAATCGTTCAAAGAGAACTGACACTCAGTTCGTGAGGAAACAGGTGGCCACCTCTCTGTGAAGTGTTACACAGTGATGATGACGCAGAGCATGGGAATTCCAACAGATAGAGGTAGGAGATCCAGACAGCCAGGAAGTGGAAATAACAACAAGGAAGTGGATTGGCTTTAAGCCACGAACTGACAGAGAGTAAGACAGGTGGAGAGGAAGCAGATAGCCGAGAGGCCAAAGAGAAGTGAATTGCAGAGAATAGAAAAGCTGAGCTGACCTGCAAAGCAAAGGTAGTATCGAGCCAGACAGAGACAGAGAGAGTCAGAGAGTCTGTGAACTCTAGAGAAGGCTTGAGAGGTTCAAGAAAACTCCTCTGAGTAAACCTGTTGGGTATTGAGTCTCATATTGAACTCATACCACTGTGACCAGCTGAGGTCGAGATTCAGTAAGGGGAGTCTGTGTACTCTAGAGACTTGGGAAATCCAAGTACAGTCCTACTGATCATCATCTATTGAGTGAGACTCAAATTTAGATCACTGTTGTAAAAAAAAATTCTTTTTAAGACACAATAGAAAGGCCGCCACTAAAGGCTGGACCACGAGACATAGCCCAGGAGGATTGGGTGAACTCCTCATTAAACTTGTTGTGTTTATGTGTTTTCTTGTTGTTAAATTGGAAACTATGGCCAAACTTCATGTGGGTCATCTTATTCATGGCCGATAATATTTTTATTAGATTCCTCTCGTTGAGAGGTGTAGGATTCATATAAAGATCATCCGATTCTGATAAGTATTCATGGAGATATGAATTTATTTTGATTATGGAATTATTATCAAGCCAACCTACAACTCATGTAGGCTCAGAAGCCCAATAGTCACATCTATTCAAACATCATCAACTGTGTATAAATACAAGAGGACTTCTCCTTATTTTCACTCACTCATCTCATCTCTCTCTCTCTCTCTCTCTCTCTCTCTCTCTCTCTCTCTCTCTACTGTGCAAAAAAGAGTCTCTTCTCTAATGTGTAGAAAAGGGTCTCTCCCTCAAACATGTGAAGCCGGAAGCTGCAACTATAGAAGTAAAGTTTGACCTATGTGGACTAGAAGATCTCCTCATCTGAACTACATTGTAGGTTCATCTGAGCCTCCTCTAAAAGGCGCAACTTTTGGTGGTGGAATCAAGTCAATCTGACGGACGGTTTGCAAGATATCGACTGCCCTAATTTGAAGGAAGCTACTAAAACTAAAGCTGCAACTACAGAAGTAAAGTTTGACCTACGTGGACCAAAATATCTCCTCATCTGAACTATGTTGTAGGTTCATCTAAACCTCCTCTAGGAGTTGCAACTTTTGGTGGTGGAATCAAGCCAACCTGACGGTCGGTTTGTGAGATATCGTCTGCCCTAGTTTTGATGATGAAGTCGCTAATGTTGATGCTATTGATCTAGGGTTTGCTACTGCTGATATAGATCAAATTTATTGTAAGATTTATCTTTGTTGAATTATTGAAGATAAAAGACGATTTTTTCAAAGGGTTTCCCCACACATTGTGGGGTTTGTCCCTGGCTAGCCGCCACATCTTGTGTCTCTTGTCTTGGCTTGTCTTCTGTCAATCGTTTAATGTTCTATTTTCACTTTACTTTATGTACATGTGATTGCTAATCTGTGGAATATAATAAGAAAAAGAAGTAAACTATTATAAGCATAGAACATACCATAACTTAACATGGAATCAGAGCTGAGATGAAGACAAAGCCCAAGCAAGAGCAAGAGCAATCACTGAAGAGAAGATTGGCAAGTCTATCCTAAAAGAACTATGGGGTCCTCAACACTCTTTCCTGCTAAAGACAAGCTCCGTGAGAAAGCTGACTATCATGGATGGAAGATGTCTATCGATCTAACCCTAGAAGATCAAGGAGTGTTGGATCATGTGAGAGGTAATATTGTTGAGCCTCCATCAAATGCATCTGCTGCTGCCAAGAACAAATGAAAAAACAGAGAAGTCAAAACAAATAAGATCATTGGGGACTTTATCGACAAGCACTTGGTGGCCTACATCTCTGAACTAGACACCTCCAAGGAAAT
This sequence comes from Pinus tabuliformis, assembly GCA_031772625.1. Lineage (NCBI taxonomy): Eukaryota > Viridiplantae > Streptophyta > Pinopsida > Pinales > Pinaceae > Pinus > Pinus tabuliformis. The sequence goes on along the minus strand of CM062816.1, from coordinate 318,849,566 downwards.
CTACAATAGATTGGTGAGTTTATTTAAAGTTAATGATGAAAATCAAGTTTTGTTTCTTAGAAATAAGCTGAAGGAAATTAAGAAGGATAAAGATGAGAGTATGCAAGCATACTTCTTAAGACTCATCGAGATCAGGAACGATCTCCTATCTATTGGGGAGACTATTACTCATAGTGAAATGGCAATCACGACTCTTGGAGGATTACCATCCGAATGGTACATGTTTAGGACTACTCTTCTGAACAATAATGTAATTCCTGGTTTCGAGGAATTAACAGCTAGATGCATCCAAGAAGAAACAAGGGTAGAAGAGCAAGAAATTCCCATGCCTAAAGGTCCTCCTACTGCTTTTTCTTCTCATGCTAAGAAAAGAAATAATTCTGGGACTAAATCAAAAGGAAAGGTTGGACCTAAGGGTGGAAGAAAAGGATGATGTTACATCTGCAATAAAGCAGGTCACTATGCAAGGGAGTGCCCTAGTAGAAAGGACTCCCATCAGGACAATGATCAAAATATTGACAAATTCAATAGCAAAGGTAACAGGAGAGCTGGGAATCAAGGAAGAGGACAACCATTTCAAGAAGGCTAGAAATTCCAGGATGTATTAAGTGCGCCTAACCTCCGAAAGAACTTGGTGTCCATCTCGGCAATGGAAGACAAAGGCTACAAGGTAACCTTCAGCGATGGCAAGGTACGTGTATCAAAAAGTAATGTTAAAGATGCCTTTAATCTTGGGTTTCATGTTGATTCATTATATCAGGTCGATGAATGTCAGGGAAGTGTCATGTCTTATGACACATCTCTTCAGTCTGAACTTTGGCATTGGAGGTTTTCCCACCTTCATTACAAATATGTACCCAATGTAAGACATATGGTGTTATGGACCCAGCTCAAGAAAAGATAGAAAAGATAGATCAACACCTTAGAATTCAGCCTCTTCGAGGGGGCAACCTCCTTTACATTACATAAATGAACAATTCTTGGATGATACAAATGAAAAAACCTCCTTTCTATGTATAGGAGTCTAGGGAGTCACAATATAATCTAGCCGACCTAACAATAATAATATAAAGCCACAAAAATAACAATAGAGGGATTCTATGGGGCACAAAAATAACAATATGGGGGTAATAGGGGTACAACAATATAAATAAGGGGTATAACTACAATAGTAATGGGGTAATCACTAGTATTATAGGGACCCAACATGCCCCTCTCCTTCAAAAAAGTGTTGTCCTCAACGCTTGAGTAGTTTTGGATACTTCTGCATAAAATTCTCATCCTCCCATGTGGAATCTTCGGCGGATAAGTTCTTCCACTTGATAAGATACTCTGAAATTGATTGATTTCGTAGCTGTCGAGTTCTTGTTTCTGTGACTGCTTCCGGTTCCAATATAATTTTTCCTTCCTCGTCAAGTTCTAGCAATATTGTTTGAATTGGAATCTTGTCACCTATAACCTTCTTTAAACATGAAACATGGAAAACTGGGTGCAATCGAGAAGCTGCAGGAAGCTCCAATTTGTATGCCATAGTACCAATCTTTTGCAACACCTTGTACGGACCATAATACTTTGGTGATAATTTATTATCCTTCTTAGCTTGCTTTAGGGACATTTTCTTATATGGTTGTAGCTGTAGGAATACCCAATCACCTACATCAAAACTTCTTTCACTGCGATGTTGATCTGCCTGTTGTTTCATTCTATTTTGTGCCAACACGAGGTTATCCTTTAAGAGTTGGAGGACTTGTTGTTGATGTTCGATGTGATGTTCCACTGCCTGAACCTTAGAATTTTCTCTTAAATATGATGTGATGGATGGTGGTTGATACCCACAAAGTTCCATAAATGGGGTCATTTTTGTTGCTGTATGGAAGGAAGTGTTATACCACCATTCAGCCAGAGGCAACCATTTGACCCATTGTGTCTGTTTATCAGATACAAAGCAACGAAGATATCCTTCCAAACATTTGTTTACTATCTCAGTTTGCCCATCAGATTGAGGATGATAAGATGAACTATGAGCTAACTGAGTACCAAGACAAGAAAATAATTCTGTCCAAAAATTTCCAGTGAAAATGGGATCTCTATCACTTACAATAATCTTTGGGTTTCCATGTAGCTTTTGAACTGTTTCCATAAATGCAGTAGAAACTATACTGGCTTTAAGTGGATGTGATAATGCACAAAAGTGTGCATACTTGGTAAGTCTGTCAACTACCACCATGATGACACTCTTTCCCTCAGACTTGGGTAAACCTGTGATAAAATCCATTGAAACCTCCTCCCAACGTTGGCTTGGAATGGATAAAGGTTGTAATAGACCTGGTGTCTTAATTGTTTCAACTTTATTTTGCTGGCAAACCAAACATTCCGCCACAAACTTTTGAATATCTGATTTAAGGCCATCCCAAAAAAATTCCTTCTTAACCCTGTGGTAAGTTTTTAAAAATCCTGAGTGCCCTCCTAAGGGAGAAGTGTGTAATTCCATAAGAATCTTTTGTTTTAGCTAGGAATTCTTACAGAGGTATAAGCGATCTTTGTACCATAACGAATCATTTTGCCAGCTAAATGTATCAGAAGTACTGGAATCTTGTTGTAGCTTTCGAATAAGTGCCCACACTTCTTCGTCATTCTTCCATTCCTCCCTTGCTTCGTTTATCCAATCTGGTTGGATAATAGAAATGGCACACAACAATGCTTCCACATCCTCATCCTTTCTTGAGAGTGCATCTGCCACCACATTTTGCTTCCCTTTTTTGTAGATGATTTCAAAGTCATAACCCAACATCTTTGTGACCCACTTTTGTTTCTCTTCAGAGGATAATCTTTGTTCTAAAAAGTATTTAAGGCTATCATGATCCATTTTTACCTTGAAGTGTCTTCCCATTAGGTAGGGTCGCCATTTCTTAAGTGCATGGAGTATTGCCAACATTTCCTTCTCACAAATAGCTTTGCTTAAAAACTTTCCCTTGATTGGACGACTTTCAAAAGAAATGGGTCTTTCATATTGCATTAGAACAACACCAATTCCATTTCCTGAAGCATCACATTCCACAATAAAGGTTTTTGTGAAGTCCGGTGTAGCTAAGACCGGTGCTTGGCACATTGCCTCTTTAAGGTGTTCAAAGGCCTTTGTTGCTTCCGGAGTCCATGAAAATGAATCTTTCTTCAATAATGTTGTTAGAGGTGCTGCTATTCTCCCATAATTCTTAACAAACTTGAGATAATACCCTGTCAACCCAAGAAATCCTCGCAGATGCTTTATGGATGTGGGGATTTTCCATTCCTTAATGGCTTTAATTTTGCTAGGGTCTACCTTAACACTCTCATGAGATACAATATGACCCAAATATTCCACCTCCTGGACTCCAAAGAAACATTTGGATCTTTTTGCATATAATTGTTTCTCCTCCAATAGTTGTAGCACCCTGTCAACATGTTCAACATGATCCTTCCAAGACTTGTTGTAGATTAGTATATCATCAAAAAATACTAACACAAATTTTCTAAGGAATGGTTTGAAAATTGAATTCATCAAACCTTGAAATGTTGAAGGTGCATTGGTAAGGCCAAAAGGAATGACCAAAAATTCATAATGACCCTCATGAGTTCTAAATGCCGTTTTCGAAATGTCTTCAACCTTCATTCTGATTTGATGATATCCCGAACGAAGATCCAACTTGGTGAAGTAAATTGATCCATGCAATTCATCGAGTAATTCATCAATAACAGGAATGGGGAACTTATCTTTAATAGTGAGCTTGTTGAGCTCCCTATAATCTGGACACATGCGCCATGATCCATCCTTCTTGTGCACCAATACTACTGGAGCTGAGAAAGAACTTTGACTCAGTTGAATTATACCAGTCTCTAGCATTTCTGCAACCATACGTTCAATTTCACTTTTTTGGACATAGGGATATCTGTACGGCCTGATGTTTGGAGGAACACTTCCTGGAATCAGATGAATAGCATGATCATGATCACGCATAGGTGGGAGACCCTTGGGAGTCTCAAATACCTTGGAATGATTGTCCAAGACTTTTTGGAGATCTGGAGAAATAGATGATTCCAATGCGGAAACATCTAGCGAGCATAATTGTGCAATTACACCTCTTTGCTCCTTTTTTAGAAGCTTTGTCATACCATGAGAGCTGATTATCTTTCCAGTTCCCCAAGGATTGTAGCCATTGGACTCCTAGTACAACATCCACACCTCCCATTGGAATGGAAAGCATTGGGCTAGTCAATACATATTCTCCCATGGATAGCTTGATATTATGGCACTTTCCAGAGCAATTTATTGTTCCCCCATTTGCAATCATCACTTGACACTCTGGTGCTGGATATAGGAAGCAATTCAATTCTTTTGCTACCCTACAATGAATAAAATTGTGGGTGCTTCCTGAATCAATCAACACTATTACCTTTTTCTTCTTGATTTGTCCTTTTATCTTGATGGTTTGAGGAGTGGTAATTCCCGCAATGCATTACAAGATATGGTCGGATTTATTTGTTCTTCATCTAGGCTTTGTTCCTGAAGTATATCTTCTTCTTTTGACCTTTCTTGCTCCTTTTCTTCTTCCTCTTCACAATCTATGTAGAATAATTTCTTCTCAGCACACTTATGACCTTTAGTGTATTTGCTATCACAACTGTAACAAAGCCCTTTTGCTCTTTTTTCTTCCAATTGTTGTGGTGTCAACCTTATAGGTTGTGGAAGACTAGGGGCAACAGCACTTCCGTCTTTATAGTTGTGAGTGGTATGCTTCCTGGTTGCCATAATTTTGCTTTCCATTTTTCTTGCTAACCTGAATGCTTTCTCTAATGAATCGGGTTCCCAAAGACGAACATCATGTTGGATATCATCCTTTAAAGACCCTATGAACACATCAATCCTATGCTCCTCTGGAATATCTTTTACCCTTATGTTCAATTTTTGGAACTCCTCAATGTGCTCCATTACTGAACCCTTTTGTTTGAGACTTATCAATTGGCTAAAAAAAGTGTTGCTTTTTGTATCTTCATAATGTGCTATCAATTCTTCCGTAAAAATTTCCCAAGTGATAAATTGTTTACGAGAGCAAAGCCATTGATACCATACAAACTGATTTGGTTCCAAATATACAGTTGCCATACGTACCTTTTGTGCGTTTTGCACATTATTGAGATCGAAGAATTGCTCCATCTGTAATATCCATGTGGCGGGATCCTTGCCATCAAACTTCCTCATATCGATTTTTGGAATATGGTGATTCTTCGATCCAACATTAGCGTCTATGGAATCATGATTAACATTTCTTTTGTTCTCATCATGAGTTTCCTTTACTACCTTTTCACCATTAGTGGCCCTTTCTTGTAGCAACTTCTTCAATTCTTCCATGTCTGTCTTCATATCTATCTTCAAATCTGCCATGTCTCTCTTCGAATCTGTCTTCGAATCATCCATCTTAGCTTCCATGCCCTTTATCTTAGATTCCACGCCATTTATCTTAGATTCCACGCCATTTATCGTAGATTCCACGCCACTTATCTTAGCTTCTGTTAGCTTTTGTGACCGTGACATTTGTTGCACTTGTTCTTGTAATTTTGATATATCATGTAGCATTTCTTCCTCTTCTTCATGGGTCATGCTAGAGCTTTCAGGTTCCTTACTAGGTGTTTGCATTTTCTTTTTTCACTTTATAGAAGCCTGATATTGAATCTGATGTATCTCTGTAATTTCGAATCATCCAATTCTGAAATTGTAACCTGTAGTAGCCTTCTACGTCCTCTTTCCAATGCCACAAGTCTGAGCCAAATTGGATTCTCCAAGGAAGAGTTATGTGAAATCTCCCACAGTGACCTGTTTTTAGACTGGTTCATTAGAGCGAACTTGTACGATGTGCCACGAGTCACTTTTTCAACCTTTGAATATGAAACACACACACAAGAAACTAAAGTCTGTCCTCTTTCTGTACCTTCTTACGAAATTTCAATCCGATCCCCAGAGAGAAAGTTATGACGATTTTCCCCAGGTCACCTGTTTTGAATGTAATTCAGGAGTCTGCAAAAAGACCAACTTCCTCAGATCATATCTCCGGAAATATCACGCAAAAAGCTCTGAAATTCGGACCCAAGGTTCAGCGCGATTTCTTCTCAAATGGTTTTTTTTTGCGACTTCTGAAACATCACAGAAAAAAGGTTATAGCGAAAATGCCACAATGACCTGTTTGGAGCAGCGAAACCCTAGAATCCAAAGCTCTGATACCAAATGTTATGGACCCAGCTCAAGAAAAGATAGAAAAGATAGATCAATGCCTTAGAATTCAGCCTCTTCGAGGGGGCAACCTCCTTTACATTACATAAATGAACAATTCTTGGATGATACAAATGACAAAACCTCCTTTCTATATATAGGAGTCTAGGGAGTCACAATATAATCCAGCCGACCTAACAATAATAATATAAAGCCACAAAAATAACAATAGAGGGATTCTATGGGGCACAGAAATAACAATATGGGGGTAATAGGGGCACAACAATATAAATAAGGGGTATAACTACAATAGTAATGGTGTAATCACTAGTATTATAGGGACCCAACATATGGTAACAGGGATGCCTAAATTCTGAGTAGAAAAAGAAGGTGTATGACCAGGATGTGTCGAAGGAAAGCTCAAAAGGGGACCATTCCCCTCAAGCCTAAGCAAGACCTCCAATATATTACAGTTGGTTCACTCAGGCATACCTAACGTTGGCTTTAAGAGGGAGACTACTACACCACATACTATAGAGCAGAATGGTGTGGCACCGTACGATTGTGGAAGCTGTCTCTATGGGTAGATGATGTAACAATGCCTGATGTGGAAGAACCGATGGATCCTATTTATCCACCTGAGCCTTCCTCTTCTAGGAAGAGGCCTTCATGGCTTAGGGGGATACTTGATGATGCTAAAAGACATGCTGCACCTCGAGGAACCTTCCGTGAAAGTAAGAAACCCAATAGGTATTAGGGATGCCTGACCAGTATGAGCACAATCATACCAAATGAGCCTTCATCATTCTAATATGCCATCAAGCATCAAGTATGGAAGGATGCTATGACCATTATGGAGAATGATGTCTGGGAAGTAGTTATCAGACCCCAGGACAAGAAAATTGTTACTTCATAATGGCTTTATAAGATAAATCATGCAGCAGATGGAAGTATAGAAAATTATAAGGCTCGTTTTGTTACTCGTGGTTTCTACCAAAAGGAAGGTATAGACTATGATGTGATATTTGCACCTGTTGCCACATATACGACCATCCGCTCAATCATAGCCCTTGCAGCTTCACAAGGATGGAACCTACATTAGATGGATGTCAAGACCACGTTCTTGTATGGTTCGATCAAAGAAGAGATCTACGTGGAGCAACCCGAAAGATTTGAGATTTATGATCAAAAATCTAATGTATGCAAGTTGAATAAGGCTCTCTATGGGCTGAAGCAAGTGCCCCAAGCATGGTATGAGAGGATCGATAGCTACTTGATGAAGCTGGGATTCACTAGGAGTGAAGCCGATCCTAACCTTTACTTTAAGGTTGAAGATGACAAGCCTCTCATACTGGTACTGCATGTGGATGACCTCTTTCTAACAAGTGCAGACCCTCTCACTCACAAATGTAAGAGGGAGTTGGCTTCTGAATTTGAAATGAAGAACTAAGGACTTGAAGTGTGGCAAAAGCCAAGGGAAATTTTCATATCTCAAGGAAAATATGTGGTGAAGATTCTAAACAGATTTGGTATGGTGGACTGCAAGCCTGTGACTACCTCGAGGATCTTAACTTTCAGAAGTTTTATGGTAGTGATGTCAAACCAAATTTGGAAAATGCCTCTGAGTTTCAAAAACTCATTCGTGTTGATGTTCATGGTGAACCTCCGTTCGAACATATGTTTTGCAGTTAGCATTGTGAGATCATATTTGATTGAGCCTCACTAGATTGGTGCCAAGAATCTTCTGAGATGTCTTCAGGACACAATCTCTCATGGATTCAGATACACTACCAGAAATATGAAACTACACGATTATTCGAATGCTAATTAGGCAGGTAGTGTGGAGGATCACTGGAGCATGTTTTAATGTTGCTTCTCTTTGGATTCTACTTCGATATAATGGATGAGCAGGAAGAAAAAGTCGGTTTCCATAAGAACCGCCGAGACCGGATACATATCTACAAGTATGATCTCGTATGAAGCTAGCTGTTTGGGCAAGCTCTTCAGTGAGTTGTTTGAACACATACCACTGTGATTCTATGTAACAACCAGAGGTGGGATTTGATTATTGAGGAATCCTGTATTCATTAATTACTCTAGCAGATAGACATCATATGGGATATGGTAAGTTGATGAGCACAGAGGTTCCATTGCATTAAGATGATGTACAGGTCAATACACCTTGTCAAAGCCCCGAGGAAATATCTAATCTATGATTTTCCCAAATGACTTGGAGTCGTCAAGAAACCCTTGTACAAGGGTCCTGCATGTTGCATACATTGAGCTCTGGGAGATCTGAGGGCTTGTGGTTCTTACTGGAGCAACATACGACCACAGGGTGACTCACCCTCCCCTGGTGGTGCACACTGGAACAAGATGATTTGCTCTTCTATGGGACAAGATGATTCACTCTCTTGTGGAATAGTATTGTTCGCTCTCCTGTGTAGCAGGATGATTAATTCTCCCGTGAGGCCTGGATTGATGTGTTCTCCATGGCGATTGTAGCAGGATTGATGTGTTCTCCTATGAGGCCTGGATTGACGTGTTCTCCATGGCGATTGTAGCAGGATTGATGTGTTCTCCTGTGAGGCCTGGATTGATGTGTTCTCCATGGCGATTGTAGCAGGATTGATGTGTTCTCTTGTGAGGCCTGGATTGATGTGTTCTCCATGGCGATTGTAGCAGGACTAATGTGTTCTCCTGTGAGGCCTGGATTGATGTGTTCCCCATGGTGATTGTAGCAGGATTGATGTGTTCTCCTGTGAGGCCTGGATTGATGTGTTCTCCATGGTGATTGTAGCAGGATTGATGTGTTCTCCTGTGAGGATGGGATTGATTAAATTCTCCTATCGAGGCATCCTACCCATGTAGTCTAGGACTCATGGGAAGTACCTCTCATCTGATCAATGAGCAGGGAAATGAAGTTAGGGACCATAGTAGTACCGATGGATGCATCATTATATCTACCATACTCCCTATGCTAGGATGACCTCCATTGATCTGGGATCAATGATACTACTCTAGGACCAGTGGTAGGAGTTGTACCATACTATGACGCTGACTTCGAGTCGGTTGAGACTGGTCTAGGACTAGTGGTACATACTCTGAGACTAACTTCGTGTCAGTGCAGTACTAGTTTGGGACTAGTGAGAGTGGTACATACCATGACGCTGACTTCAGGTTAGTTGAGACTAGTCTGGGACCAGTGGTAGGAGTGGTACCTACTATGAAGCTGACTTCGGGTCGGTTGAGACTAGTCTGGGACCAGTGGTACACTCTCTGAGACTGACTTTGAGTCAGTGGAGGATGATACTGGTCTGGGACAAGTGGAGTTGTACTCACTATGACGCGAACTTTGGGTTGGTTGAGACTAGTCTAGGACCAGTGTTACATACTCTAAGATTGACTTTGAGTCAGTATGATACATCCTCAATCATTTCTTCTTCTTCAAAATTAGGACAAAAGCAGAGTAGAACAGAACAATGCAAGAGCAGAGAAGAACAGAGCAGAACAATACAGATCATCACAGGGCAGAACAAGACAAAGCAGAATAGGAAGAATAGAGTAGAGCAAGGAAAAGGTCATGTCGTACAGGGTAGTGCATTTTATGGATGAATAGTAGCGACCGACAGACAAATTGCAGATGAAGTTCTCCCTAGTTGAGAGGGAGTGTTAAATTGGCAACTAAGGCCAAACTTCATGTGGGTCATCTTATTCATGGCTGATAGTATTTTTATTAGATTACTCTCATTGAGAGGTTTAGGATTGATATAAAGATCATCCGATTCCGATAAGTATTCATGGAGATATGAATTTATTTTGATTATGGAATTATTATCAAGCAAACCTACAACTCATGTAGGCTCAAAAGCCCAACAGTCGCATCTATTCAAAATCATCAGTTGTGTATAAATACAAGAGGACTTCTCCTTATTTTCACTCACTTATCTCATCACATCTCTCTCTCTCTCTCTCTCTCTCTCTCTCTACGCAGAAAAGAGTCTCTTCTCTACTGCAGGGTCTCTCCCTCACACATGTGAAGTTGGAAGCTGCTAAAATTGGAGCTACAACTGCAGAAGTAAAGTTTGACCTACGTGGACTAGAAGATCTCCTCATCTGAACTACATTGTAGGTTCATCTGAGCCTCCTCTGAAATCTGCAACTTTTGGTGGTGGAATCAAGTCAATCTGATGGACAGTTTGCAAGATATCGACTACCCTAGTTTGAAGGAAGCTGATGAAACTGAAGCTGCAATTGCAGAAGTAAATTTTGACCTACGTGGACCAAAATATCTCCTCATCTGAACTGCATTGTAGGTTCATCTGAACCTCCTCTGGAAGCCGCAACTTTTGGTGGTGGAATTAAGCCGATCTGATGGTCGGTTTGTGAGAGATCGTCTACCCTAGTTTTGATGATGAAGCCACTAATGCTGATGCTGCTGATCTAGGGTTTGCTACTACTGATATAAATCAGATTTATTGTACTATTTCTCTCTGCTGAACTATTGAAGATAAAAGACGATTTGATCAAAGGGTTTCCCCACACATTGTGGGGTTTGTCCCTCGCTAGCCACCACATCTTGTGTCTCTTGTCTTGGCTTGTTTTCTGTCGATCGTTTAATGTTCTATCTGTACTTTACTTTATGTACATGTGATTGCTAATCTGTGGAATATAATAAGAAAAAGAAGTAAACTATTATAAGCATAGAACATACCATAACTTAACACTTATTGTGTTTCTCTTACTGCTTCAGTGTCTGTGTATTTCGCAATCTTATCAATCCATTGCATAAGATAACATAGGCACACCCCAGCATATAAGTCTGTCATACCTTTATTAATTAACTGAGATCATTCACGAGTGATTTCAGATCATAACAATTGCCCCCTTATGTGTTAGGTTAGAGAAAATGTATGGCTAAAATATATCATTTTCTATTATTTTGACAACGAGTCTTATTGATTTCTTCAGATAGATAAATTTGTTGTGGAGATTATTTAGGGAAATGGCCTTAACTAGGAACTGAAATAAAACCATGCTATGACAAAATATTGAAAAAAATGTATCTATATGAGGCGGGGATGTCCCATGCTTGTTATGATGACTGTGACTGGAATATTACAAACACAAACGAAAATCCTATGAAATCAGTGTTGAAGTGGTTGATGTGTTGTTAGCTAAAGAGGATAATTTCATTTTACCTCAGGGGTTTCTATGAAAAATAGACTGAACTGAGTTCCCATGCCTCAGATACAATGCATTGTTGAAGGAGGTGTGATCTGATTGCATGGGTATTTGACTAAATGAGAGAACTAAAACAATCATAAAGTATGATACACCCCTAACATGAAAACTTGTGTAGGTGTCGAACATCAGGGGAATCAGTGATATCAATTGGTAATGGGGATTCCCATAGTTCCACCCAATACTGTCCCAAAAAAGGTGGGGAGCAACCAAGTTACTACTTTGATTTTGAAAGATGAGTTTCATTTTAGACTAGAAGGAATCCCCAACCATCCAAAAATATGATTCTGAGATATCCATATGAGGCTGAGGTAGGTGTCGTAACATGATGTATCAAAGGAATGATAATGAAGGTTGAAAATCTATGAAGGATGCAGAAAAATACCTAAGGTAGGAACTAGAATGCAAGTGGCAATAGTAAAAAAATAAAATTGTAGGGATAGGACCATGGGATTAAGAGGAAACTACGGGGAAGTATATGTATGTTCTTACTGTCATGATGGATGAGTGAACAAATGGTGATCATTGATGTGGGTATGAGGTGATTAAAAGAAAGCTCCAACAAAGGGAAACTAGGGACTACCCTCATATAATTGACACAAAAAATATGGGCAAGAATCCTTTTCCAAAAAGTATTTGTACACTTTCCAAAACAATTTAAAAGTGGTTTTGGATGTACAACCATGAAAAAAGGTGCCCCAAGAGTATGATAGCATACTTAATGATGGATGTGGGTATCTGTAAAGGAATGGGACCCATTGGTAGGCCTAAGTGAGAGGTGAATGAAATGAAAACAATAACATAGATGATCTAATGAAATGTGGAAGGATGGTAGGTCAAATGATGAATGAGGTGGTGAATTAATCATGATCCGAAAAGTAATGGTGGTTCGGGAGGAGGTGATAAGTAGGAAATTGAAGAAGAGAAATGAGGTTTGTCTTCAAATCATGCAAATGAAATGGCTCCTAGGCATGAACAAATGGTCATGGATACCACGTGTCAAGGGGAACTACAAAAAGGGGTAATCCATGTGGGTGGAATCTCTATTGACCAATGTGCGCTTATTGAGTGTGAGTGGAAGGCGACAATAAACATCACTGACATGGTGGACCTTGTTGAGCCTTGAAAATGTCATTCATTTCCATTACACTTTCACTATTATGTCCATTATATCACCTCCATTTCACTACTATGTCACCACATTCATCCCACTTTCATTATCATTGGGCCACATTTATGTTTTTCCAATCTTTATTAATTCTAAGTCTTTTAAGTGAATTTGTGGTTAAAAATTAGAAAATAATGTGCATATGCTTATACCTAACAAATGGGTTGAGTTTGTTGACATGTGTAGGTTGAAAGGAGACTTCTAGAAGACCCTTATGTGGCACTCTAAGGCCAAATTCGAATTTGGTTGGAAAGAATCATGGGATCATGAGGATATGTGTCACATCTCCTAATTGTATTGTAACTCTAAGAAGACATGTGTCTTATCAGTTCCTATTTTGATTAGGACTCTAGAGGTAGAGGGAGAGATTCATGGACTCTCATTAATGAGATGGCTCTCATCTTTTTGTATAAATAGGAGATCTCTCTCCTTCATTTGTTAGTCTTTTTAGTCTTTTTAGTCCCTAGTTCTTAAGTTTGTAGTTCTTCCTTGATGGCTTTTGAAAGCCTTGGAGAACTTTGTTGTACTTTTTACTTTTGAAGAAATTGAATAAAGCTTTGATGTTTTCAACATGGAAGGAGATGTGAAGTAGATGTCATGGAGCATATTAGGATGTAAGGTAGAGTAGATTTCATTTTGTAAATATTGCTTTGTAGAATGTAAGGAAGATTAGATTTCATTTTGTAAATATTGCTTTGTAGAATGTAAGGTAGATTAAATTTTTCATTCATGCAATTTTAATTCATGCAAGTGTGTTTAATTTTGCTTTGATTTCATAGGTGGTAGAGGGCCCCTGCCTTGTATAGTTGTCATTTAATTTTGCATTTTATTTCACCATGTATATTAGCTGTACATAACAAAGCTTTTTTATTACTGTTGTTTTACATTTTTCTCATGTATATTAGCTGTACATAAATTGCTTTCAAGTTGATTGTAGATTAGTGATGCACATAGCCTTTTAATGAACTAATGACGTGATAGAATCATCTTGTCCTTTTGCTGAAGCAGCAAGGATACTGGGTCTCATAGTCATTAGCTCATTATTTGGTTATTGCATTTTATTTTGATTGAACTAGTTGTATATTTACACTTTTGTTTAAATACTAACTCCATCAATAACATGTTTTAAGTTCTTTTGAAGTGCTAAGTTTTGGAAATTACCATTAGGGACATAGGCCTTGTCTTGAAATCTTTATCCATACTTGTCCTTTAAAAGTATTCTTAGGACCTTAGAATAGGATTTCCATTTGCATTAAACACTTTAGAAAACCAACAAGAACAAAACCCCAAAAACAACATAAACTATAAAACAACGAAGTAAGAGAAAGGTTAACTAAGCACATATGGTGCACCACACTTCATCAGTTTACGATACCTGGATTGATAATTTATGTAGAGCAATTTAAGACGTTAAATTGACTAGACATTTTGGCGCCGTTGCCGGGGAAGTGTAATTAGGAGACCTTATTTCTTACATCTAAAAAAAAAAATTAACAATTATTGAGTATGCTCTCCTCCTGCACTTTGTGTGATCTGGAGGATCAGAAAAATGATTGTTATGTAAAAAAAAAAAAAAAAAAAAAAAAGGAGACAAAATAAACTTAAACATTTCAATTGATTCAATAAATAAAATAAAAAAAAAATGAAAAAAAAAAAAAAATGAAACTCAACTGCTTTGATAGGTTCAAATTGTCCAAAATTGTTTGGTTATGGTTTGTAGTGGTCTTCAAAACACTGTATCCTGTTTTAATAAGGTTTTGCAACTTAGCTGCGGAAACTGCCCTGATTCCGTATCTAGCTGAGAATTCCGCAGCTGTTTCAAGGTTTAACAGGTTACAAGCATCCAATGAAAAAACCGACCACATGGGCATCTCCAGAATTATCCCAACATGGATCCTATCCTAGTCACCTAGCTCAGATCTATGAAAAATCAGCCTAAGACCTCAGTCAAAGTCTTGTTTTTAGCATGTTTTTCTTGAAGTACTTGCCGCCTGAAATTGAAAATCATTAATCCTTTTTATAAAATTTTACAATTTCAGAGAAGAAAAAAAGAGAAAAGCAATCTATGGCTATCTCCATTCCTAGTTTTCATTGTGGCTTCAATAAAAAAATCTGCCTCCTTGATCAAGCTTTGGCCTGAAACAAACCTGCAACATAAAAAAAATAAAAAATAAAAAATTACACTGTATATATGAAAAAAATTAGATTGAAGCAAGGACTTTTTAGAAAAAAATCTAAAGCTACGAGCAGCACACAAGGGCTAGGTTGTAGAATTGAATAATTCACACTGAAAAAATACACTGAACCCTGCTCATGTCCACTCCCATGACAAAAGAAAAACAGAAGCACATTAAGCTTTTTGTTAGAGGGAACGAATTGGGCCATGATGATGAAAAATTAGCCACTGGAACACCCTATTGAAATCACCATTATTTTGGGTTTGCGGGGCTCACAAATTGCTGTAAAAGGGGCTGTTGTTTTTTTGTTTGAGCTATTACTTAACATTAAACAAAATCAGAGGAAGAACAAAAAACTCTGTCATCTGTAGATACAACAAAAACTCGATCACTGAATAAGTGTCATGCTTCAAAGGGGTATTAAGTGCCTCTGCCGTGCAATTCTCAGGCTCAGGGTATTAATCAACTGATTCTGCATTTCAGTTTTATTGAACAGATCAACCACCATCTTCTTCAGCCTCTCATTCTCATCTCGTACCTTCACAATGCCTTCTTCAACATGAGTATTTTCCCCCGCTCCTGTACCTGTTACCTCCCGAGAGTCTTCACAGTCCATGCCTTCACCCTCTCCATGCTGTTCAGGGACTTCATTTGTCTCCGCTTGTCCACGCTGTTCAGGGACTTCATTTGTCTCTCCCATGTCTTCCAAAGAATTCAATGTGGCCTTATGTGTTGCCCAACATGTATGAGAATGCATCCAACCGTTAGTTCCAAAATTTCACAGGTCGAATGCAAATTCATAAAAGGCAGAACAGTGAGAACAGTTAACTCAGGAAAAACGTAAACACAGAAAAAACGTCAAACTTCAAACGTCCGATTTTCCCAAATGGAGACGAATTTTAAAAAACTAAAACATGGGTTTTTTTCCAGGTGGGTTAATTAGATAACCCAGAAACCGTTTGAAGAGATTCGTGGCAGTTTGGGAGAAATTCACGGTTCTTTGGAGCGCATTTTTGATTGCCGCGTGAAAAAAAAATTGGAATTTCAATTAAATGAACAGGCTGTAATGTAATTCCGTGTGCCTGAAGAAGAGAAATCTAATTACGCCGTAAAGCGTTTCCTCTGGAAGGAACTCCCCTCCATGCCGCGGTGTCTCGTTATGGGCCCTTAGATCGATTGTTAGACGATGGAATAAACTCCAGCCATTAGATCGTCGGTAAAAAATGTTGTAGGCGGTTCAGATTATTGGAATGTTTTCCATCCTTAAGACAGTTGTCACTCAATGATGGGCCTTCCCCTCAATTTTTCCATCCCCTTCTTCATTTCCATTCCCCCTCTCCTTCCATTAATTCCCTCGTCGCTCTTTCCACTTCCTCTCTCTTCACCAATGCATCTGCGCCCTTCTACGCTTCAATGCCCACCTTCATCTTCTACGCTTCAATGCCCACCTTCATCTCCTTCACTAGAAGGAAGGCATTCATTCTCTGTTCAGCAAAGAGAGGCCAAGCGATCATCAGCACTCCATGTAAAATGCTTTCGATTGTTGAATGCCCTTAAAGATGGATCTGATCAGAATGTATGCAATTTTTGCTCATAATATTCCTGCTTTAAATCCGCAGATCAGATAACTGGTTGCACGGTTCACCTTTTCATATGATTTCAATGACCTAATCACTGAACTGAATACAGGTTGATTTGGTTGGAGGATATTACAATGCAGGCGACAACGTAAAATTTACGTTTCCAATGGCTTTTAGTACTACGCTGTTAGCCTGGAGCGTGCTGGAGTTCGGTCATTTAATGGGCGGTGAGATTGGTAATGCCATTAATATTGAATTTAAGTAGACCGCTACTTATTCATTCCATTCGTACGCGTATTTGTCCTCCATAGCTCTTCGACTTTGCAGACAGATACAGGGGATCTTATTGTGACAGCCTTAAGTCTGGAGTTTGCTCATTTAACTGCGGCTTTGATGGATACCAAGTAAGTTTTCTGTTTCATTTATTCTCACCCGGAAAAGTCCCATCAAAATACCCAACCTAACTTCCAGTTAATACTAATGGGGATTTCAGGATGAATTGTTGTGGGCTGCTGCATGGTTGCACAAAGCATCGGCCAACAATTCGTATCTGCAGTACATTGATAGCAATGGCAAAACACTGGGAGACAATGAGGAGTTACATGAATTTGGATGGAACAATAAGCATGCTGGCATTCATGTACTGCTCACCAAGGTAATCACTCCATGCAGCTTCACAGTGCTCATATCAACTGTATTGAATTTCAAAGCCATCTATACTCATGTATCTTTTTATACACAGGAGTATTTGTCCGGGAATGGATGGTTCTTAAAACCATACAAGGGATACGCTGACAAATTCATTTGTGCCCTCTTTCCTCAAACACCTTATCGACCACATGTTCAATACACACCAGGTTCCCCTAATAGACTCTCTTTCTTTTTTTCCTGGGATTTTGTATGTTTGTTGTGTACATCGTGCTGCTACGGGAAGATGAATAAGCTAATTGGAGAGATGTTGTGTTACAGGTGGGCTCATATACAAAAGTAATGCAAGCAATATGAAGATTGCGACGTCAGTATCGTTTTTGGCATTAACGTATGCCAAGTACCTGAGCGACGCGTCTCGAGTGTTGTGGTGTGGGGGCGTGGAGGCAACTCCGGCAAGGATTCGCGCCTTTGCAAAACGACAGGTAGGTGCACCACCTACTTCACTATAACTGGTTCTTGGTAGAAGTCAAGAATGCATTTGACATTGGTGTATCGCCATTATGGAGTTGCAGATTGATTATATATTAGGGGATAATCCTCTGAATTTATCATACATGGTGGGATATGGCTCCCGCTTCCCCCGACGGATTCATCATAGAGCCTCATCTCTGCCTTCTATTGTCGATCACCCGGAATTCATTGCATGCAAAAGTGGGTTTCGTTACGTCCATAGAAATGGTTCCAATCCTAATCTTCTGATGGGAGCAGTTATTGGAGGACCAGATGAACACGACCAGTTTCCAGACGATCGAACAAAATTTTGGCAATCGGAGCCCAAGATGTACATCAACGCTCCTCTCGTTGGCGCGCTTGCATTTTTCAGCGCACATCCATCATGATTTCCCAGAGATTCTAAATCCTGACACGTTTCTTTACATTTTCTCAGAGGGTGGCATTTAACTTTTCATTTCTTTAAATTTTCTCAGAGGGCGGCATTTAACTTTTCATTTTCTTTAAATTTTCTCAGAGGGTGGCATTTAACTTTTCATTATGGATTCTCAAGAAATAAATCACGAATGTTTCTAGAAACAGGTTGAATGAATCCATACATTCTGGTTTGCCTCGTTGTGTCTCCTTTATAAAATGTGAAAAAAGAGTATTACAATACTTTTTCACACATGCCATCTGATCAAGCAGCATATAGTTCTTTTTATTATTGGGTAAGAATTTGTAGCAGAAAACTGTCTTTCAAATCCCTTTATAAAATGAGGACATGGTTTGGGTTATTCTATTTCAAGATATTGTAGCAAAAAGCTGTATTGCAAGTTGCAAGGGATTTATAGATTTGGATTAGAATTCTTTTTCATATCTGCGATGTCACTGCTGCTTTTTGATTATATGGTGCCTTCCCTTGTTTTATAATTATCAATAATAATTGATCTGCATTTTGTTTGGTGAGATGTGAGGCATCTATGGGATTTTAATTAGAACTTGATTGCCTGATTTTACTTGGCCTTATTTTAGATGCATCTACTAATAGCTTGACATGTGTGATATGTCACATGGACAGGGAAAATCTGTTGAAGTACGATAGGCAGCAGGACTGCTTTTGAAAAATAATCTGAGGACAAGTTTTCATCTGATGATTGCTTCTTATCAACAATATATCAAATCAGAGTTGCTACCTTGTCTGGGGGCACCAGATAGACACCTCCGTTCAACGGTAGGAACTGTTGTCAGTGTTATTGTTCAGCAAGTACAGGTGCGGGGTTGGCCAAAATTAATGCAGGCATTGGTTCAATGCTTTGACAGCAATGACTTTAATCATATGGAAGGTGCTCTTGATGCACTATCAAAGGTAACTCAAGGTCTCACTTTTGGCTCTCCGTCTGTTGTAATATATTCCCAGAGTATATTTTTTGTTTATCTCAACAGATTTTATGTATTTCATAAGAATTCAAAGTTGTATGTTTAAAATTCTTTTGCCTATGTTTCAGAGAGCTGCATTTAAAACTGGATTTGTTCTTTTGGATCTTTTTGGAAATTATCATTTTTAATAATAGATCTAAATTCTAATCAAGCCATGAGAGTGGAGTAGTTATGGAATTTTCTTGTTTGATGAGTAATAATGTCCCAGATTTCGTTTGCTGACACTTGCATTTCTGAGAATCCCAAAGGATTTAGGAAACACCCCCTTACCCCCTCCAAAAATAAAAGAAAAAACTCATTAACCTATATTCAACCTTTTGGTCACAGCTTCTACTGTAACCAATTCCAATTCCAATGTTTGTTAGATTTTGGAGTGCACACTTAGAAATGAACAGTTGATAATGGAGAGAATATGAAATTTTATTTTATTAATGATGTTGTAGCAATAATATAAAATCTTTCATGTATATCATGTCATTTATAGCACCCTTCAGAAGTGAGGGAAATTTCTGAATGGTCGTGACATTTTTATCCTGTTAACATGGAAGATGTAACTGTTTAAGTTGCATGAAGGTTGTGAGATTTGGATCATTGCCATGTGCAGGTGGTGACAAGAATGATCTAGTTGTGTTGTTTGTGGTTGCACAATTTCTCATACAAAAACAGATCATGAATATGCGAATTTTAAAGAAGAGTACATTGTTATGTAAGCATTTGAATTGATTTTAGGTTTTTTTTAAAGTAGATCCTGGGCTGTCTTTTTTCAAGGTTGCCATTTTAAACATATTAAGACTTGTCTGCCTTTCTCTCAGATTGCCTTGTTTTAAAAGTCATATAAAGTAAGTTTCTTGTGGAAGTAATGGGCATTTGTCTATCATTTCCAATACAGAAGTAGAAAAGGTTGCAGAAAACAATATATAAGAGACGCAGCAAACAATATATAAGAGATGCTATGGGATTTAAACATTGTTTTAATGTTTTTGGCTGTTGATTTTAAAAACTTTTGAACAAGGCAAATGGTTTTATTGTCTGCCAAAGATTTCTCTATTTTTGGTAAATGCTTTTTAAAGCTGTATGAATGGTTCTGCTCATGCAAGGGATATGTAATTCATAAGTAGATGTTTTGCATGCAATATAATTCGTTCCTTTAAGGATTTAATATTCATGGATTTGAAAGTTCCTCTTGTTTGAAGGGGAGCATGTGGGTCAAAAACAGTCTCGATACATGTACTTTAATACATTCTCTCTAAGGTTTTTATCAAGCACACTTGGCATATCCAAGTGATCTTTCAAAAGGTGTTCTTTAATTAAGGGCAATCTTGCAATATGGGTCGGGGAATGTATAGCGAGGGTAGAAAGAAATTATCCCAGCAGGAATGGTGAATGCATTGGGATTGTGCTTGAGGTGGACGGGGAAATCGCGGGGTGGGGGGAATGTGGTTTTGAAATGGGAATATTTTGCGGGAGTTTATGAGATCCATAATGTGCATGGCAGCTACAATATATCTCTGCTTTCAAGAGAATGAATTGGATATGAAATCATTTGACCACAACAATGCATGGGATGAGCTTTCTAAGTGTTGATTCATTTTTACAACTTTGTAGTAGGTTTTGTACAACAGGGAGCCTATTTATGAACATAATAATGTGCTGCCCACGTAGATATGTGAAGATATACCAGAGGAACTAGATGCTGATGTGCCAGGTTTACCAGAGCGAGCTATCAATATATTCTTGCCCAGATTATTTCAGGTAAATACCATTGGAGAATTTGTTCTAAATTGTTGATAGCATTACATAGTTGTTTTGTCAGGATTTGATGGGAAACTAGCATAACTCATTATCAAAGGATAATGCTTTATGTTGGTTTCAACTTCCAACTAAGCTCCAATGTATTTACAACCTTTTAATTGCTTTGCAGTTCTTCCAGTCACCTCATGTTTCTCTCAGGAAACTAGCACTTAGCTCCGTAAATCAATTTATTGTGTTTATGCCGACAGTAAGTTTCTCTGTAACCACAATGCAATGTGAAATTACAGTCAGGGTCTAACTGTCTACATATCTTTATGCTGTTAAACAAATGCAATGTATTAGATTCAATAAGAAAGTTAATTGTTTCTAAGGTTTATATTTTTGTGCATGCAGGCCTTGTTAATATCAATGGATCAATATCTTCAGGGCCTATTTACTCTTTCTCAGGATCCTGCTCCTGAAGTGAGGAAACTGGTCAGTTATCGTTATTTATCTGCCATTATCTTTGCTCTTTGTATAACATTGGTCCTTTCATCCTAGTGCATGCAGGTGGATGGGGAAATCGCGGGGTGGGGGGATGTGGTTTTGAAATGGGAATATTTTGCGGGAGTTTATGAGATCCATAATGTGCATGGCAGCTGCAATATATCTCTACTTTCAAGAGAATGAATTGGATATGAAATCATTTGACCACAGCAATGCATGGGGATGAGCTTTCTAAGTGTTGATTCATTTTTACAACTTTGTAGTAGGTTTTGTACAACAGGGAGCCTATTTATGAACATAGCAATGTGCTGCCCACGTAGATATGTGAAGATGTACCAGAGGAACTAGATGCTGATGTGCCAGGTTTACCAGAGCGAGCTATCAATATATTCTTGCCCAGATTATTTCAGGTAAATACCATTGGAGAATTTGTTCTAGATTGTTGATAGCATTACATAGTTGTTTTGTCAGGATTTGATGGGAAACTAGCATAACTCATAATCAAAGGAGAATGCTTTATGTTGGTTTCAACTTCCAACTAAGCTCCAATGTATTTACAACCTTTTAATTGCTTTGCAGTTCTTCCAGTCACCTCATGTTTCTCTCAGGAAACTAGCACTTAGCTCCGTAAATCAATCTATTGTGTTTATGCCGACAGTAAGTTTCTCTGTAACCACAATGCAATGTGAAATAACAGTTAGGGTCTAACTGTCTACATATCTTTATGCTGTTAAACAAATGCAATGTATTAGATTCAATAAGAAAGTTAATTGTTTCTAAGGTTTATATTTTTGTGCATGCAGGCCTTGTTAATATCAATGGATCAATATCTTCAGGGCCTATTTACTCTTTCTCAGGATCCTGCTCCTGAAGTGAGGAAACTGGTCAGTTATCGTTATTTATCTGCCATTATCTTTGCTCTTTGTATAACGTTGGTCCTTTCATCCTAGTGCATGCAGAAATTACAAAGATCTATATTGTTGGATTAATATCTTGTGCATGTTCAATCATCAACTAGTGAAAACATTGGTTGTAGAAGAGAACACGAGAATGGTGAGACACTATGGTTAGACAGGTGTTTGTGTGGTTATTCCATGTGCTATTTTTGCTGCATCAACTATCCCAATAAATGACAAAATGTTGAGCTTTGCAAATTGCCTTGGCTGTTGAAGATGAATTTCTGCGGATTGTTTATCTTCAAGAATTGTAACTGCTATTAGTTGCATCCTCAATTCAGGAGCTCTGCTATTCCAGTCAGAAAGTGAAATACCAGAGTTCTATTTCAAGTGAGTAGCTTCTTAGAAGCTAGGAAAAACTCTTAGCTGACATTGAGGCGCAACTTGGGAAGGTGATATATGGTGTATTATTGTTGCAATGGCAGGGGATGGATTTTTATTGCTGGTTGGACCAAAAGAAATTGATGCAAATCGATATTAACTACTTATTGATAATTTTGCCCACTGAGTTCCCTGAGGTCGAGTATATTGCTTTCCTTGCTTATCAAAGAGTATTGCTTATCAAAGAGTATTGATTCCTTTTCAATTTCAACATTCTGGATAACCAAATCTAGTTCTCTGTAATCATTGCAAAAGGGAGTCCATTATCATGTAGGGTTTGAATTGTTATTATCCTCTTGTTGCATGCTAATCTTGATCATCTCGTTCAGCTTCTAAGGTTCTTAGTGGCCTATCCTTTTCAGATCCTTTGACTAACACTATATCTCTCCAATCTTGTAGGAAGGTCATCAAACTCTCCCTTTTATCTGCCATGGTTGGCTAGGATTAAAATTTCAAAGGGAGTAGCCAGAGGCATGTCTTATTTACATGAAAGGAAGTTTGTTCATGCAAATATTAATCCAAGCAACATCCTTCTAGGCTTTGACATGGAGCCATACATAGCATATTTTGGGCTAGAAAAGCTACTGGACATTGCCAATGTCAAGTATAGTAGCTCTGCTATCCACCTAAGGAACCTTGAAGGTATATTTTCAGGGAGAAAACGCTCCACTGGCTCTTGCCATAGCCTGCAAACAACACCTGATTTGCTGAGCAGTCCAGGCACATCCAAGAACTTTGTATCTCCTTACCAGGCCCCAGAGGCATTGAAAAATCTCAAACCCAACCAAAAGTGGGATGTTTATTCCTTTGGGGTTATTTTTCTGGACATTCTTACTGGGAAGCCACCTTCAGATAAGGATTTTACAGCATGCGGTCAAAACTTTGTTAATGACAAGCATCGCCTTTTGCACATCATAGATCCTACTCTTCAACCAGAGGTTGAAGGAAGGGAAGAAATCTCAGTGTCTGTGGGGATTGCATTGAATTGTGCTTCTGCTTCCCCTCAAAAGAGACCATCAATGAAGGAGGCATTACATTTTCTAGAAAAAATGCCATCATCCACAACCAATTAACCAATTCTTTCTTCCTATGTATCATCCTTGCTTTGACATAAGTTGGACAGAGATGAGGACTTACACCCACATTCCGTATTCAACAACTCTACTTAGACATTGCCATAACTGACATAGACACCTCTATGATTGGGAGTCAGACAAACTCTGTTGTCAACTCAGCTGCTTATGAAATCTCTAGAGTCTTCTTAAAAATTTCAGTATTCTACAGTTGAGGATTGTAGCGAAACTCAGGGATCAAACTTAACTCCATGCTTATGAGGCATCCGCGTTCTCACAGTTTACTTGCAGCTCATTCTCAGTTTTAGTGGGAAGGTGATATATGGTGTATTATTGTTGCAGTGGCAGGGGATGGATTTTAATTGCTGGTTGGACCAAAAGAAATTGATGCAAATCAATATTGAAAATTAGATTTATTGGTTCAGCTATAGTTTGCATATACAAAGAAGAAACTGCTCCTTTTTTAGGTTAGAATATTTATATATACATGTTCATCTCAGCAACAAATGATAATCTATCAAAACCATGAGAGTGCTACACAACTTCCTTCATAAGCCTTCTTAGGAAGACCATGAAATAAGACAAGTGACCCTGTGCTTGTATTTGTATCTTATTCTACATAACATCTTCTTACTTAGCTAGAGAACAATTGGCTGCAGCATTTATATAAGTTTCTATGGAATGTTTCTGCTGTTATATATTGAACAGGTCCATTATACCGTATTATTGGATTTTGCAGAGTCTATCCCTGTTTTCTCTTCTTTAGAATATATATCAACCCTTTTGTTTTGTTTCAAGGATATGTTGCAGTTTATTTCATTTCTCTTTTATCTTTAAGATGGATATTTATCTTTTTTATCATCATGTTCCCTGTGGTTCATTTAAATTGGATATTTGTCATTTTGTTCACTGGGTTCTCTGTATTTTGTTATAACTAGTTATTGATAATTTTGCCCACTGAGTTCCCTGAGGTCGAGTATAATGCTTTCCTTGCTTATCAAAGAGTATTGCTTATCAAAGAGTGTTGATTCCTTTTCAATTTCAGCGTTCTGGATAACCAAATCCAGTTCTTTGTAATCATTGCAAAAGGGAGTCCATTATCATGTAGGGTTTGAATTGTTATTCTCCTCGTGTTGCATGCTAATCTTAATCATCTTGTTCAGCTTCTAAGGTTCTTAGTGGCCTATCCTTTTCAGATCCTTTGACTAACGCTATATCTCTCTAATCTTGCAGGATGGTCATCAAACTCTCCCTTTTATCTGCCATGGTTGGCCAGGATTGAAATTGCAAAGGGAGTAGCCAGAGGCCTGGCTTATTTACATGAAAGGAAGTTTGTTCATGCAAATATTAAGCCAAGCAACATCCTTCTGGGCTTTGACATGGAGCCATACATAGCAGATTTTGGGCTAGAAAAACTACTGGATACTGCCAATTTCAAGTATAGTAGCTCCGCTATCCACCTAAGGAACCTTGAAGGTATATTTTCAGGGAGCAAACGCTCAGCTCCCGCGATAGGCTGCAAACAATGTTTTAATTTAGAATAGAATTATCATGGTAAATTGGTATAAGAATATTAGTAGAAAAAATCACCTAGTTATAAGCCTAAATATTGGCAAAGGCTAATTCTTCATGTGGCATAATCAATTAGCCATGTTATCTTGCTACATGATGCAAAAAAATGACCCATGGATCCTAATACTTTTTAGGGCTCTTTTTCAATTCAATATGTTTTTCTTCTTCTTCTTCTTCTTCCTGAGATGGTAAAGATAATGACTCAAGAATGACTCTAAGCTTACTAGATAACCAAATTCTCAACATACCTTGCAATGCATATTTGTTACACCTCTATTATAGACCAAGACAAATGTAACAAATCAATGTACACTAGTGCATCAATATGATTGTTTTCACATAAGGCTTGATCATTAAAAGGACATTAAGGTTTGTACCTTTTGGGACAATTGCTAGTATAGTCAACATCAGAGAAAATACAAACGACCCAGAATATGAGAGAAGATACAAATGACCTAGATCCATTCAAACCTTGAAAGTTTGTTCATGAACTCTTTGAATCTGGTATAAAATGTGTGCTGTATTTGAAACTTCAATTTGCCATTAAATTAATGGGACATAAATTCCCACAAAGCAGTTCAAAAATGTGCAATTAAGTTGAGCTTTCATCTTGTCATTCAATTGATGGACACTCAATATTAAATATAAGATAAATATATAGGAGTAGCATGTGAGTGTTAGATTTATAAAGAAGATTCTTTTTATTATTAATAAAAATATAGATAGTTAGTTTCATTTTAAAGGGTTATAAATATGAGTTATAAATACAAGACTTAATAGGTTGTAAATATTTAAAGTGTTGTAAATATGAGTTATTAATTGTTTTTACTCAAAATCTGATAAATAGCAATTTAGCAATTTCTTTTTAATTGAGTGACTTAAATTCATGTTTCTTTAGGTTGAAGGTAAAGCCACTAAAGTGCAAAAATTGTGATGCCAATAATTAGAGGGATTGTCATCATGGGGTGATAAGAAATTTAATATTCCAAGAAGAGGAGGTAGTAGTAGATTCTAAATAAATTAGCAATGCAACAACATAAATGTTTGCAACAAATTTAGAGAGATCCACCTTGTTGAATAATGCACACACTACATGGATAATGGATTTCCGCACTTTATGCCTTACGGCGTTTTCTTTGCAACATCTGGTGCAAATGCTAGTTAGGAATCAATTATGTGCTGGTATTCAAGATTAATTACACGTCTTTAATGACTGATAGTCCCATGCAATGCGTCACTGTGCTCAGTTTCACGACTCACAGCAAAGACGTGTCCAAAAAAAATTCTACGGCAGTGGTGTTTATTGTGATGAGATATACGGCCAAAGTAAAGGGAAGAATTGGAAAATCAAACCATTTATTACCTTTTAAATAACTTTGTTATATTTGGTGGAGGATTAATGGGTTCAGGTATAGCTACATCTCTTGTTCTCATTAATATTCTAGTCGTTCTGAATGCAGGGCATATATACTCTAGTCTTAAGAAGTGGTCTGAATCCTATGGTGGACTTTTCAAACCATTTGCTTATTTGGAAGAATGAGCTGTAAGAGGCATTCCCCTGAGTGCACCCGTTGCTGCTAAAAATTTTGGATCGCGCCTGTAATATGCACATGCATGTTAAACTTCCCAATTATTTTGAGATTGATTTGGGTGTTTCTGTTACAGCATGCATAGGAATTGTTGGTGACAAATACTAATAAAAAAAATATGAGCAGCACAAGAGTTGGTACTCTGATCTATTTCCATCTTTAAAACTGTTTTGCTTCATATTTCAAAGTTTTTATTTTTCAGGCAAACAACAAAAAAAATAAAAATAAATAAATAAATTAATTAATTAAAAAAGGAAAAAAGAAAAAATGATGGGGCTCATTGGGAGAACTAAATCAGTTGAACACACTTAGACTTGGACTTTCTTTGGCTAGATAAAAGGCGCAGTCAGGGATATGTGTCTGATGGTTGACTGTTTTAGCCACTTTCCGCAGCTAGCCCAACTTTCCGCAGCTGTTTTGTTAAACTCTAGGTTGCAGGTGTCATCAAGCAAAACAAGTCACATGGGTAGCTGGGGGAATGTTGGTACATGGATGGTGTCCTATTCATTTGATCAAATTTGATGAAAAAGACCCCGGTCAAAGGGAAGTCAAATTGTGTGTTATCACTAAGTCGCCACACTGAGTCACTGCATGTCAAGAAAAAATAATAATTTTGAATCAATGAAATGAATAAGTTATTTTCTCACTTTTCTGAAGGTATTGATTAATTTTGGACTGATAATGAAAGATGAATGGCTAACTTTGTATCCAAGATTTTTAGCTACAGCACCATGCACATTCCGCAGCTAAAGTCCAATTCCGCAGTTGTTCTCTGATTCCGCAGCCAGAAAAACCTCATTGTTCAAATCAGCGTATCTTTCTTATACAAAATCAGATTTTGATGATTTAAGTATCATTGGAAAGATCTCAACAAGATCTACACAATGAGAAATCCATCGTTAGAGTTTGAAATGGCAAACAATGAAATAAATTGCTGAAAAGAAGCAACATTCAACTTGGGCACCAATTCCAAAGCAGGTATAAATTCTTTTGATTTTTCCTTTGAGAACTTGTTTCATTAATACAAATTCTTAGTTTTGTGTGTAAATATCATAACTAGAGAGATTGATCACCTCTCTCCTTTGATAATCTTACATTCCATTGCAGAAGAAGTATTAGTTTTTTTTGCAGGTTTCAGGAGGAAGGACAAATGACTACAAGAGAATGGTGTCTCTCCAAGAGACCAATTTGTTTCATAAGAGGATGATCAGCAACAAAGAGGAAATATGTTGATGCAAAATCAGATCCAAACACTTGAAAAACTTTCAGATACTATTGTCTCCATCATATCCATACCTCATCTCATTTTCCTCCATATTTTCCATTTTCATTCACATACACTTTCCATCTCTTTTTGTCCATTCATAACCCACAACTAAAAGCAAGAGGCTCATTCACATGCTTATTGCCATTGCCATTTCTGTTCTCCATTGCCATTTTCCATTTTCATCTTCCATTCCTTGTCATTTTCATTCCGCAAATAAGCCCTGCTTCAATGCAAATTATTGAGTCCATAGTCCTTTGAGTCTAAGTTCTTTGTAAAAACACCTTGAGGCTTGCATGCCTTAATGGAAATCCTCATGCTGACAAACAATGGGAATATATTAATGTCCCTTGTTCGTCAGATCTTCTAGGTGACTCGACTTCAGCAAATTCATTCGTACCTAGCAAGATGTGTTTGGGCATCTTGACTCTCATTGTCATCAATGGTGAGAGTTCTCATGTTGACTAGTGGCATCCATTAATGGCCACTAAGCCAACAATTTCCTACTATGTTCGACATCAGAACATCTTTTCACATAGTAGGAATTGTGCCAATGAGTTTTGAAGACATGAAGACTATTATTTTCAGCATTTTGGAGCAGATTCAACAAGTTTTAGTAGAAGCAATAAAAAGTCATCTTATCTCTCTATCCATGACTCCTCTTGATCAGCCACTTGAAGAAGAAAATGATCATAAGTTTTCAGCCACCACACATACAACTCATCCATTCCAAAGGGTAACTGAAGGTACGTCATTTTTCTAACTTTTGACCATAAAAAGCTAGAATGATAATTGTTGGAAAAACATTTCTCTTTCTCATTTCATAAAAATTGCCAATACCATCAGTTGGGGGGGGGGGGGGGGGAATACATTCATATTCATATATTGCCATGTCCATATCATATTCAAGAGCCCACATACTTCCAACATATATTAATTATTACATTGCTATTATGAGCATACAATGGCTTTTGAAAAAGTGCTTAAAGGATAAATTGGATACAAACAAAATCATGGTTGTCACACAAGAACCAACCATCATGCAATCCAATAAAGATATACTTTGCAACAATAATCAAAATATCATTATGCAAAGTTCAAAGATCAAAGTAGAAGGCAACAACAAAGAAAAAAAAAATGGTTGTAACACAAGAACCAACCATGTTGCAATTCAAGTAAAACACTTTGCAGAAATATGAAGTTATCAAATGATATCATGCAAAGTTAAGCCAAAGCTCAAGGATCAAAAGAGTTAATGTAATATATATTGCATGAGGACATGCAATAGCTTCAGTTGGGGGGTATGTTGAGCCTTGAAAATGTCATTCATTTCCATTACACTTTCACTATTATGTCCATTATATCACCTCCATTTCTCTACTATGTCACCACATTCATCCCACTTTCATTATCATTGGGCCACATTTATGTTTTTCCAATCTTTATTAATTCTAAGTCTTTTAAGTGAATTTGTGGTTAAAAATTAGAAAATAATGTGCATATGCTTATACCTAACAAATGGGTTGAGGTTGTTGACATGTGTAGGTTGAAAGGAGACTTCTAGAAGACCCTTATGCGGCACTCTAAGGCCAAATTCGAATTTGGTTGGAAAGAATCATGGGATCATGAGGATATGTGTCACATCTCCTAATTGTATTGTAACTCTAAGAAGACATGTGTCTTATCAGTTCCTATTTTGATTAGGACTCTAGAGGTAGAGGGAGAGATTCATGGACTCTCATTAATGAGATGGATCTCATCTTTTTGTATAAATAGGAGATCTCTCTCCTTCATTTGTTAGTCTTTTTAGTCTTTTTAGTCCCTAGTTCTTAAGTTTGTAGTTCTTCCTTGATGGCTTTTGAAAGCCTTGGAGAACTTTGTTGTACTTTGTACTTTTGAAGAAATTGAATAAAGCTTTGATGTTCTCAACATGGAAGGAGATGTGAAGTAGTTCTCATGGAGCATATTAGGATGTAAGGTAGAGTAGATTTCATTTTGTAAATATTGCTTTGTAGAATGTAAGGTAGAGTAGATTTCATTTTGTAAATATTGCTTTGTAGAATGTAAGGTAGATTAGATTTTTCATTCATGCAATTTTAATTCATGCAACTGTGTTTAATTTTGCTTTGATTTCATAGGTGGTAGAGGGCCCCTGCCTTGTATAGTTGTCATTTAATTTTGCATTTTATTTCACCATGTATATTAGCTGTACATAACAAAGCTTTTTGATTACTGTTGTTTTACATTTTTCTCATGTATATTAGCTATACATAACAAGTTGTTTTGATTACTGTTGTTTTACATTTTTCTCATGTATA
Source organism: Pinus tabuliformis (assembly GCA_031772625.1). Taxonomy (NCBI): domain Eukaryota; kingdom Viridiplantae; phylum Streptophyta; class Pinopsida; order Pinales; family Pinaceae; genus Pinus; species Pinus tabuliformis. The sequence continues at coordinate 318,819,185 of CM062816.1, read as the reverse complement.
TTAGCTGTACATAAATTGCTTTCAAGTTGATTGTAGATTAGTGATGCACATAGCCTTTTAATGAACTAATGACGTGATATAATCATCTTCTCCTTTTGCTGAAGCAGCAAGGATACTGGGTCTCATAGTCATTAGCTCATTATTTGGTTATTGCATTTTATTTTGATTGAACTAGTTGTATATTTACACTTTTGTTTAAATACTAACTCCATCAATAACATGTTTTAAGTTCTTTTGAAGTGCTAAGTTTTGGAAATTACCATTAGGGACATAGGCCTTGTCTTGAAATCTTTATCCATACTTGTCCTTTAAAAGTATTCTTAAGACTTTAGAATAGGATTTCCATTTGCATTAAACACTTTAGAAAACCAACAAGAACAAAACCCCAAAAACAACATAAACTATAAAACAACGAAGTAAGAGAAAGGTTAACTAAGCACATATGGTGCACCACACTTCATCAGTTTACGATACCCGGATTGATAATTTATGTAGAGCAATTTAAGACGTTAAATTGACTAGACAGACCTTATGGTTAATTTTAGAGAAATTATGTCTATATATGCAAAGTTACCCTAGAAATCTATAATGCTAGTGAATAATGATACCTTAACTTTCGATTAGTGCACCAGAGGACTCAGTTAAAATTGAAAATTGTCGCTAACCTGCAACATAAAATCAAATACCCAAAATGAAAACATCTTCATATAAGAAGCATGTATCATGGAAATTAGACCTAGAAAATGTCATTTTTCTTGAATTTACGCTTACTCTTCTTGGTGGCACTGTCTGGTGTTGATGCAAGTGATACTACAAATGATAAGGTTTCTTGAAGGGGGTTTGTGGTAACCAATCATGTAGATGTGATCTGTGATATTTCTAGCATGGATTAAGGTGAAAAATACCAAAAGGGAATCACACGAGACATATTTGGTATGGTGAGGGTGTTGATGACTTGGTGTGAAATAGAACCAAGTGGAGGATAGAGGAAAGGGGTATGAGTAATCGCATAAGTGAGAAATTGAGGTTCACTTGTCACAACATTGGGTGTTTCCGAATTTGGTGGTTGAAGGTCCTAAGATTGGTTACCATATGATCTGGTTATCATGCATACATGAGGATGATGCTTCTTCTATATTTGGGACCTATTTAGACACTAGATAGATAAGGGTTTAGAGGAAATGAATTAGAAATTTTGTTAAGGTGAGGGTTTCCATGAATTGGTGTGAAACAAAACTAGGTGGAGGATACAGGAAAGGGGTTTGAGTAATTGTGTAAGGGAGAAAAGGAGGTTAGCTTGTCACAACATTGGGTATTTTCAAATTTGGTGGTTCAAGGTCATGAGTCTAGTTACCATATGATATGGTAATCATGCATACAAGGGGATGATGACACTTCTAGTTGTGGGACCTATTTTATCAGAAGAGGTCTATTATAGAACAAGTCTATAATATACACACTAGATAGATGAGGGTATAAAGGAAATGAATTAGAAAATTTGTTTCTATTTTCCAATGCTATATTTAGACAACAAATATTGGTAATTAATTTGTTTACCTTTAAACAATATTTTTTTCTTCACATGGATCCATGGATGAGCTATACTTTGCACTTGATATTTAGCACATACTTGAATCATCTTATCTATATGATCAAGGTTTACTCTATAAGAGAATTAATATGATTTTTTATCTTGCTAAATTATCAAATCCTCCTGAATTAAGGTAATCACAAGAGAGTTTTGGATGTAGTTAAATTCATCAAATAATTTACATGCAAGCTATTCTTTAAAAACTTGTTGTCTATAAATTTCATAAGACAATTTGCATGTAGGCATCTCCAAAAACACTTGATTTCCATCCTTGTGATGGGAGAGAAATGGTGCTCAAGTAGGGAATTATAATGATTAAGAGTGACAAGAATACTTGAAATAATGAGGAATCATCCTTGGAAATTGTATTTACCATATTATACTAGTCTTGACCAAGTTATAGGTATGAAACTGACTTGTTCTTCAGCAGATACTCCACCAATGTTTCAAATTACAATAGGATCAGCCATGGTAGATAAAACAAGGCCTCAAAATTTGCATTATATTGGGAAATGTGTGTCACTAACTTGGAAATCATGTAATGGAGTAAGGAAAAATTGTTGAGCTATAGTAGGGAATAAATGTATCGTAGTAGTTGGTAATAACTACTAAGAAGTAGTGGAGAATAAAGAAATATCACTAGCCATAAATGCATGGTATGCTATGATGGTTGGATAATTAATTTTTAATGGTTTCCATATTATAGAATTGGAAAACCACAAATATTTTATGGTTTTGTCATGCCTATTTATTATGCACTAGGGTTGGAGTAAAATACAGTGTGACTTTCAGTTTCTTGTCATGCTTCTGAAAAATTCATAGAATCCTTATGCTAGTGTTGAATAGTCTTATTGAGATACAAAGGCTTGGTAATTTATTGTAACCATTTAGTTGATGAATCTTACATTGCATCACCTTTGCATGCACTTTAGAGGGGGGGATTTCTCCTAGAAGGGTTTTCCCAAGAAATTGTTTTCTAATGGTTGTATGGTTTCATGTTGTTGATTACTACAACTATTTATATTTAATTTTTGCACATTCTTGGAAGTGTATTCAACACCTTTACTCAATAATTTCATTTAGTCTCAAATAATAACCACCTAATATCGAAGATGTTAGGGACAATGATTTCTGACCTAATATTAGTTTAAGTGGGAGCTTTTGTAGAAGGAAACCTTGTTGCAAGGAAATGGTGAGTAGGTATAAATTAGAAATGGATAGATTTATTGGAACTAAATTTGGGCTATTAGAACACAACATGGATGATCTTCTTGTATATATGGAACTATGGGTTACAAAATTTCTAGAACCAAATTCATTAGCATGAAATTTGAAGAGCAAGTGGTGATGGAGACAAAGGAGAGAACCCATATAAAATTATATTCTACTACTTTGGTATGATTAAAAATTTCTAAAGGAAAAAATAAAATCCATTGAATTTTGGGGGATTTGTATTAAGCTAAATCCAAAACTAGGGCAACATAAATCTAGACCTCATAATGTTTAGTCCAAGTCAAATAAATCTATTGACATATTTTTGATGTATAAGCTTGCAAACAATTGAATATGTAAATTATCAAAAGGGATTTATAAAAATGAAACTCATTTTGTAACATATTGGATATACACTCTTATCTTTTGGTTTTCTTTAGATTCATCTATGATATAGACACTATATAGAGGAGGGTTTAAAAAAAATGAATTTGTTTCTAATTGCTTCCTTGAAATGAATAGGTTTCTAAGGTCTTTTATGAAAATAAAAAACTAAAGGGAGATTTGAATTTTTGCCAATGTTATATTTAGACAACAAATAATCATATTGAATTTTCTTACCTTCAAACAATATTTATATCTTCACAAGAATCCATGGATGACCTATACTTTTCACTCAATATATACAAATGCTTGAAGTTGTTTTCCCATAGTATTAAGGCTTGCCCTGTAAGAGACTTACAATGATTTGAAGTATTTCTAAATGATCAAATCCTATTGCATGAATGTAGCCACAAGACACTGTTGGATGTAGTGCATTTCATCAAACACTTCACATGCAATTTATTCTTTAAAAACTTGTCATATAAGAATTTCATAAAGACCTTGCATGTAGGCATCTCCACAAACACTTGATTTTGATAATCGTGATGGGAGAGAAATGGTTCTGAAGAAGGACATTACAATGATCAAGAGTGGAAATGCTACTTAGGACATTACAATGATCAAGAGTGAAACATTACTTGAAATACTGAGAAATCATCCTTGGAAATTGTATATACTAGATCCCACTAATCTTTACCAAATTTTAGGCATGACACCGACTTGTTCTTCAATAGATACTCCACCACCTTTACCAATTGAGATAGTATCAACCATGGTGGATGAAAAAATGCCTAAAAATTTGCATTCTATTGATACATGTGTGTCACATACTTGGAAATCATGTAGTGGAGCAAGAGAAAATGTTGATCCATAGGGATGAATAACATAGAGTAGTGGTTGGGAATAATTACTAAGTGGTGAGAGAGAATAATCACACATGACTAAAAATAAATGAATGGTAAGATACAATAGTTGTGGTGAGCACCAATATTGCAGCAAGAATGTTGCAACTCCTGGGCTACCAACTTTACTTTTATCAACCCGGTAGTTAGTAACAAACTTGGAAGCATCGGTGTTGTATGTACAAGTATTAGTTCTCACTGCAGGTTGTCACTTTGGTCAGCTGGCGAAAGATCACTAGGAGATCAAGCCAGCTTCTATAGATTTTGGAAGAAGATCTATGTATGATGAAAGAAAGGGAATATTACTCTACAGATGCTATTCTAATCATAGAAAGGAGAAAGACTGGAATGTAAAGCAAAACCTCGTAAACCCTAATTAACAAGCTAATTCTACTTTTGTCAAAAAAACTATAAAAGCCATGAAAGAAATGACATTACCTACTCAAGGAAGTAAACAACATCTAACCATACCATTTCTAGAAGTAAATAAGAAGAAAACATATTTTTGGATTTTTATGTCTTTTTATGTGAATTTAACATACATCTGATTTATTGTGTGTGGCGAACAAATGGCATTAGAGGGCGGTTTTAGAGCTTGGGATGATGTAGGATGGTGTGGATGGGTCATAGAAGGTCTTAGGTGGCCTTTTGGAGGCTTTTCCCACACTTAGCCTTCAAAAGAAATCCTACAGGAAAAACTATAGGAGGACACAGGAAAACTACAGGAGGAAAACATGGTATCTACAGGAGGCCTACAGGAGGAGGCCGAGAGGAATTTTTGGTATTTTGAGGGTGTGAGAGTGGGTGGAAAAGGTGGATGAAGGTTGGAATGAGGTGTTAGGGCTCCTAAGGTCTACCATGAATTGCCAGGAGAGAGAAAGATGATTGGGTTTTCTCAAGGAAAGAGGAAGAAGTTCTATGAAAAATGAAGGAAACTAGGGCAAAATTGAGGTGAGGTTTGGGAGACCTATAGGGCATGAATCAGATGGAGGGTGTGATTGCTGGAAAGCTAGCCTACTGCTAGAATAGATCTGCTACATAGAAACCAAGGAAATCAAGCAACTATTGAAAGGAGTGCATTCTAGGAAAAACAGAGTTTTACATTAAAATCGCCTAAACTATGATGCATGGAAGGAAATGCTAGGAAATGTTGTAAGAAAGGAAAGCATGAAAAAGGACTATTGTAAATCAGGAAATGAACTTGATGAAGAAGATCGAAAGCAAAGCAAAACTGGACTATCAACCCACTAGAGAGCTGCAAACACTAGACGCCCTATGAATGAGGAAAACCTGTGTTTTTGGGGCAGCAAGGGAGTCTTTGCCTCAAATCATGATACCATAGGGAGGAAGAGAGGCCAAGGCACTATTGCTAGCCTTTGGAATATTTAACCTACTACAACAAGCACAAATGGAAGCAAACTATTAAATCATCAAAAGAAACCTATTCTTAACCATAAAAGAAATACTAATCTACAACTGAAGCAAAGCATACAAATACAAGTGAAGAGGAGCTTGGATTCCTGGATTGGGCCCTAACCCAAGAGCTTCAGCCCTCTGAGGTAACTCAGTGCTAGCTCAAAAAGGATTCCATCTTCATTATCAAAAAATATCAAGATTACATAAAACTGTCATAAAAATAGTGAGCTCAAAATTTGAGCAGAGTTTACATAAGCAAAAAAAAAGTCAACCCTAGTGAGGCCCTAGGCCTCTATAATTATACATCTGAAGCTACCAACAACTTCCTTAAAATCAGGGAGGCTTGGCTCCCAAAACTTGAGATAACTCTCAATCATCTTCCCCTTACTCTATTGCCTTCTAGTGCATGATTCGACTACTTGTACTCCGAGCTTAATGAAGGGGAAATCAAAGTGAGGAGCTATAAATGAGGGGGATTCCCTCCTATAAGTCCTCTCCTCTATCCATTTCAAGTTATTTCTACAGTTTGGCCATTAAATCCTTGACTTTGACCTCGAAATCCATCAATAATCTGCATTAAATACTATTAGACCACATGGCATAATAACTAACTCAGCTCACTCTATAAGCATAAATATAATCAGAAAATCATACAATAAGCTAAGAGAATGGTTGATTTGACTAGGTTAGGAGGTAAAATGAGCCCATATAGTTACCCATTTATAAGTCTCATCATCACCCCCCTACTGAAGGTGTTGCTCATCCTCTGAGCAACCTAGTCAATCTCTTCATCTTTTATGGCCCTAGTGGCCTCCCTAGCGTTCCAGGCTTCTGATGTGGTCTGCTCATGTTCTCCATAAAATCTTGTTGTTCTGTCTATGTCCTTCCACTACTCCTTCCCTTATTTTTCTCTTCTACCTTCCAACATGCCTAATAGGAGTGGAGGACTTAGTTTGAGGCCAATCCAGTTGTCCTTCAGCCTTTGCATGGAGTGCTTGTACATTTGCAATCTTTTCAATGCCTCCCTTAGCCTCATTGGGGAATGGTATTCTCTGATCTGCAAGCTGTGGGGTAGGGTGCTCCATCTTCTCATGCATGCATGCACATAGTCATCCCCAAGTAGCCATTGCATATCTTCAAAGTGTGCAATGGCTTGTGCCTGATTGGCTAGATATCTAGGGGAAATCTGAGGGTCATTGGCAAGAAGATTGTGTGTGTTGATGAGTGCCATAGGATCTGATGGCTCAGCTCTTATCGTTAATGGTTCATTATGCTCTTTTATCATTAATATTTTCATTTTTGCTGCCCTCAATTCTTCATGGTTCATCCATAATGCCATGGCCATTAATTGCAGATCCCCTAGCTTGGCATTGGGGTCCCACACATTCATGTCTATGAGGGCCATGTTGTGTAGGTATAACTCAACCATATTTGCTTTATACTTTGAGGTGCTTTGGTCACACAGGTCCATGAACTACCTGTAGCCTTGGAAAGACATTGTGCCTCTTTGTGCCAAAGTTTTTATTTGGCATTGAAGCAATTGATCCTTCAGATAGAGGCCATAAGATTTGGCTGGTGTTCTGCATTGTAATGCCTCCATTGATAAGTTAGCCATGTATGCCAAATGAGTCTCTTTCTCCTGCAGCTACCTCCTTAGTATTTCATTCTCCTTCTCAAGGTGGCTTTTTGTGATGGCTTCTCTATCTCTGAGAGCACTCAGTTCCCTGCCCATTTCCCTGAGTTTGTTTTCCATGTGGCCAATATCCTCAACTCCTTTGGACTTGGCTATTTGCATCCACCTATGTGTTCTCACTCTCTCTTTCTCCAATTCGAAAAATAGTGGAATTGCAAATTTCTGTGGGATTATCTTGCCTCCCTCAAGTAGATTGTAATAGGAGGTAAGACTAGGCAAGACTAGGATGGTGAGCTAACTGCTGTGAATTTCCTTCTTGCACCTTGGTGCTGGAGTCAATGAGGTACTAAAGGAGAAAGTAAAGGATACCAAGCTTCTGATGTGCTAGGGTATCCATGCCATATCTCAATTCCTGGAGGATTCTGAAATGATATCCATAAACAATGTTGTACCTCCACTCACAAGAAATGTATTTGATTATTTGGTACCTAAACTCATCCCAAGGATATGGTATACTAGCCCTCCTGATTCCATTTTTGTCTTCAATAGGGGTTTCATTATCTTGGAAAAATTTCTTCATGGCAGCCTGCCTAATTGGCTTCTCATCTTTACTCCAAGGCAGCCCAAGAGGAAGGGTGGTGACCATACTGATGAATTCAAGGGTTATTTCAATGGAGAGGCCTATAATGGTTACAATGGCATGAGTTCTTGTGTGAGGGACCAGAGAGAGAGAAAATTCTTGGGCAATTTCATCATCAAACCCTCCAAATTTCTCAAAGAAATTCACCTAGCTTTCCCTTGTGAATATGTCCACCACTTGAGGATGTGCATGGAGCCTAGTGGAGTCAGTGGGATCCCTTCTCATAAACCCCCCTGTCACACTGTCTGTACTTCTTTTGAAAACCAAATATGGAGGTGGAGACAAAGAATTTCTAATGAAATAGAAAAATAGAGGAGACTGTTTTTTTTTTTTTAAACAGAAATTCTTTTTATATATTTCTACCCTCCTAAAGACTTATTTCATCCTCAAATTGAGACCACATATTTCATATATTGATATTTATCACGAGGCATTCGTGAACCCTACCTCTTTAGACTGAAATTCGTGCCAGAAATAGTGTTTTCTCCCTTCAAAATGACTCACTGCCCCTCCTGTAGAAGCACGTTGTCCCTCTTGTAGATTTCCTGTAGGTGCTCCTATAGAAAATGTTGAGAGTGAAAATATGGAGGAAATTGATGGAGGATGGTGGTTACGAGGCTATGGGGGCATAAGAAGATTGATGTGTGGCTGAGTTACGAGGAGAAGCTAAAGAAAAGGTGGTGAGAATGCTCGAGGAGGACTGCTCATTACCCTTTATGGATATTTTCGGTTATGAGTGTTAAGCTGGCAAGGTGTACGTTGCCCATATTCGGACTGTTGGTCCCCATCTTCTTGGTCATCATGGCCCCTCCTCGTAATCATCCCTCATCATTGCGTCGGAGTTAACTCTTCCTCCCACTTCCCATCCTTGGCAGCTTGTGCTTGAGTTGATTGTGCACACGTGTGGATGACATCTCGGATAAGTGGAGTCAACTAAATGAAGGTGGCCAAGTTAACTGGACACCTTTCCCTCATTCGATCTCAACCATATTGTTGCCTTATTATGGCTCCTAATTACACAAATGCAGATAGAGGAGTGATTTAGTTACTTACCTGTGATCTGAGTGTATTGTCTCTAAGGTGTTGTGGCTCTCTCTGCTGCATGCCTTCATTTTCCTCCATGCATGTTGTCTCTCCTAGCTAATGTGTGGTTGTGTAATTTTGCAGGTTCTTTTGCTAGAGCTGAGCTGCATGTGCCTTTTCAACCTACAGATGTGCACTCTTTTGTTGTTGGTGCTGGACTTCTATGGGATCAGTCGCTACAGGAATTCCTACAGGAGCTCCTATAGTTGCTTCTCCCCTTGAAACTTCAGCTATTTCCCTATGTTTGGAGCTCGAGAATGATGCTAGAGGTGGAGATGCATGATGGAGGGATAGTATGTAAGTTTCAGGTGAAGTTAATGGTGCGTTTCCTCCTGTTTATTTTTGTTTTTCTTTTTCAAAACTAAAAACTGTTTTTTCTATGTTTTTTTCTTGGAAAGGGAAAAAAATAATGATAATGCTTGGAGTGTGATGCAGGCTTGGAAATGATGGCAAGGAGGTTTGAAGATGGTAAGAGGGATTATAGGTTCCTCATGAAATTTTCTTGTCCCTCAAACAACCTTCTGTAGACATTTTTGGCTCTTTGTAATTCCTAGAGGAGCCTCCTATAGAAAACACAGTTTTGAAAAAAGAGGTACAGTGGGGTGAAAGAGGTACCAAAAATCATGGAGGAAGGTGTGGAGAAGATGAGATGGATGCTGGTGTGTATGTCAGGGTCCCCTTGGCACCTTCTCCTACTCCCTGTAGTCCTCCTACAAACCTGCACTGCAATAAAAATTCATTTTTTCTTTTCCTTTTTCTCTCTTTTTTTTTTTGAAAACAACTACGGTGCCTCAGAGAGGTTTTCACATTAGTTGCCTACCCTGGGCACCTCCAAGGGGTGTTTTCACCCAGGGATCTTATTCTTTTCCTTTTTTCTCTCTTTTTTGACATCACTGTACCACCTCAGAAGAGGTTTTCAACCCAATGATGGGCCTCAAGTGCCTCATGGAGGTTTTCACTTGAGTCCTTATTTTTCTTTTTTTCTTCAATGAGTGGGTGAAGTGGAAACTAAGACATGCTCCACTACCATCACTGTTTTATTTAAATATTCAATAAACTCTCTCTTGGAGAGGGGTTTCTTATAGACTTTCAACTGATGTCCATTGACAAGCATGGAGATGGCTTCATCATCAATGGTTCTGATTAGAACTGAGCCATTGTCATTGCATTTCTCCACAGTGTAGGGTCCCAGCCATCTTGTCCTCAGCTTACCTTTGAAATCTTGTATCTTGAATCATAATGTAGTTTCCAATCGCCCTCTTGGAATTACTTCTCCTTGATATTTATGTCATGCCATATCTTTATCTGAAGCTGAACTACCTCTCTATGGAGAAGGGCTTGCAATATATATTCATCGAATCCATTGAGCTGAAGTAATCTCTCTTTCTGTGCATGGTTGAGGTATAGGTCTAGCTGAGCTGCCATCCATAGGGTATTGAATTCAAATTCTATGGATAGCAAAGCCTTCTTCCCATAGACCAATTCATAGGGTGTGAACCCAGTGGTGATCTTCCATGTTGTGTTGTAGGCCCAATTGGCCTCAACTCATTTGTCTGCCTAGTCTTTTCTGCTGTTGATCACTACCTTGGTTAGGATCCCTTCCAATGCTCTGTTAGAGACCTCCACTTGCCCATTGGCTTGTGGATGGTAAGGAGTGGAAGTCTTGTGCTTGATCTTATGATGTGTGAGTAGGTCTTCAATTAGGTTGGAAGTAAACTAACTGCCTTGGTCTGTGACCAACTCTCTTAGATACCCGAACTTGTAGAACATGTTTTCCCTCAGAAACTCAGCTACTTTTTCCTTTGTCACTGCTTTTATTGCTTTTGTCTCTGCCCACTTTGTCAAGTAGTCGGTGTACATAATGATGTACTGCTTCTGTTTTGAAGGGGGGTTGATAGGCCCCAAAAATTCCATGCCCCACTTCTCAAATGTCTCAAAAGTCACTTGAGTTTGCATGGGCATTTCATCGCTTGGAGTGGGTTTCCCCATCCTCTGACAACAATCACACTGGCTTGTATATCTCCTCACATCTTGATGAAGAGTGGACTAGTAGTAGCCTGCTTGCAATATCTTGAAGGCAGTTCTTTTTTCTGCAAAATGACTTCCACAAGGCCCATCATGACAGGTTAGGAGGATGTTAAAGACTTCTCCTTGACACACCTTCTCAAGATCTGATCTAGGCCAAGATTGAAGAGATTACCTCCAATCCATGTGAAAGGGGCACTTTTCCTTACTATCTTGCTCTTCTCTTTTGAGGATAGGTGTGGTGGGAACTGTGTTGAAACCAAGTAGTTTGCTATATCAACAAACCATGGAGAGAGTACTGATATAGCAAATAGGTGTTCATCTGGAATTTGGTCATCCACCATTCCTTCTTCACCTGCAGGAAAATTTACTCTAGACATAAAGTCAACAACAACATTCTCTTTACCAAGCTTATCAATAATGGTCAGATCAAACTGCTGTAGTAAGAGCAACCATCTAATAATCCGAGCATCTACATCTAGTTTGTTCATTAAATATCTAATTACAGCATTATCAGTGTGCACAAAGGTTTGATAGCCTATGATATAATATCTAAATTTGTTTAAGGAAGGCATGACATCTAGGAGTTCCTTCTCGGTCACTGTATAATTTAACTTTGCATTTGACAAGTTTTTGCTTATAAAGTATATGGCATAAGGTAAATTTTCATCAATTTGTCCTAGGGCTGCTCCTATTTCTTTGTTCGAGAATCTATGTGAATGTGAAAGGGTAGGGCCTAGTTTGGGCCTCTGAGAATTGGGGCAGTCAATAACTTGCTCTTCAAGGTATCTAGGGCTTCTTAATAGTTTTCTGACCATATTTACTCAACATCTTTACCTAGGAGGCCAGACAAATGAGGGGCTATCTTGCTAAAGTCTTTAATGAATCTCCTGTAATATCTAGCTAAGCCTAGGAAACTTCTAACATCTCTCACCTTTCGAGGAGGTGGGAGCCTTTGGATGATGGCAATTTTGTTGGGGTCCACCTGTAGTCCTTGTTGAGATATTGCATGACCTAGCACGGTCCCTTCAGTCATCAAAAATTCACATTTCTCCGGACTGAGGGACAAGTTCATCTCAATACATTTTTCTAGAACTTTTCCTAGGTTAGATAACACTTCCTGAAAGTCAGAGCCATAAGGAGTAAAATCATCCATGTATATTTCTACTGCATCATGAACCAGTTCAGAAAATATACTCAATATTGCTCTTTGGAAAGTGGCTAGAGCGTTGCACAAACCAAAAGGAAGGACATGGTATGCAAAGTTACCCCAAGGACAAGTGAAAGTGGTCTTATCTTGGTCTTCTAGGCTGATTTGAATCTGATTGTACTCACTAAACCCATCTAGGAAAGAGAAAAACTTTTTCCCTGCCAAGCTGTCTAACACTTGATCTATGAAAGGTAAAGGAAAATGGTCCTTTTTAGTGGCTTTGTTCAATTCCCGATAGTCAACACAGATTCTCCACTTACCATTTTTCTTTGGCACTAGCACCAAAGGAGAGACCCATTCACTGTCAAAGATGGGATAGATGAACCTCGCATCAAGCAATCTTTGCAGTTCTTCCTTAACAATATCTTTAAGCGCTGGGTTCATCCTCCTTTGAGGTTGCCTGACTGGCTTACAATCTTCCTTGATGTATATATGATGAGTACATACTAAAGGGTGCACTCCCTTCATCTCCTTATAACTCCAGGTGAAGACATCTAGATGTTTTCTCAGTAGGCTGCATAGCTCCTTCTCCTGGGAGGTAGATAGGGATGGATTGAATTTCAATGTTCTTTTTGGGCCGAACTCTATATTTTTAACACATAGAGAAGTAGGGTCGGTAACACAGAGATCAGTTGAGGGGTTGTTTTCGGTTTCTCTTACTATGTTTTCTAATGGTGATACATTGGGAGGTGGATTCTGAATCAAATTTTCAATCATATCATCCTCATCTTGCGGTTTCCCCCCCATGGCGATTTCCAATGCACAAAGTGGTGCAGAATAAACTTCATCCTTATCTTCCTCCTCCAACCAGAGAGGTAGATCATTTTATAGCAAGGGTTGGGCAGGAGGATATATGACTAACCACTTGGACATCTTCCCGTTCTTTATGGTCACGTTCCCAGCTTGGAAGCTGATGTAGGCATCGGCTATAGCCAACCAAGCTCTTCCCAGAATGGGAGGATACCTAGTGAGATTTTCCTTTGGCTGGAGAACTAAGAAATCAGTAGGGTACTCCCAAGAATCAATGGAGACCATCACATCTTCCACGATCCCCTCAGGGGTCATTATGGAGCGGTCTGCTAGCTATAGCACTGTCGTGGTCTTCCTCAAGGAGCCCTAGAGGTTAAATTTGAGCATTGTGTCTTTTGTCATCACATTAATGGGAGCTTGTTATAGACATATTTGGGCACTGCAACCCCAATCACATATGTCCATAAACCAAGGGCTTCTAAACCCCTAAAAGTGTTGTTTCATACCCTAAAGGAACAAGGTCAGTTGGTTACATCATCTCCCAGAAGTTCTCCATGAAAAACTGCTCAGAACTGGTCAAAATTGGACCATACAGACTACTCCATGCATAGGGTGCAATGCATCTCACCTATTACACATGGGGGGTGCAATGCATACAGGAAATCCCTTCTGTAGGGTGCGATGAATGAGAGAAAACAAATGGAAAAAGCAGTTCGCTAGGTGGAAACCTAGAGAATCTTCTAGAAACTGCTCATATGACACTTGCCTTTCTGAATTCACCCAGGGATGAGTAAGAGATCTGAAATCTCCAAGTGGAACCAAGAACTATCAGTGAAATAACACTAATCAAAATCCTAGAAGCTGACTTACTCTCCTGTAAACATCTATATATGGCCCCCTCATCCTAGAGATCCAGAGGCTAGAATTTTGTAATTTGCAAGGAGGTGCTGTTGGTTTCTCTTTGAAGACATTGTTGGGTGATCTTGCTTTGTATGAGGTGAAGAGGGCTTTCATGTTGGGAGGATGACGCTGGATTAGATAGCTTGGTTGTAATCCTCTCTTCTACTACTTCTATCAATAAAGCTATTTGAGTTTTCCTCCATATGCATGTATATCTCTGAATCTTGTACTTGTATATGCATTTATATCGTTAGTGTACGTCTGATCCTACATTGTTTATGGTTATAGATCTCTATGCTTTGATGGTATTTTTCTACTAAGACTCTATAGGTGTTCTTTAAAGCGAGACAAGTGAGAAAGGAGTGGCGAAAGCTCTATCAAGGGAGAGAGGAAACGAGCAAGGAGACTAGTGAAAGACTGAGGTTGGTACTCTCTGCTTCTCTCTCATCTATCTCTCATAAAGGAAACACAAGTGACTTTAGTTTGTTTGTTTCTAAGATAGCTACTCATCTTAGTGGGACTAATAGCTCTGAATGGACACTAGTTTTCCCAATAAAAAAATGGTGACTCCACTGGGGAGTGAATAGTTTATTTGTTTTGTTACTGTTGTTTGCTTTATAAACCACAGACGGAGCCTGAAGTCAAGTCAGCTAGCCTTCGAATTGCTTTTGCTATGCAACTGCAAAGTAGATCAATGCTGCTTTAGTCAATCTCCAAGTTGGTTTATGAACTGAAAATCTAGCTTGCAAACATCCTAAGTGCCCTGGTGGTAGCTAAAATAACCTCATTAGATCAACCCCTATACTTTGTGTTTACTGACAATCATTAGCTCAGCCTAAATCCCTGAACTTAGCTGCAAACTGTGAGTGAAAACCAAGCACAGTCTCATCCCTGGACCATCGCACTATCTCTTCTTGGAAACCTGGATGCATCACACCTCCCATGTGTTGCAGTGAGATGCATCCCTATTTCCCTATGTTACAGGTGCGATGATTAAATGAGACTATTTCTGCCTCTAGATTTTGGTTTTTTCTTCATTGTATTTAGCTTTATTCAGTAGTTTTTCTGTCTATGATTAATATATCTCTATTGAAACCATCTTCCTTTGCATTATTTAGCCTCCATCAGAAGGAATTGTGAATGTTTTTTATGTATTTTTTCATCATTTACAGTTCTCCTTTGCAAATAGTAGCTTGATCGAATTATCGTACTTTGATTTGAAAGGGTCGCAAGTGTCATTTTCAGTCAAGAAAAAGAGTGTCAAAAAGCATTCCTCTTTTAGATAGTCGATTACACTTTTGCCATTGTATTTGATTTGAATCATTAGTATTTAAAGTGTCGAAAGCAATTTTAAATTCAAAATTGCAAACTGTCGACTTGACCTTACTTTCGTTTTTTTGAAAAGAAAATTGTTAGTACTGTCACTTTGAAAGAAGATAGTTTAGATCTATACTTAATTTTCTTTTTGTCATTCTCACATTAAGGAAACTGAAAAAAAATACATGCATGTGCATTTGCATTAAGAATGCATGCTGAAGTTGATTTAGGAAAAGTGCATCTAGTGTGTGCTCTTTGCTCTATGTTGAAAGAATTTCATTTCTCTTTCCTTAGTAGCTAGGATTTTCATTGCAAAAAGAAAGTAAACGACTGTTTATCATCTTAGATTGCATATTTAGGAATTGTATATCTACATCACGTGGTGAACCTTAAAGGAAAACTTCTTAAGAAAGATCAACTGTAAAATAAACTTCAATGAACATAAAAACGCTTTGGAACCTAACACACAATATTTAGAAGTCTAGGCTAGAGACGTATTCCCGCATCGTAAAGCCTAGTAACTATCACTTTCATCGTAGGTTGGGTGATTCCTCCTCTTTGAGGCGACAAGTGCCAGTACGGACTTGTGCTCCCACGTACTGTCGAGTATATATTTGGAGACCACAACAGGCTACATCCTTTATCCTTAGGAAGATGTGTCTGCCACCCTATCGATCACAATGCACTGAACACGGCATTCAGGAAGATTGACTGTCGTACTGTAAAAAGTATTCTACAGTTTTGCGATTGGTTTGGTAATCCCTCTGTCTAGATTTCCAGAGTAGTTACTTTTGTTCCTTTTCAGACTCCTTAAAAGAAAAGGTCCATCTGATCACTTGTCACTTTAGGGTCATTAAAAATCGAAGGCGACTAGAGTCATCTTTAGCTTTTTCTCGACACTTAAAAATTGAAAAAGCAAGTTGTGTCAAAGCGTCATAAAAATTATTTTAATCAGAATAATGTCACTGTTCCCTCATTGGTCTTTGGGTTGAGAAAATGGACTCTACCAATCAAGGATTTCCCCTTGGGGGAAATCCTAGTCCCTTCTCCTCTTGGGAGATGTTGGTGCTCCACACATGGCTACATTGTCCCTTCCAGGACTCACAATTAGCCTGCCAGTATGGATTTTCTCGACCTTTGTCGTTCAAAACACCGCAATTCCTCAACAATCAAATCAGCAACCAGATGACCCTGAAGCCACTCCCCCACCTTCTACTTTGTTTGTTTCTCCCTCTGCTTCTTTCTCTTCACTTGGTGAAGCTAGTAATGCTAAAAACTAAGTAACTTAGAAGAAGAAGAAAGGGAACGAGAAGAAGAAGAAGAATCCAACGATGAAAGGGGGCAACCATGCATCATCTGGCGAAAATCCACACACTGCACCTTCCAAACCTAAATCTCCATGTGTCATTTGTAAGGGAGACCACTATCATCAAGATTGTCCCTGCATCCCATGGATCTTGAGGGACTGGTCTCCCTGCTTGCACAATCCAGTGTCTTCAACCATTGACGATCATGTTGAAAGCACACCATCAACTAGTGAAAATGAAGCCAACGGAAAGAAATTAAGATCTAAATTTCCTTGTAGACTGTGTGAATGTGATCATGTCCTCCACCATTGTCCTTTCCTAGATGAAGCTAAAAGAGTCTTGGATAACTGTCCTGCGTCATCGCAACGAATTCCTCCTAGATACAAGAAACTCTTGCCGAGTCCATCACTAGGTGAAATCTGACTGGAATACTGTTGTTGTCGGTCGAAGCAGCTATCATTGAAGATAAAGCCTCTGAGTCCACACTAGACCAAAGTCAACAGGTCGAGATGGTAGTTGACTCAATCTTGTCTTTAGAGGGTCCAACTTCAGATGATACTGTCACCAAAGAGAATGAGAATGACACTGTTCAAATTCTTTTCATAAACACAGACTTCGATGAACATGGGGACAATCTACCCATTCCTTTACTGTAGGAAGGAAGTTCGTTAGAGGTTTATCCGGCCATTTATTCGGTCCCACCTCCAAGCAATCTAGTCATTTCCTTTGATTGGAATCTACTAGGTAGACCCCGCCTACCATCTAATGTACCATTTCGAATCATATTACAAGCTTACAGAATGATCATGGTTGGTACTATCATAGATGAAGTGGATTCTGTGAGTATCCTTTCCTAAACTACTTGGAAAGCGCATGGTTTGCCATCGCTTCTGCCTGAGATTCGAAATCTGATAGGCTTAAACAAAGGAACCAGTCGACCATTAGGGATACTTTAAAATTTTCCTATAACTTTGAGAAGGAAAACCGTTCATCTAAACGTGATGGTAGTCCAAGGACCTCTAGATTACAATCTACTCTTTGGCCATGACTACATTTATAGCATGGGAGCTATCGTTTCCTCACTCTTCCGAGTGATGTGTTTTCCACATGAAGG
Organism: Pinus tabuliformis; assembly: GCA_031772625.1. NCBI lineage: Eukaryota > Viridiplantae > Streptophyta > Pinopsida > Pinales > Pinaceae > Pinus > Pinus tabuliformis. Next base: position 318,801,701 of record CM062816.1, on the reverse strand, counting down.
CAAAGTGGTCCACCTAGTTGATCAACTTTCATTCCCTGGTTCAAACACACTTATTAGTCAAATTCCATCCCTAACTAGTCTTTTTTCACAAGGAATGTCTAATCAATCTCCAATCCATCCACCTGATGATCGCGAGTGATTCAGTGATTTTGACTGAAACCCAAGAGGCATGCACCCTGGTTTGCTTCGGCAAGAAAACCCTAGATATAAGGTAAGTTTCTGCATAGGAATATGACTAGTCTGATACCCCTATCCATTTAGGAAAATGGATTTGGACTGGAAAAGGATTCCCCTGTCAAAGGTTATGTGATTGGCACTGACGACAGTCACCTTTGTCCATTTCGATGGACATCGCCAAGGAAGTGTTTTGTTTGCAACGCGGATGGAACAATCTTGCTAATGCAAGAACTTCCATATGGTGATCTAGAAACTCTACTTTATACCTGGGGGCGTGCAAGTGAAAAGCGACCATTTATTTTCTTAGTTTGTAGACTCTTAACCCTTTAAACTTGTAGGTTGGTCGTTCCTAGCTTGCACAACAAAAGGCTTAGGAGAAAAGTTGTGCATGGGGCAAGTTGCCTAAAACATGAACCTACTAACAAGACATCCTTATTATATGACTGGCACAAGTAGTTTTACACGAAGTTTAAGCTTGTTAAAGAATAAACCTAGCCATGAGCAGTTTTACGCGAAATTCATGCTCGTTAAAAAATAAACCTAGCAATGAGCAAATGTTCCCCCAAATTTTAGTCTCATTAAAAAATGAACCCACCTTTAGTAAATAATCTTTGCAATAACATAATTATCATCTTTTGAACCTTGGTCTTGTTCTTACCATCACCTCCACTCTTTCTTAGCCGATCATATGCCTCCATTTGATTGTTTACCCCTTTTGAGGAACAACTACGATGAGTGATTCTATTAGCCACCTTCTTTGCACTGCCATGATTGAAAAGTTCCAAACCTTACCTGAAACCAGTTGCTATCCAAAAACATCACTCGTTCCTAAAAAACGAGTCTCCTTTAAGCTGTTTTCATCTGACTTGTAAAATATGAAAAGATTGTCAAGCAATTAGCCTCTCTAGCTCATTAAAGCAATCGAAAGTGCCATCCCTCCTCTAGATTTTAATCTTTTTGGACCTAAGGGATTATTACACAAAAAGATCGAGCGCTTGTCTTGTTCAAATCATTAAAACTATCGAAAAGTCATCCCTTTTGTATTATTTTATACTTTTTTGAACTTAAAGGATTACATTACGAAAAAGGACTACTGGAGTTGCCTTTACGTCCCTTTTTAGACTCTCTAAAATTGAGAAGGACTGAGTTATCTTTGTCATTAAACTCATTAAAACAATAGCGACAAACTTGTCCATGCAGACGAGAGCGAGTTTCACTATCGCTAGGCTCGTTAAAACATAGCGATAGATTTTCCCTAAGGGAAAATTATAGAACAAGCATATTTTATCCTCCTCAAGCTTGAAAAAAATAAAGAGGTACTGGTTAGCAATGACTGGGGAAAAAGGGAAGAAAACTTGAATAGCTTCATTGGTAGTAGGTCGTTCTTGAACATGACACTTTCACTCTGTCACCATGATTGAGTCGGGTTGGGCTATTCCGTTCACCGGTCATATCACCATTGGTCCGCCGTACCATCCACCTTGGGGTTAACGCTACCAATATATTTCAGTGTCACCGGTATGTTCAAGAGAAGTCGCTTAGAGAATTCATGAACCTAGCTAACGCTTCATCCACTGCAATACCTTCACTCTCCATTTTTCATGACCGCCACCCTGAACCTTATATCATCAGATCGTTTTCACCTCCACAAAATCATTTGCTCCATTCCTTTTCGTAGATGTGGGATTCATTAAGGCCCTCTTACGACGGGTCACTTCTTGTCGATGTCAGCTCATTATCCAAGAAGTTGACTTAGGAACAACCCTTTCAGTACTTTGAAGCTTGCATGCCTCAATGGCAAGTTTCTCACTTGCAGCGACAAGTTTACATCAATGGCCTTCAACCGAAAGATTTTATGTAGTGTTCGACATCAACTCATGTATTCACACCACGTGAATTGTACTGCAGTACCTTGAGGGTCATCATCATTATTGGTGGTTCCTCTCACGCCTATTAATAGCTTACATCATTGGCTGATAATCAGGCAATGTATTCCCATGTTCGACATCAGAACATATTTTCACATGGATCGACTTGTACTTAGGGCAAAGATTGAACGAGTTTGAATACCCCGGATCTAGTTTCATCCATCCAGGCTATGATATATTCAGGAAAATAAAGACATCAAATGTACATCATAGCTTCACAGATAATCATCCAAACTAAAGGATGATGGCTCTACCAGAATCATCAGTCTGCCACACAGACGATTGTCTGTCTTATGTACATGAATATGAATTTATAAAGCTGAGCATGGGAATGCCTGCCTCAGCTAGATCATGAAAATATTATGAAGATAATTCATTGTATTTTATCTTATTACAGGTCACCTTCCAGTTTGAAAAACCTCGGATCCTCATTATAAAGCATTTTACCCAACATCAAAAGATTTACGACCTCATGCTTTAGGGGGAAACTATTATAGACATATTTGGGCACTGCAACCCTAGTCACATATGTCCATAAACCAAGGGCTTCTAAACCCCTAAAAGTGTTGTTTCATACCCTAAAGGAACAAGGTCAGCTAATTACATCATCTCCCAGAAGTTATCCATGAAAAACTGCTCAGAACTGGTCAAAACTTGACCATACAAACTGCTCCATGCATAGGGTGCGATGCATCTCGCCTATTACACACGGGGGGTGCGATGCATACTGGAAATCCCTTCTATAGGGTACAATGAGCGAGAGCAGACAAATGGCAGAAGCAGTTTGCTAGGTAGAAACCCAGAGAATCTTCTAGAAACTGCTCATATGACACTTGCCTCTCTAAATTTGCCCAGGGATGAGTAAGAGATCTGAAATCTCCAAGTGGAACCAAGAACTATCAATGAAATGACACTAATCAAAATCCCAGAAGCTGACTCACTCTCCTGTAAACATCTATATATGGATCCCTCATCCTAGAGATCCAGAGGCTGGAATTTTGTAATTTGCAAGGAGGTGCTGTTGGTTTCTCTTTGAAGACATTATTGGTTGATCTTGCTTTGTATGAGGTGAAGAGGGCTTTCATGCTGGGAGGATGATGCTAGAGCAGAAAGCTTGGTTATAATCCTCTCTTCTAATACTTCTATTAATAAATTTATTTTAGTTTTCCTCCATATGCTTGTATATCTCTGAATCTTGTACTTGTATATGCATTTATATGGTTAATGTACATCTGAACCTACATTGTTTATGGTTTTTGATCTCTATGCTTTGATGGTATTTTGCTACTTTGACTCTACAGGTGTTCTTTGAAGCAGGACAAGTGAGAAAGGAGTGGCGAAATCTCTATCAAGGGAGAGAGGAAACAAGCAAGGAGACTAGTGAAAGACTGATGTTGGTACTCTCTACTTCTCTCTCATCTATCTCTCATAAAGGAAAACACAAGTGACTTTAGTTTGTTTGTTTCTAAGATAGCTACTCGTCTTAGTGGGACTAGCAGCTCTGAATGGACACTAGTTTTCCCAATAACAGAGCTCCCAGATCAATCAAGGTATGTGGGATCATTGTGCCATTGAAGTGGACATCAACTACTGGGCTTCCAGGGTCCAGATATTTTGGACAGATTACCTGCCCCAACATCAGGTCGGACAATTGTCCTATGACATTGATGGTTGGGGCATCTCTCTTACGCTTTCTTGGATGCCTAAAGAACTTCTCTTTGATCAAGCTATTGTAGATAGGCACATATTTTATGGCTTGGAGAAGTGGTATCTTTACACATAAATGTTTCAATTCTCCTAGGAGTTCAGTCCCTTATGGGGTAGGCTAGATTGTCATGGATAGTCTCTCAGGAAAGGGTGGAGCTGGTTTAGGTTCACTTTCCTCTTTTTCTTCCTCAACCTCCCTGGGTGGAGGCTGGCTATCTGGGAGAACTTTCTTGGATCACAAGTTAATTTCTTGAATCTCCACAGCATAAGTTGGGCATGATGGGTCCCCACTATACACTTGTTGAGCCTATTTGTTGTTCGAGTTTGGATTTGGCTGGGAAGGCATTTGGGGTTGCCTTGGTGGAGCAAAATGTAATGGTTATGGTTGGGCAGGTGGTGGAGGCAGAAGAGCGGGAAGGGAGTTATATTTGGGCCTCCACCCCTAATGAGATGCATTCCACTGAGGTTGCGATTGAGCATAGGATTGAAATGAATGGGTGCCTGGTTGGGCATGATATTGAGATGGAATAGACCAAGGAGGAGGCGTGGACCAGGAAGGATGAGCAGGGGGCCCCCAAGAAGGTATGGATGCAACTTGGTTGGGGTTGTAGTATGCCTAATATGTCCCTTGCATCCCCTGCTGGTATGGTCTAGGTCCATGCGGTATCCTTTGTTTTATGTAATAGATTGTTTCAGTGACTCCTTCGGCCCCTTTATATACAACTTTAAGTCTAGGAAAGGAAGGGAAGTTATCTGTAGAATGATCTTCTTCACAAAATGAACAAACCTCTATAGAGTTCAATGGTCATTCATTCCTAGGATGCCTCCTGGTGCATCTAGGGCAAAAAATGGCCAAAGCCCTCTCTACTTCCTCTTGCTTTATTTTGATATGTAAGGTATCCATTTGCATGGAAAGAGTCTGTAGCATCTCACTCTTGAAGTCGTCCAACATGCTTCCAATTTCACCTTTAATGGATGAATTGGAAGAAGAGGTACTGGCTATGGGTTGACTCCCCCTACCTTTCTTTCTGGCTTCTCTAGAATGGTTTCTAAAAATAGTCTTTATGTCCTCATAGGATAGTTGGTAGATGTCTCCCCCAACCAATAGATGGAGGGTGTCTAATAGGTCTTCCCGAATTCCCCTAAGTAGGACCAACTTCAGAGACTTAGGGTCAAGTGTATGCCTGGCCCGTTTGTAACTGCTTCATAGTCTTCCAGGGACTCATCACTTCCCATGGTCATTCAGAAGATTTCTTCTTTAGTATCTTTTGACCTACAATAGTATCGATACTTATTGTTAAAGGCCTATTGCATCTGAGCCCAAGTTGTGATGCTATTGCCAAGTAATCCCATGAACCAGAGTAGAAGGGAACAGTTTCAACTTTTGCTCGTCTTCTGCATAGTCATAAGTTTGACAGATGATAGAAAACTCGAACAAGAAGGTGTTGAAATCTTCTATAGTCAGACAACGAAAGTGATGTAGGGCTAAAGGACTTATATTCTTCATTTTGGTATCCCCATTGGTCTCCCAAATGGGGAAGGTACCCTCTATTATCTCTCCATTTCCCCTAGCATTTCTGTTTTTAGCCATTGGCTTCAGTGGAATGTTTTCTTCTTCTTCTTCTTACCCTATAGGTTCTTCAAATATGTCTGGTTGTTCACCTAAGGGTTCTTCTTGATTCCAACCACCAAAGAAGAGAGAAGGTTGGCTGTGTGAAGCAGTGGGGGTGTTGGGCAAAAATTTTCCTGAGTTATCTCTATTCCTATGAGGCATGAAAGGAAATATTTTTGGTTGGTTTTTGTTTCTTTTTCCCCACACTGAAAGTATCTATAGACACTAAAATTGTGATTAAACTAAACAGATTAAAACTAGCTGAAATGAACTTGCTAGATAGAAATTTCCAGAATTGAAGAGGAAAGCAAGGAAATGCAGAACTGAAAGAAAAGAAATGACTAGTCTACTTTTGCTGAAATAAACTATTAGCAAAATGTTGCAATAGAAAATAGAAGAAAGAAGTAATCAAAGAATACTCTCACACTTCCCTGTAAATGGAGCTAAAAAGTGGTGAGCGCCAGTATTGCAGCAAGATTTCTATAACTCCTGTGCTTCCAACTTTACTTTTATCAACCCGGTAGTTCGTAACAAACTTGGAAGCGTCGGTGGTGTATGCACAAGTACTAGTTCTGACTGCAGGTTGTCACTTGGTTAGCTGGCACAAGATCACTAGGAGCTCAAGCCAACTTCTATATATTTCAAAAGAAGCTCTATGTATGATGAAAGAAAGGGAAGATTACTCTATAGATGCTATTCTAATTGCAGAAAGGAAAAGGACTGGAATGTAAAGCAAAACTTTGTAAACCCTAATTAGCAAGCTAATTCTAATTTTGCCAAAAACACTACAAAAAACATGAAATAAATTGCATTACCTACTCAAGGAAATAAACAACATCTAACCATACCATTTCTAGAAGTAAATAAGCAAAAAACATATTTTTGGATTTTTATGTGTTTTTATGTGAATTTAACATACATCTGATTTATTGTGTGTGGTGAACAGGTGGCATTAGAGGGCGATTTTGGAGCTTGGGATGATGTAGGATGGTGTGGATGGGTCCTAGGAGGTCTTAGGTGGCCTTCTAGAGGATTTTCCCACACTCGTCCTTCAAAAGAAAGCCTACAGGAAAAACTACAGGAGGACACAGGAAAACTACACAAGGAAAACATGGTATCTACAAGAGGCCTATAGGAGGAGGCCGAGAGCAATTTTCACTATTTTGAGGGTGTGAGAATGGGTGGAAAAGGTGGATGAAGGTTGGAATGAGGTGTTAGGTCACCTAAGGTCTACCATGAATCACCATGAGAGAGAAAGATTATTGGGTTTGCTCAAGGAAAGAGGAAGAAGTTCTATGAAAAATGAAGGAAACTAGGGCAGAATTGAGGTGAGGTTTGGGAGACCTATAGGGCATGAATTAGATGGAGGGCATGATTGCTAGAAAGCTAGCCTACTACTGGAAGAGATATGTTGCATAGAAACCAAGAAAATCAAGCAACTATTGAAAGGAGTGCATTCTAGGAAAAACAAAGTTTTACATTAAAATGGCATAAACTATGATGCATGGAAGGAAATGCTGTAAGAAAGGAAAGCATGCAAAAAGACTACTGTAAATCAGGAAGTGAAATTGATGAAGAAGATTTGAAGCAAAGCAAAATTTGACTATCAACCCACCAGAGAGCTGCAAACACTGGAAGTCCTATTAATGAGAAAAATCTATGTTTTTGGGGCAGCAAGGGAGTCTTTGCCTCAAATCATGATCCTAGAGGGAGGAAGAGAGGCCAAGGCACTATTGCTAGCCTTTTAAATCTTTTCTGATCACTGCTTAACCTTCTACAACAAGCACGAATGGAAGCAGACTACTAAATCATCAAATGCAACCTATTCTTAACCATAAAAGAAATGCATCTAACAGTAAACTAATCTACAACTGAAACAAAGCATACAAATACAAGTGAAGAGGAGTTTGGCTACTTGGATTAGGCCCTAACCCAAGAGCTTTAGCCCTCTGAGGTAACTCAATGCTATCTTAAAAATGATTCCGTCTTCATTATCAAAAAATATCAAGATTACATAAAACTGTCATAAAAATAGTGAGCTCAAAATTTGAGCAGAGTTTACATAAGCAAAAAAAAAGTCAACCCTAGTCAGGCCCTAGGCCTCTCTACTTATACATCTGAAGCTACCAGCAGCTTCCTTATAATCAGGGAGGCTTGGCTCCCAAAACTCGAGATAACTCTCAATCATCTTCCCCTTGCTCGGTTGCCTTCTAGTGCATGATTCAGCTGCTTGTACTCCGAGCTGAATGAAGGGGAATTCAAAGTGAGGAGAAATAAATGAGGGGGATTCCATCCTATAAGTCCTCTCCTCTATCCACTTCGATTTATTGCTGTAGTTTGGCCATCAAATCCTTGACTTTGACCTCGAAATCCATCAATAATCTGCATTAAATACATGTTAGATCACATGGCATAATAACTAACTCAACTCACTCTATAAGCATAAATATAATCAGAAAATCATACAATAAGCTAAGAGAATGGTTGATTTGACTAGGTTAGGAGATAAAGTGAGCCCATATAATTACCCATTTATGAGGCTCATCAAGTTGGCTATGTCAAACACTCACAAATGATATACAGTAGATAAGATAAATCCTGAGATGCATATTATTCACAAAGATATACATATAAATTCATTATTTCTGACCCTTGTTTATCATATTCCAAGTGGTCTCTTGGACTCTAATGACTCTTCGTATTCCACACCATAACCCTTAATGGATTAGGCATAAAATAGTTTAATTAAACGTTGGTGGTTTCCATCTTATAGAATTGGAAAACCATAAATATTTTATCGTTTTTCATGCCTATTTATTAAGGGATAGGGTTGGAGTAAACCAAAGTGGGACTTTCAACTTATTTTCATGTTGCTGAAATATCTTTAGAATCCTTATGTTATTATTGAATAACCTTTTTGATAGCATAAATATTGTAATGTATTGTGACCATTTTGTTGATGAATCTTACATGGAGTGCACTTTAGAGAGGGGGGTTTCCTCCTAAAAGGGTTTTCCCAAGAAATTGTTGTTTAATGGTTTTATTATTTTATGTTGTTGATTGCTACAACTATGTTTATTTAATTTATGCACATTCTTATATAATTAGTGTGTTAAGTGTATTCCACTCATCCTATTCCTTTTATTTAGTCCCAAATCCCAACCACCTTAGATCGAAGATGTTAGGGAAAATAGTTTTTGACCTAGTATTAGTTTAAGTGGGATCTTTTGTAAATGGAAATATTGTTGCGAGGAAATCGTGAACATGTATAGATTAGAAATGGATAATTTTCATTGCACTAACTTGGGGCGGTGATAGCTCAAGATCAAGGAAATTCCTATGGATCGAAATCTATTGGTTGGAAATTTTCTACAAGAAAACACACTGGTATCAAATATTATGAGTGGTATAAGGTACCTTGAGGGTCTCACAAAGGGTGTTCCACCTCTTCCCATGAGGGATATACCGATCTATCTCCCGCAGCCCCAACTACTACTCTAGCCCTAGGTAGATGCTCACCCCATATTGAATGGTGGGGCATACCCATAGGACGAACCGATGCTACATCAGTGTCATTTTGTTAAATTAGCACAAAAAAAAAATTCCTAAAATTCAAAACTTAAAAATAATTTATCACTGATTTATCCTCTTACCTACTAGGCCCCACCAAGTACCTAGTGGAAAAACTAACTTTGGATCCCTTGTATAATTCATCTCGGCATACAAAAAGTCATTAATCATAGGGATCTGGGTCTACAACCAATCAAAGAAATCTACATTGAAATATCATGTAATTGGTCCACCTCTTGTTCAAGGCATCAAGGAACACCGTCTTCCCATTCTTGAATCCCCGAGACCTTCTACTGCTAGACTCACCTATGGCCTCATTATGGAAACTCTCTCTAGAAAGAAGGAGACAATTAGTGTACCATACCCAAATTCTCTTTGGGCCCGAGTCTTCACTGCTGTCAACTCTACTTTTACCCATATGATAAGACTCTCACACCAACCAAATACCTACGGTTATATGCAATCAAACTGTAAAAAAATTTGGTCCTAAGTCACTACATGTTGGGTTTTAACTCCTACTAATCGAATACTCATCCATATGATTGACCTGAATTGTATTTCCCTTAGCCTTTCGATTAGGATTTCTCTGATCATATTTGATGTACTTGGTGTGCAAAAGCTAATTAGATAAAATCACCTATGGTACGAGAATCAACCCTTTAGCTTATCAGGTTTTATCGTGCACCTCTACATGATAAAACAATGAGGAATTAGATGTCATCTTTCATGATTCTTAGCTCATGGTTCCCTACTCCGAACACACCTTGGTGTTTGTCCCACATTTGGATGATCCTAGCCAAGAGCTCTTCTTGGGCCTTTATTAGATCAAGTTGAGCACACTTTAGCAAGCCACATCTTCTCAATGCTATAATGCATTCCAGATCATTTAGCATTTTCAAATTCCTCTCAATCGTGCACTCTTTCTCTCCACAAACTCATTATGACAGAGTTATCCTGCACAAATCAACCCTTAAATCAGTTTTTGTCCTATTTTTAGAGCTTTAGAAACAAGAAATCAAACTTTCTTCTCTCTTACTCATGTTAACATGGCCTTTTACACCTTATCAGAGCAGGTTAACACACTCTTCCCTTGTGGGAAGTGATCAAGATTAAAAAGTGACCATGTTACCCGACTTATTGAGCTAGGGCTTGCCTAAAAATAAACAATTACCATTGAAAAATGAACTTAAATGAAAGTACATGGTTTGTACTCTTACTTGGAACTCATGGGAGTCTAAACAGTGGCCTAGATTGTGGGAAATTAGCTTCTGAATATCTTCTTATTTTTTCTCTCCAAATAACTCTCACCAACTGAATTGGTGCAAATGAGGAGTTCAACTCATATTTATAGACATTGGAGCTGCCTAAACCCTAGGTTTTCTCATGCTTAAGTATTTTTTCCTTTTTTTTAATAATTAATCCCAATGACTATTTTTTTAAATGTTTTAATGTTCTATTGTAGTCATAAGTGATTTTTGGAAAAATTGATTGTTACAAACCCAAAAGTGATCTTTCTTTTTAGGGACTTTTCTTACTCGTGAAACTAAAAACTATCCGAGTTACCTTTTATAGGATCGTAAAACTCCTATGAAGAAGATTTGGCCCATTCTTTTTCTATATTTTTCTCACTCCCTAAATTGAAAAAGATACCTCAAGTTTTCTCCATCTGACTCATTTCAAATTTTATGAAGAATAACGAGTTTACTTTGTTACCACCGTGCTCATAAAAAATGAGAAGAACATATATTGAGCATAAGTTTATCACTTTATCTGGACTCAATGGAGTAACTATGGAAAAGTAATTATGTCGAGTATATTATTAAATCTTTGTTACACCGGTTATCATCCATTAGAAAGGTGCCTCTTGGAGTTTTATTTAATCTCTTTTTAAAGTCTCTAAATGTGAAGATATTGTCGAGTTTACCCTTTCTAGACTTGTTAATCCTAAGCAGATTGGGAAACTTTTTGAAGAAATAATAATGCTACTATATATATCAATCGAAAGTTTTATGGAAACAATCTACTATCCATCCCTTGAATATGAAACTTATCCAACATAGTCAACATTTCTCCGCTTCTATTTGAACCTTACCATATTATGTGTTTTTCCTTGAGACCCTCATTTCCATGCATCCTCATATCCTACTCCTCTTGGTGTCCTTGAGTCTAAGCTAACTAGTCTCCTTGGTGTCATGCCTTCTATTGTTCAAGGGATTGCCTACTAGATGTTGACCTTGTCAACCACTTTATCGTATGTCCATTTAACCTCAATTCGTCTGTCTTATTGTTCCATATAGCTTCAAAATCAATCACTTATTATAGTTTCATGTCGATGGATGAGGAAATCCTTATTGATCTCCTTCGACAAATCCTTTCCTATCAACTTTAATAACTTATCTAGGAAGCAAATTGAGAAACATAACAACACCCCAGAGCTTGTAGTCCTCAATGGTAAGTTTTTGTGTGTCTGAATAGGGGTTTTCACTATTGGCCCAAACTTGAATGATTCTACGAGTATTTGACACCAAATCCTTTATTCACACTTGGTATATTGTACTAAGCATCATGGAGACCATCCACCTTATCAATGGTCTTCCTCATGTATGTTAATAGTTTTCGTTATTGCCCAGTAAGTAGATGAGTTCTCACATGTTCGACATTAGTTCAATTATTTACATGTGTATAATTATGTCATTCCATGATGTGACAAAGACCTTGGGATAAGGTTTACATCACTCAGCCTTATTTCTTATCCCAAGATACCAATTTTGTTTATGGAGACAACTTATATTAGTCTGAATACACTATGACATATTTCCACATTGTACTTACTAGTAGACATGAGCTCTCATATTCTACATGGATCCATAATGTATTTCTCTAGCTACTCAGCATGGGAATGCCCAAATTGGGACATGATTTATATCTGACATATGTTTGTTTTTTCCGACCTCCTTTCATTCTGATGCTCTCAAATTCTCTCTCCTTCATTTTTTTATTAAGTACTTTGGCCATTTCCTTCTTCTTTGACCTCACATTTTTTGGGCATCTGTTATCCATGAACATCCCTCCTCATCATCTCAGAGGATATTACTATGCTTTGGGTTGAAATACAACCCTTTACACCCCCTATTTATAGCCTATTTAAGACTATATTTCAAGCTATGAACCATGAGGGCAATGTTATCCTAGTCTATAACATTTTGTCTCTTAATTTAAGTTGTGTTACCAAATTATCACTCAGTCACAAGGAAAAAAGCACGGGTTAACTCACTTTGACACTTTTGTTCATAAGTAAACTCTCACATGGTGGAATGTGATTGTGTTATTCTCATATAAAACTCTTTCCTAAACATATAAAGCTCTTAAAATAAGATGAAAGCATTAAAGCTCTTAAAAGTGGACTAAAGCTATTAAAAGTCGATAAAAGCATACAAAAGTGGGAAAATTCCACAATTCCATTTCTACGAGGAAACAACATACACCCCAAAGATTTTGCCCAAATTTAAATAAGGCGAAATTTGGAAATATTCGTAGCCTCCCCTTGGCTATATATTGGAGGCTAGGTTGTTGAGGCTAGGATCATAATTAGTGTATTTTTATGCTGACAATATATTGCTTGAGAGAGTAAGAGAGATAGAGAAATTAAAGAGCAAGGAGCTGGAGGAGGTCATGCTACAAGTGCTTGTGGTTGTAATATTCCTTCATATATTGAATATATAGATCTATTATTGTTTCATCTATATCATTGTCTAATGTTTATGTTTTTTATACTTATGTTGCAATGATTTGGATTATGGTTTCTTGTTGATCTATTTAAAGATACATTTCTACTTACTAGTGTTTTGAATTGATAAAGTTTACATGTTGTGAAGATCATGTATGTTCTCTTTGTGTGCAACTTTCAACCTTGGAGCTAGCTAAAGACCTTTCTCAACCACATTGATTTCTCCAGTTGATCTGTGCGAAGGGATAAGTATGTTATCTCTCACTTCTGTTTTGCCAATTCCAACTTATTACTTGAATTGTTCAATACATCCAACCATGTTGTAGTATATCCCTTGATCAGTCCACCTTAGCTTCTGGGAAAACCTAAGAGGGTTTCATGTTTGTTATGCAAGAAACTACCTCATAATCATCTTAGAGGAAAAGATCGTATTTTTTTCTAGAATACACTCTTGTTTTAGGGCTTTTAAAGCTATAACGCACCTTGCAAGACAACATCATAACATGTTAATGTTTTCCATAGATTAGTAACCTACGTTACCCTAGCAATTAACATTTTATGTCTTCATGGGGAACGTGTTAATTGACCTTCACATAACCATGAGAAAAAATCTTTAATTGACTTTCTTGACTCTGTTGTTCAATCATCCAAACTCTAAAAAGGTGGGAAAATATCACTTCAAGATCATCCATTGATGTTGTCAATCCTAACAAATCATACTAAAGTAAGAGAAAGAAATAAAGTAGAGAAAACATCTTCCACCCTATGGATTTTTCCCAAAGTGAACTAAAGGAATAATTGGTAGCCTTTTTAGCCTCCACTTTCTTATATATTAGAGGTTTGGACATCGAATAAAGGGATCAAAGTTCATTATAATGTTACGATTTCAATATCTTCCTTGAGAGAGATATGTTTTAGAGCTAGGAGCTGGAGGAGATCATGCTACAACTATCTAGTGGCTGTATTCTCGTACTTATCCAATTAATATAGATCAATTGTTCTTACTTCCAATTCTGTTGTTCATTTCTCACCTCTTGTTTGTAAGAAATGATTACTTGGATGTTTAGCATATGACACTTTACTCAACAATTCATAATTTTCTGCTTCTTATAGTTTTGATTGATTTTATTGTTATCTTGTGAATGGTTTGATATTTTCCGCTTTATGTGCAAGACTAGGGTTTGGAGTTAGCTAGAAGCGCTTCGCAGCTACACTGAACACTTTAATGGATCTGCATGCAGGGATTTTTAATATAAACTTTTGGTTATCTTGTCAATATCTATTATATTTCTTGCCTTACTGAAAATATCAAGCCTTAGAACAATCTTTCCCTTACCCTATCTTCCCTAGATTTCAGGGAAAGTCTGAGAGGGCTTCTTGTTTGTCCAATTGAGAAAACATCACTATAGAAAAATTGGTGACTCCATTGGGGAGAATTATTCTTCATGGTTTGTTTTCCCCTTTCCTAAATTTCCCCTCATGTTCTTGTATTTTCTTGAATTCTTTCAATTGTTTGCATGCTTAGTAATCTAATTTATTTGACCACTTTTCTTGGAAACAAACCCTATTTTTCTGAGTAAAACTTGTACAACACTTCCTGTAGTGGACAGGAAAAACTTGTACAACACTTCCTGGAGTCTGTCAATTAAATATTTTTAAGTGACCAAGACTGCACAATTTTCTGGATGAGCAACCGGTCAACTATCGGGAGGGCTGGCTGGAAAAACTGTGCAATTTTCTAAGGGAGATAGGGATGCGCACTAGGTATCTGTCTGTCCTGTCCACGCAATTTTCCCAGCTAGAGAAGTGGGCAAGGTTTGCATCCTCTGTGCAAATTTTGAGGGGAATGAGTCCTGGGGTGGCTGCCAGGTCAAACCCTCAGATCGACCAGCTTGAAGGTTGATTGATACGCTTGCGGGCAGTGCAACTTGATATGACTTTCTTGGTGCTTCTGTGTTGTTCTGGGTGACAATTGATCGAGTCGATGGCGGGGTGATGGTATGGATGGAAGAGGGGGGTCCGGTCATTGAAACTTCAACAAAATGACTAAGTGTGTGAATGAGTGAAATATGCACATGTGATCTTGCAAATGCACACCAACATGACTTGACAATGACACGACCCAAACCATCCAGACATGCATGCTCAACATGACTGACCGACAATGTGAGCGACAAGCACGAAACTTGTGATTGAACGTTGATTGACCGTGACCACGCTTGTGCGACAGTGTGTGACTACGTGTGTGAGTGAAACATATTCTTTTAGAGTGAACACAACATTTACACACGAAGCAAAGACCTCAAGCATGACCAGAACATGGTCGCAAGCATGACTTTAATACAAACATGCAAAAACTTGGATGAAATGAATAAGCAAGGCGGATGCAAAGACTCGCACAGGCTCATGAAGTGAACCCAAGTGTGCACAGTCATCAAGTGAAACTCTCAAGGGAGGCTCTAAAATTGGGTGCAGGCCAAAGTTTTGGAGGGTGGTTGTAGCCGCTACAATAGCTTGTTACAGTTCCTTTAATAAGTATTAACATATATAGAAAATGGCTCAATATAGCATAAAATGTGTTGGTAGGAGGTGAATTGTTGGAAACATTATTAATATTGTTGGGGGGTGAATAAGTATTAAGGCTAATTCAAACTTTTGTGCCAATTTATATTCAACATTCAAACTTGGCAAACATCCATATAATCATCAACAACATATCATGTGGAAGTAGTATAAAATCAACACATAAACACATACACCATGAGCAAAAAACACATGAGACACAAAGGTTTAACGTGGAAACCCTTTCGGGAGAAAAAATACCAAATATTGTTTGTATTATGATGTAAATATGATATCCTACTTCATTACATCAATTGTTTTGAGCCACCACTCAGAGGTTGCACCAAATCCTTTTGATTGTTTTCTAGCACCCACTAGCAGAAAGCACTAACTCCCTTCTTCTACAGAAACCTGATCAAATTACAAGAAGCACCAACTTAAAATATTTGTTGCGAGCACCAACTTGCATCTCCTTGGATTTATGCAAGCACCAACTTGCAGGAGGCACCAACTCCCAAGCTCTACTTAGATATCGACTTAGATGGAAGCACCAACTCCTTGGTTTGCAGGCTCCAACCCACAGTCAATAAGGATCTAAATGTTCACTGTTATGCCACCCAGTTGGCCTGATTTCAACTCTCTATTATCCTCTACCTTTGGCCCTCTGTTCTACTCAACAACCTTCACTCTAGCTTAGTAGAATAATCCCATACTCAGCCCTTGTAACACTCTAACTTTTTTTCACTTTGTTCATTTTATAGCAACATACAATTTTATCATTTTTGGCCCTCTATTCAAGAAACACATTCAGTAGCATATCCTCATCTCTCCACATTCTTCCACTACATAGGCACACACGACCTCTCTCTACAACAACCTCACACACTCAGATTATCCACTCATCTCTCTCAAATGTGTTGTTATTCCCTCAATTGTACAATCGCAATCCTTGGTTTTTTTCCTCTTCTCCATAAAGAACAATATTAGCTTTTTTAGCGACCATTATGTTGTTAACATTACCTGAGAGTGTACTCTAGTATTTCTCTCCATCCTATTGTTGCATCAATATTCCTGGTCACTGCAGCTACATCAAACATGAGAATGGGGACATGTGTGTTTCTCCATATTGTGAATTTAATCTCAGTCAAATTACAAAATGAAAGAGATATTTCATTAATTTCATCTTATACACACAACATGGCTCTCCTTCATTTCTCTTTGAGGCACATAGGACAATAGGAGAATACAACAACATGCCATCAAAGTTTATAAATTCCTTGTTATTGCATCCCATGACTGAAATTTATTCTGTTGTGCATATATTATGATCAAGGATGGCACATCGATACTAAGCATAAACCCTCCATTCCAATTTCAATTCTTCCTAGCATGAGCGACAGTTAGGTATCGTGAATTATGCTTGAACCAGGCTCATTAATAAATCTTGCAAATATTGGCACTTGCTGCCTTAATCCAAAGCTTCTTGGTAGTTTCCTTTAACTTCAATTATTAATTGTAGCTTTTGACTCATTTTCATGCTCAGAGGTGCTAAGCTCTTAAGCAGTTGCCGACTCATCCATGCCTACATAACCAACTTATGGCGAATGGCCATTTTCCACATATCCACCAAATATGGAGGGACTACGAATTCTAGCACTCGGTGACAAAGAGCTACCGACTCATTCTAACCATTAAACATACGCCCTCAATGATTTTTCCTACAACCCAAGGGCCACAACATTTTTCATTCAAAATAGCCCATAAGCTCTTGGTCACTTAACTCATAAGAATGTTGTGAAATAAGATCTTTCATGCTTCTTTGAGCTATAACCCCCAAGGACTTAAATGCTACGCATTAAACCTCTATGCCCTTGGTCACATAGTTGCGAATAACCACGTGTTGGTATTTACCTAAGCCCCCCGACTTTTCCTCTTGTGTGCATTTATTTTCCTCCATGCTCTTAGTTACCAACCGCACATGGGACCATGTTCTGGCCTTTATTTTATCCCTTGATGCCTTTATCCTGGCACTTCGTTATTTCACGTCCTTATTTTCCTTTGGGATGAGCCTTCTGGGATGAGTTATCTAATGCATCGACTTTCCTTCACTCCCACTAGCCCCCAAATCTGCTAGACTCACTCAGGCAAGTTGCTCCTTTTATTCACCCCTTTAAAAACCTTTCGGGATCATGCTCCAAGGATGATCTACCCCATGGGTCCACCCAGCGCTTCCATCAACTAATCAACAAATTGAAGGGATGTGTTATACTACACGTGATCCTGATTCCTTGTCAGCAACCACTCTTCTTTATGCACATATCAAACCTTCCAAGGTCATACTTGTGGGATGACATCATGCTATCATCATCATTGCCACATGGAACCTCTAGAGTGGTGAAACGTGTCACCTGGATTTGGCCCATTAGGCCAAGAAAAAATGTTGAATCTTCCTACCACATGTCTGCTATATTGTAGTCATGTTGATGTCATCACCAACCAATTTGTTATTGCCATGTGCCTACAATGAGGAGATAAAAGTGTCTTGATCCTTCATCTTTATGTGCTCTTTGAACTAACCGAGGCAAACCCACCATGCTCAACTGCGAAGTAGGACCTCCCCACTCTACAAAATCCACCAATCAATGCTCTTTTCACTTGCACCACTGTCTGTCACATTTCTCATCGTTTCCATCTCGACCTTCAACTTTGTGCACCCTTTAAAACTCCCAAGGGAGAGTACACGGGTTTAGATATCAAGTGGGACCTTCTTCTTGGAAAATAAAAAGCTCTCTGCCAATGTTTTTTCTGCCCAAATCTATCTGACTTTCCTTTGGTGACTCTACTTAAATATTCTGCCAACTTGCTCTGTTACGTTTTGGCATAACACCAAACTAACCATGCTCCAAGGGTCCTCCAACCATTTAGCTCTGCACCTTTGACTTTGGGCAACCTAATCTTTGACTGGTGATAAGTTGTGATCCAAGAGATCATTTGCAAACTTCAATATACCGTTCGAAATATTTTTTCGAGCACAATCCAACTATGCTATCTCCAAGAGCATCTTAGCTAAACTCCACAGGTAGAAATGTTTTCAAAAAATGGGACTCACCAACCATCATAATCATCATATTATGGCTTCTCTAATCATCATAATCAACAGCCATAGGACATCAATGCTAACCTGATTGTCATCAATTCCAACTCACTTACTACCACTAAGCCATCCAGATAATGTCATTTGTCTAACATGAACAACCTCGATAATATTTGTAACTACCTAGTTTGGAATTACCTTACTTAATGAGTTTCAACAACTCATGAAGGTAATCCAAAAATATTCATATATTCCATGTCACTACTTAAGTTTGCTAGTGCTAGAATCCAATTTTTTTTAGACTTCTCTAATGTAAAATAATGTCTTTATATGTCCACTTTGTTGTTGGGAAAAGTATCCAATACGGAATGACCCTATCCCACTCTAAGGGTGATAGTACCTCAGCAACAACCGAAGCAAAGCTATCTAAGATTTCTTCTTTATGAAAGTAAAATAGGAGAGAAAGAGATCCACTAACCGATGTCTTCCGCTAATGATTGATCCAATCTTCTCTCCTTGCTGCTTGCTCCCAGCTCCTTGCTCTTTCACTGGCCCAGCTATACAAAGATCCTGCAAAAGGGCAAGAGAGGGAAACTACAAGAAGCATACATTCATAATTGATTCAAGGATTAGAATAAATCAAATACACAAGTATAACAATACACCATTGAGACACATGCATATAGAAGAACCTCAAATGCTTTATTAATGGAAGAAGTAAAGTTCAGGAAGTGTTACAACCATAAGAGGCCCAATCCAGCAACACCTCCCAACAGGCTGAAATCTCCTCTTCACCTCCTTCAAAGCAATCACCCAATAGCTCTAAACTCAAACCAACAGCACTTCCTTACATTCACAAGATTCCAGCCTCCCTAGACCTCATGAGAGAGCTCTATATATAGGAGTTTTGGAGAAAGGATGAGTCAGCTTGAGAGCTGACTAGTGTCCTCTCCCACTTCAGTTATTCTTCAGTTCTTGAGTCCACTTGGAGATCCTTGCTTCCACTTGGAGTTTAAGAACCTCTTACTCATCACTAGGCGAATTCCCTGATCCAAGTGTCATTTTGGAAGCTTCCTGGGCATTGACACCTTGAGAAATGACTGTGCCACTTGTCCAATCTCGCTCAGCGCAGGTAGCCTTTGTTGGAGTTGACATTCAACGCAGGTACAGAGAGGGGCAGTTGACATTCAGCGCAGATGCTCAGTGGAGCAGTTGACATGATCCAGAATTTGCTTGTTTTTGAGTGTTTTTAGGTGGAGAACTGATTTTCAGTGCTGTGGTTTGCTGACCTTGTTCCTCTAGGGGTAGGAACAACATGTTTAGGGACTTTGGATCCCTTAGATTATGGACATTTCATGCTTCATGCTGTAAGGCACAAAAATGTCTATAACAGTTGCCCCCTAAAGTATGAGGTCGTTTATCGGGTGAAATGCTTTATCCAGAGGATCCGAAGTTCATTCAATCGCTGAGAGGTGACCTGTAATAAAATACAATACAATACATTATTTTTCATTCTGCTTTCATGATCTAGTTGAGGCGAGCATTCCCATGCTCAGCTTTATAAATTCATTTTGGTACATAGAACAGACGATCGTCTGATGGTAGACTGATAATTCTCTGCTGAAATTATCATCCTTTGAGTAGGATGATCATCTGCTGCAATGATGTACGTGTCAAATGTCTTTATATTTCCTGAATATATATCGCAGCCCGGATGGATGAAACTAGATCCGGGGTCTTCAAACTCGCTCGATCTTCACTCTAAGTACAAGTCGATCCATGTGAGAATTGCGCTGAATTCGAACATGGAAAGACATCGCTTGATTACCGGTCAATGATGTAAACCGTTAACAAGCGCGAGAGGAATCACCGATAATGATAATGACCCTCAAGGTACTGCAGTACAATTCACGTGGTGTGAATAAAGGACTTGGCGTCGAACACCACGCAAAATCTTCTGGTCGAAGGTCATTGAGGTATACCTGTCGCCGGAAGTGAGAAACTTGCCATTGAGACACGCAAGCTTCAAAGTACTGAAGGGGTTGTTCCTAGATCAACTTCTTGGATAATGAGCTGAAGTCGACAAGAAGCGATCCATCAAAGGAGGGCCTTAATGAATCCCACATCAGTGACACGGAACAGAGCTAATGATTTTAGTGGAGGTGAAAACATCTGTGACATATGATTCAGGGTGGCGGTCATGAATGGATGAAAGATAATGTATGGCAGTGGATGGGACACGGTTGACTCTTTCTGAACGACATCTCTTGAACATATAACAACACTGATGTGATGGATCGGTAGCATTACCCCAAATGGATGGTTTGGCGAAGACCATGGTGATGAGACCGGTGAATGAAACAACCCAACCCGATGTGGTACGGAGGAAAAGTGTCATGTTCAAGAGCGACTTGCTACCATTAAAGCTTTGAGGTTCTCCCAATTTTTCCCCAGTCATTTCTGACCAGTACCTCTTTATTTTTGTCAAGCTTGAGGAGGATAACATATGCTTGTTCTATAACCTGCCCTTCGGGCAAGCCCATCGCTATGTTTTAACGAGCCTAGCGATAGGGAAACTCGTTCTCGTCTAAAGACAAGTTTGTCGCTATTTAATCATTTTAACGAGTCTAACGACAAGGAAAACTCGGTCCTTTTCATTTTTAGAGAGTCTGAAAAGGTATAGAAAGTTAACTCCAAAATTCCTTTTTCATCATCTAATCCCTTAAGTCCGAAAAAGTATAAAACAATACAGAAGGGATGAGTTTTCGGTACTTTTAACGAGCCGAACAAAACAAGCGCTCGATCTTTTTGTGCAATAATCCCTCAGGTCCAAAAAGATTAAAATCTAGAGGAGGGATAGCTCTTCCGGTCACTTTAACGAGCTGGAAGGCCAAAACTCGGCAAACTTTTCATATTTTACGAGTCAGATGAAAAGAGCTTAAAGAAGACTCGTCTTTTGAGGAACGAGTGATAAACAGGGATAGCAACTGATTCCAGGTACAGGTTGGAATTTTCCAATCACGGCAGTGTCACAAGGATGGCTAGGTGAAATCACTCTTCGCAGCTGTTCCTCAAAAGAGGTAAACACTCAAATGGAGGTGAATGATCGGCCAAATGAAAAGTGGAGGTGACGGTGCAAACACGACCAGGGCTTTTATGGCTGATGAATTTACGATCACAATGGTTATTTACCGGTTCATTTTTTCTGGATGAGCTTGAACTCTAAGGGAAAGCCTGCTCACAATCTTATGTTTATTTTTTAACGAGCATGAACTATGTGCTAAAACTGCTCGATATACCAGTCATAAGATAAGAATGTCTCCTGTGAGATAGCTATTTTTTATGGAGCTTTATCTCACAAAGCTATGCTCCATATTCTTTCTTTATGCAAGTTCGGAAATGGCTAATCCTACGAGTTTAAAGGGTTAGACCTACAGGTTTAAAGGGAGGACCTAAAAATTTAAAAAAATAAATAGTCGTCCCTTGCTTGCACTCCAAAAGGTTGCATGCCCCCAGGTATAAAGTACAATTTCAAGGCTGCCCCTACTTATCCGCTAAAACATTTGTTTTAACGAGTGAGGCTTACCTCTTTCTGGCTACCCAAAGATTGTTTTGTTAACTTCTTCAAACGAAAACATTTCTTCGGCGATGTCTACCTAAATAAACAACGGTGAATGAAAAGCAGATTATTCCACTCACATAACCTTGACAAAAGAATCTAGAACAACCCTCTCTCCTCTTCGGACGGGGTACGGACTAGTCATATTCTTCCGCGGAAATTCTACCTTATACCCGAGGTTTTCTCTGCCTAAAGCAGACCAGGATGCATGCCCCCTGGGTTCCAGTCCTATTTTTCCGAATCACTCGCATTCATCGGGAAGAAGGACTGTGGGTGGAGACATTTCTTGATTCAATAGACCATTCAGGGTTGGTATTTGACTATTTTCGATGCGTGATCCCGGAAATGAAAGTTGGTCTACGAGCTTGACCATTCTTCCTTTGTGTGGAAAACACATTACTCTAAAGAGTGAGGAGACTATTGCTCCCATGCAATATATATAGTCTCATCCAAGGAGTAGGTTATAATCCAAGGGTCCTCGAACGACCATCATGTTCATTTGAACGGACTTCCCTTTCAATGTAACAGGCACATTAGGGAGGATCCCTAATGGTCGACTGGTTCCTTTATCGAAACCCGAGAGATTTCTTATCTCAAGTAAAAGCGCTGGGGAACCCAGTGCTTTCCAAGCAATAGAGGAAAGGATACTCACAGATGCCCCTTCATCAATGATAGTGCCAGCCATTACCATTCTGTATATTTGGACTATGATTCTGAATGGTATACTGGCCGGCAACCGGGGTCTGCCTAGTTGATTCCAATCAAAGGATACAACCAGGTTGCTTGGTGGTGGGACCGAATATACGGCTGGATATGACCCTGACGATGTTCCTTCCTGCGATAAAGGAATGGGCGCATTGCCCTGATGCTCATCAGAGTCCGTGTTGATGAAAAGAATCTAGATGGTGTCATCCTTATTCTCTTCAGTGAGGGTGTCATTTGAAGATGAGTCTTCAGTGACGGTGTCATTTGAAGATGAAACTTCTGAAAGGAGAACCGGGTCAACTGCCGTTTCGACCTTTGGACTTTCGTCCGGTCTGGATTCAGTAGGTTCATTTTCAGTGACTGACGCTTCAGCCGACCACTTGAGCGGGCCAGCTGTATTCTCAACCAACGAAGGACTTGGCATGAGTTTTTTGTATCCAGGAGGAAGTCTTAACGGTGAAACCGGACGATCTTCCAAAACTCTCTTCGCTTCGTCTAAGAAGGGACAACGGTGGATGGCGTGATTGCCTTCACACAGTCTGCAGGGGGATCTTACTCCCCCTCTTTGTCTTGAACCTTCACTTTCGCTGGTCGACGGTAAGCATTCAACATGGCTATCAGAGGTTGATGCTCCCGAATTGTGCAAACGAGGGGACCAGTCCCTTAGTATCCGGGGAATACAGGGACAATCTCTATGGAAGTGGTCTCCTCTACATATGACACATGGCGATTTAGGCCCGGTCTGTGCTGTGTGTAGATTTTTGTCAGATGTCTTTTGCTTGCCCCCAGTCACCTTAGGCTCCTTCTTCTTCTTCTCTCTCTTCTTCTTCTCCTTCTTCTCCATGGGAGCTTGGCTTTTGCCGGCTCTACCTTGCGAAGACGAGGGATTGGAGGAAGAGTTATAGGAAGTAGAAGGCTGGTGGGCAGCTCTAGACTGATCTAACTGTTGACTCGACTGTTCAGGAACCATGGTGTTCTGAACTACATTGGTTGAGAATAGCCAAATTGGCAGGCCAATTGTCAGTCCTGGAAGCAACAATGTGGCCATATGGGGCGCACCAACTTCTCCCCAAGAGGAGAAAGGACTAGGATTTCCATCATGGGGAATCCCTTGGTTGGGGCATTCCATGTTCTCAACCTACAGATCAACGAAGGAATAGGAGGTGATTATGTTCCGTTTAAAATAAATTTTATAACGACGCTTTAGACACAACTTGCTTTTTCACTTTTTAAGAGTCGAGAAAAAGCTAAAGATGACTCTAGTCTCCTTCGATGTTTTAACGAGCCCGAAGTGACAAATGCTCGGATGGACTTTTTCAGTTATAGAGTTTGAAAAAGGCCAAAAGAAACTGCTCTGGAGATCTAGGCAGAGGGTGTGCCAAACCTTTCGCGAAACCACAGAATACGTTTTACGGTACGGGTGGTCGATCTTCGTGAATGCTGTGTTCACTGCATCGCGATCAGTAGGGCGGCCGACACGGCTTCCTAAGGATAAAGGCTTTTTCCTATAGGGATCTCCCAATATATACGCGACGGTACGTGGGAGCACAAGTTCGTATTGATACTTATCGCTTCACCGTGGAGGAGTCACCCAACCACTCAACGCTAAGATATCACGTTTAACGACGCCGGAACACGTCTCTAGCTTAGACCTCTATGTGTTTACGTTATGTTTCAAAGCGTTGTTATGTAAATTCAATTCATTTTAAGTTGATCTTGTTTAGCAGTTTGCCTTTAATGATCACCACGAGATGTATAATACAACTTCCTAAATGCAGTCTAAGATGATAAGCAAGCTTTTCAATCTTTCAACTTTGAAAATCTTAACTACTGAGGGAAAAGAAAGGCATCATCTTTTCACACAGATCATAGAGCACACATTAATGCACTTTCACCTAAATCAACATGCAAACTGTCAAAATGCACATGCACAATGCAGGTATTTCTTTTCTCTTTCTTAATGTTGATGTATTACAAAAAGAAAGCTGTTGTATAATTTTGAATTCAATTTCAAGTGAAAGCAAACAAGCTTGTCCAAAATCAAAAGACACCTTAAGATTTACTTGTTTCAACACTGGAAATATATAAATTCAAACCATATGACGAAAGCAAAAGCTCAATCAGCTATGAACAGCAAACAAACTAACTCTTAAGATCAATACGACACTTATCACAGGTCTAGATCTAAGAGGCCACAACAAGACTAGTTCACTTTTCGTTATGGGAAACTGTAAATGATGTAAGAAACACACAAAGAACAAACATAGTTTCTTTATACAACCGAGGTGGAATAGTGGCAAGGAAAGTTGGTTTCAGATAGGTACATTGACTGGCAACAGGCTGCAAAAACAAGGATGAAAACAGGGCAAGAAACAGCAGGGAACCCCAGTAGCACAAGGCAAGACTGGTTCAGCGCAGGTAGTACACTGTCAGTTTGACATTCAGTGCAGGTAGCCCCTTCGGGAACTGCGCTGAAATGCAGACTGCCTTCACAGTGCCTGCATTGAAGAGAGAAACTTGCGTTTCTCTTGGTTTCCGGGTCACAGATTGCTCAAAAATTCACAGTTTTTGGCCAAATCAGAAGCTATCAATCAAGTACACACTAAAGGGTAATTAGGAGGATGAAAAGCTATCACTAAGAGCTATTCAGAGTCCTTGTGGATCAGCTCTTCAAATCATAAACATGCCCAGAAACTGAGCTAGAGTAGCTGCCCTCTACTTTGCATTTGAAAGATCCAAATGCAGTTCGATTCGGTACTCTCCGTGTTTAGGAAATGAATAGCAAAAACACAAACAACCAACAAGATACGATCCCCAGTGGAGTCGCCAATTTTGTTGTTGGGAAAAGTATCCAATACGGAATGACCCTATCCCACTCTAAGGGTGATAGTACCTCAGCAACAACCGAAGCAAAGCTATCTAAGATTTCTTCTTTATGAAAGTAAAATAGGAGAGAAAGAGATCCACTAACCGATGTCTTCCGCTAATGATTGATCTAATCTTCTCTCCTTGCTGCTTGCTCCCAACTCCTTGCTCTTTCACTGGCCCAGCTATACAAAGATCCTGCAAAAGGGCAAGAGAGGGAAACTACAAGAAGCATACATTCATAATTGATTCAAGGATTAGAATAAATCAAATACACAAGTATAACAATACACCATTGAGACACATGCATATAGAAGAACCTCAAATGCTTTATTAATGGAAGAAGTAAAGTTCAGGAAGTGTTACAACCATAAGAGGCCTAATCCAGCAACACCTCCCAGCAGAAAGAAATCTCCTCTTCACCTCCTTCAAAGCAATCACCCAATAGCTCTAAACTCAAACCAACAGCACTTCCTTACATTCACAAGATTCCAGCCTCCCTAGACCTCATGAGAGAGCTCTATATATAGGAGTTTTGGAGAAAGGATGAGTCAGCTTGAGAGCTGACTAGTGTCCTCTCCCACTTCAGTTATTCTTCAGTTCTTGAGTCCACTTGGAGATCCTTGCTTCCACTTGGAGTTTAAGAACCTCTTACTCATCACTAGGCGAATTCCCTGATCCAAGTGTCATTTTGGAAGCTTCCTGGGCATTGACACCTTGAGAAATGACTGTGCCACTTGTCCAATCTTGCTCAGCGTAGGTAGCCTTTGTTGGAGTTGACATTCAACGCAGGTACAGAGAGGGGCAGTTGACATTCAGCGCAGATGCTCAGTGGAGCAGTTGACATGATCCATAATTTGCTTGTTTTTGAGTGTTTTCAGGTGGAGAACTGATTTTCAGTGCTGTGGTTTGCTGACCTTGTTCCTCTAGGGGTAGGAACAACATGTTTAGGGACTTTGGATCCCTTAGATTATGGACATTTCATGCTTCATGCTGTAAGGCACAAAAATGTCTATAACACACTTACCACATACAATTAAATTGTGTAGTGGATCTCACAACTTTTAGTACTTATCAATACTAGGAGCACATATCCTAATAACATCAAAATGAATCTCATATGCACTTGACATGATGTTTTGGATGATTAAATACACTATTATTTTTCTCTACCTTCATTCTTTAAAAGGATCATGATGAAATACACATGCCCATAAAATTGTATATATATATATATATGAATTTTCGACCGTTACTAAGCTCAATCATACTATGTGCTGTTGAAGATAATGGAGAATATCCTAGAATAGGTAGAGTTGGTTCACGTAACCTCGGGATAGGAATTAGTTTCTATTTCTTAGGATGTTGTTCTAACTTCCCTAAAACCATCTTTTATATTTAATGTGTAATGTGGATGATCAATGTAGAGCGTTTTGCAGAGCCAGACTCTCCTGGTTCAGACTCTCTTTCGAAGAGCTGACCAGTGGGTTTTATTTTCATTAATACAAACATTGCCATTTTTATCATGGTATCAGAGCGTCAGGGCTGAGGAACCTGCACGTTGGCTGGTGGGTGGTTATTTGAACTGAGATCATCACAGTTGTAAGGTTGATAACTACAACGATTCCAATATCGTCACTGGTTTCGAGTGTACCTCTGCGACAAGTGCACTGTAGCTCCTTCGCGCATATTTTATAAATTTTTCATCGCAACAAATACGTGTACACCTATGACAACATCGTAGAAAATATAAGCACATCCGCGACGATCGTGGAAGCCAATAACAAGGCTGTGGCTATGAGGGGAAGCCAAGAACAAGGTTGTAGCTCTCGGAGAAGCTGTGTGGGGAAGCCAATAACAAGGCTATAGGTGACAACAGAAGGTTTTATGGAGGCTAAGAAGGAAGCCATGGTGATTTGTGCATGTGCTGAGAGATCAGACAACATTGAAGAACAGTGATCTGTCTCTGTCACAGATCTGGGGTAAATTTAACATCTTTTACCTGTCAAATTATTTTTTTTAAATCACCAAGATGAATAACAATTATATTTGAAGCATGCATTAACGAACATAATAAGCTCAATGGTTCCAATTATGCAAATTGGAAGTTTAAGATGCAGACTCTGCTAGAAGCGTAGAGTGCTTCGATGATTGTGAATGCAGATGAGCTAAGGCTCCGGGTTGGATCAACATCGGTCCCAGATTTGGAGAAATGAGAAAGTAAAGCAAGGAAAATGTTAAAGATGTCAATGAAAGACTGCATTATATCGCACATCAGAGAAGGTAAGTCAACTAATGAGATTTGGGGAATTCTGAAGGAATTGTACGAGATCAGAAATTCAAATCGTCTTCTGTTCCTCAAGAGTAAGAACCTATCCATGAAGATGGAGGAGAATGAAACAATTGCTTCATTCATAGCAAGGATTAAGGATCTGAAAACCAAATTATCAGACATTGGTCATACAATCGACAATACAGATCTTGTAACCATTACAATGAATAGTGTCACCAATGATTATTAAATTTTCATCACTGGGATAAATGCCGGAGAAAAGATCTAGCATTTTGAAAAGCTGACAGGTATACTGATGCAAGAAGAAGAGAGGAGATCAACTCTGAAACCCCAGAGTGCCGATCTTGCATTGATGGCGAGGAAAAACTTCCACAAAGGGAAAGGAGATCCACAACAGCAAAACAGAGCAAGTTCACCGAAACAGCCAAATCTGACCCAAGTATGCATCTGAATAAAAACTACTCTGAAAATAAATGTTTTTATTGTGGAAAGCTGGGTCATATTGCCAGGGAGTGTAGGAAAAAAAAATATCATGAAGAACAACAAAAGCCAAAAAGATATGCAGGTCATCTCACGAATGGTGATAAGGTGCAGAATTTAAGATTGTTTATGGCAGATCGTGATGAAAATGTTGATGCAGACATCTGCTATGTAGATTCAGGAGTGTCAACACACATGATAGGGAATAAGCACTAGCTGGAGGATTTTAAGAAATCAACGAAGGTGCACAGATTTACCTAGGTGATGACAGAAGTCATCAAATCAAAGGATGTGGGAAATTTTCTGTTATTCTACCTGATGGTAATATTAAACAAATTTATAATGTAATGTATGTGTCTGGCATAACAAAGAACTTGATTTCTATATCTATGATTACAAATCAAGATGTGAAAGTTGAATTTTTAAAATCTAACTGTTACGTTAAATATCTATTGAATGGCATGAAAAAAATTGCTATAGGAATCCGAACAGGAGGACTATACAAGTTGGATGTGAGACCTGCACCAGTTTGAGCATTAACAATAGTGAGCCTAACTATAGAAGAGCTTTGGCATCAGAGATTCAACCACTTCAACTACAATGATTTGTTGTTATTACAAAGGAAGGAAATGGTAAGAGATCTTCCTATGCTAAAACAAGTACACAATGATTTTGATTCCTGTACTTTAGGAAAAATGCATAGAGAAGAATTCCCTGTTAGAGTAGAAAAGAAACAGAGGGATATACTAGAGTTAGTGCACACAAAACTTTATGGTCCTCTGTAGAGAAAATCATTAGGAGGTGCACTGTATTTTCTATTGTTTATTGATAACTGTACAAAGTTTTCGTGGGTGTATTTCTTGAGTAAGAAGAATCATACATTCGAATACTTTAGGTAGTTTAAAAATATGATTGAAATACAAACAGGGAAACAGATAAAAATTCTCTGCTCTAATCAAGGGGGAGAATATAGGAAAGATGAGTTTCTCAGATATTGTAAAGAT
Source organism: Pinus tabuliformis (assembly GCA_031772625.1). Taxonomy (NCBI): domain Eukaryota; kingdom Viridiplantae; phylum Streptophyta; class Pinopsida; order Pinales; family Pinaceae; genus Pinus; species Pinus tabuliformis. Next base: position 318,772,358 of record CM062816.1, on the reverse strand, counting down.
CATGGAATTTTGCAGCAGTTCACAGTACCCCTTACTCCACAGTAGAATGGAGTAACAAAAAGAAGGAATAGAACATTGGTGGAATGTGCTAGAAGTATGCTGCAAGGTAAGAATCTTTCGAATCGTTTTTGGGCTGAAGCAGTGAATACTGTGGTTTATTTGAAAAATAGGAGTCCCACAAAAAGTCTTGAGTTTAAAACTCCTTTTGAAGCTTTATATGGATATAATCTTGTAGTAAAACACTTAAGGATATTTGGATGTAAAGCATTTTCCCAGATCCCAAAGGAAGATAGAAGAAAATTAGACTCAAAAGCCATCAGATGTACTTTTATAGGGTATTGTTCGTCATATAAAGCATACAGATTATTTAATCCCTCTACTGACAAGATCTTTGTTAGTAGAGATGTTAAATTCCATGAGCAGGATAATGAAGAACCTAATCAACACTATGATGGATGGGACATTCCATACTTTGAGGAAGAAGAAGCAGAGAACAGTCAGGGTCAACAGCAAACAAAGGCAGAGGATGAGCAGCAGCAGCAACAGGAAGAAATAAATGATGATCGAATAAGGTTTGAAACCAATACCCCACCACTTAGGAGATCAGGTAGGAAAGCTCAAATGCCTGCAGGATATAGGGAAAATACTTTTGTAACTAGTATGATGAATGTGGTTGAACCGTCTAGTTATAATGAAGAAAATGAAAGTAGTGAATGGAAAATAACCATGGAACAAGAATATAATTCAATAATCAGAAATAACACTTGGTAATTGGTTGAACTTCCTAGAGGAAAACAGACCATAGGTTGTAAATGGTTATATAAACCGAAAATTAATGCAGACAAAACTATAGAAAAGCTGAAAGCTAGATTGGTAGCAAAGGGGTACTCACAAAAAGAAGGGATAGACTATGAAAAAACCTTCGCCCCTATAACTAAATTGAACACTATTAGAATGTTAATCGCTTTAGCTACTAAGAAACATTGGATGATGCACCAACTAGATGTAAAGTCTGCATTTTTGAATGGAGAACTAAAAGAAGAGGTTTATCTAGAGCAACCAGAAGGGTTTGTCCAGAAAGGAAAAGAACATTTAGTCTGTAAATTGAAGAAAACACTTTATGGACTAAAACAAGCTCCCAGGTCATGGTACGAGAAAATTGATTCATTTTTTCTACAAGCTAGCTACAATAGAAGTAAGAATGACCCTAATCTTTACACCATGAAAGATTAGGGGATGCTACATATCTAATTGATGAAATCAAGCAACAGATGTCACAAATGTTTGAGATGAAGCACCTTGCTGAACTCAGATACTGCTTAGGTCTCGAGATCTAGAGAGACTCAGTTCAAACATTTCTATCTCAAGCAAAGTATGTCAAAGGCCTGTTAGAAAAGTTTAGAATGGATCAGTGTAAGCCTGCACCAGTACCATTGCAACAGAACATCAAATTACAGTGTGAGGATGGCTCAAAAGTGGCGGATGCAACACTAGATAGCTAGTTTGGAGTCTGATCTATCTAACCACCACTAGACCTGATTTGGCTTATGCAGTCAGTGTGTTAGGCCAATTTATGTCTAAACCACCTAAAATCCATTGGAATGTAGCGAAGAGTGTTTTGAGGTATCTACAAGGTACTATAGATTACGATATTATTTACACTAACTCTTCTGATGTTAGATTGGCAGGATTTACAGATTCAGATTGGGAAGGAAATGTAGATGATCATAGATCTATAACAGGTTATGCATTCCGTCTTGGATTCGGGGTGATCACATGGAGCAACAAGAAGCAGAAAACAGTCTCCTTGTCTTCAGCAGAAGCAGAGTATCAAGCCATGTGTGCAGCAACATGTGAGGCGGTTTGGTTGCAAAGACTTCTCCAGGATGTGGGGAAGAACAAACAGTCGCAACAACAATCAGATGCGACAATCAGAGTTCAATCAAGTTGGCCAACAATCCGATGTTTCACAAAAACACTAAACATATTGATACTCAATTTCACTTTGTCAGGGAGAAAGTGAAATCCAAAGAAATTCATCTGAAATATTATAATACATGTGTTAATGTTGCAGACATTTTCACTAAGCCTCTTGGAAAAGTTAAGTTTCAAATGTTTAGGGAGATGTTAGGCATATATGTGAACCCGTTCTCCATTAAGGGGGAGTGTTGAAAATAATGGAGAATATCCTAGAATAGGTAGAGTTGGTTCATGTAACCTCAGGATAAGAATTAGTTTCTATTTCTTAGGATGTTGTTCTAACTTCCCTAAAACCATGTCTTCTATTTAATGTGTAATGTGGATGATCAATGTAGAGCATTCTGTAGAGCCAGACTTTCCTGGTTCAGACTCTCTTTCATAGCGCTGACCAGTGGGTTTTTTTTTTCATTAATACAAACATTGCCATTTTTATCATGTGGAGCTTCCAAAGCTTAAAAAACCAAACACATTGAGCATCAATTTTGTAATTATTTAAATTTTAACAATTTTTTATTTGATTTTTGCACTTTGTATCTATTATTCAAAAATGTGTTAGGATATTGGTACATAAAAATGTTAAGATATTGGTACATAATATTTTTATGGTATATTATTTATACAAGATTACCTAATGTTGACACCAAAATGTTTTTATCCATTTTATAAATGATGAATCAACATTTCTTTTTCAATTCTTCATATACTCCACCATAGATATTTGATTATAATTTTTATTTGATATTTATTTTATTATAATTTGATATTTTGATATTTAATATTATGAGATTACCCTCTTAACTTAATATTAAGTCTTTCTATTTTTCTATTTCTTTGGTTACATGTGGCCTTTCCTTAATTGCATATTTAGATATAATATATTTTTCAACCCACTGGTCTAAAATTTTCCCTTAACAATTAAGATTACTCTATAATCTCATACACTAATTATGGTCTTTTTCAACTTAAGAGCCTCACATAATATTCTACGCAAACTATTAATAACATAATTTAAGAATTTTATTTAGTCATCATTCACTTTAAAATTAAAATTAATGATTTTGATGCACATTGTAAAAAATCACTTTTTTGTTTTTTCCGACATGCTCAAAGACTTCAGGTTTGTAATTGAGTGTCATTTAATTTTTAATATAATATGTAATAACTTAAATAATTACTAATGATTATTTTCTTACATCATCACTTCCATTGGTACATTTTTATATTTTTATCTCATCTTTGTTGCATTTTGATTTGATTTTCTTTTAAAAGATAAAAATCAGAAATTTTAATTTTAATTTATAACAAAAATTTTATGTATTAAGTATAAAAAGAAAAATAATTATAAAAAGGAAAGGAAATGCTGTTGAAAATTAAGTTAATATTAATAAAATTATAATTAATGTATAAATCATCTCTTTCCTTAATGTATAAATCATCTCTTTGGTTACGTCTTAACTTCCATTGGTACATTTTTATATTTTTATCTCATCTTTGTTGCATTTTGATTTGATTTTCTTTTAAAAGATAAAAATCAGAAATTTTAATTTTAATTTATAACAAAATTTTTATGTATTAAGTATAAAAAGAAAATAACTATAGAAAGGAAAGGAAATGTTGTTGAAAATTAAGTTAATATTAATAAAATTATAATTAAGGTATAAATCATCTCTTTTTTTTTAAAGGTTACAAGATTTGCGAGATAACTAAGTTATTATAATCAAGTATTTCATTTTTGATAATCGAAGAAAATTAATTTGTAAAAAATTTATATTTATTTAAACTAATTTATGTTATATATTTATTAATTTTTTTTGTTAATCAGGATTGAAAATTAATTTTATATATATACATAAAAATTGTTTATAAAATAATATTTTAATATGCATTTCAATAACTAAATCATAATATAATAATAAAAAAAATAGTCTAATTAATAGATGAAATGATTTTCACATGTCATTTTTTTCAGGTTAATTTTAATCAAAATAATTTATTACATATATATAAAAATGCTGAATTGTTTATAAAATAATATCCTAATATGCATTCCAATCACTAAATCATAATATAATAAATAAAAAAAGAGTAGTCTAATTAATAGATGAAATGATATTTTAGTAAGGTCATTTTCTTTTCCATTTAATTTTAATCAAAACCTTTCAATATTTTAAAAACTTGAGTTTAAATTATTTAATTTGTAAAGGTTTTTAAGGTGCATAATTCATTTATGCATTCAAAAATATATTTTCAACAAGAAAAAATCACAATCCTATTTGAAATCTTGCATATATTTTTAAAAACTTGAGTTTAAGTTATTAATTTTTAGAGTTTTTTAAGGTGCATAATTCATTCATGTATTCAAAAATGTATTTTAAACAAGAAAAAATCACAATCTCATTTAAATTTGTTATCAGATTAAAACAAAAAATTCTTAAATTTTATTATATTAATATTTTTATTTATCTTATTATATTAAACTAATTATCACAATCCATTTAAAAGACTATCATTAATATACTTTTACCATACCAAAAGCACCCAACATATCTACTCTAGGGTTAAATCAATTTATTGATTTACTTTCATAAAATTTTATATTCTAAACTTTACAAAACTTACTTTTTTTTCACATATAAAGTATTTTTTTATATTTTTTATTTGGTTCTCTATATTAATTTATTTTAATCCAAATTTGCATGTTATAATTATAAATGGAAACTATTTTCTTTTTATTTTTGTTATTTTTCTTTTAAATCAAAATTTTATGTTATAATTATACAGGGAAGATGCTTGTAACACCCGAGGATGATGATTGATTTTAAAACTTTTAGTTTATGTTACCATAGTTAAATTTTAGGAAATGAGCTTGTGAAAGTTAGTAAAACATATTTAAAACATGATAATGTTATTGTGGTATGAAAATTAATTCAAGAAGACTCAATGGTGAATCGAATTCCAACCTCCAGGCAAAAACCATTACCCTCTATTCTAGGGACAAAATATGAATCTTAGTGATGAGAAGGGGTTCTGTTTTTGTTTATCTCAAAAGGAAAAATATAAGTCTAAGAAGTGGTAGGACATTGCGAAGGAGGAATCCAGAGCTAGACATGAGTCAGTGGAGAACTCTGATATAGACAAGGTTCAGAGAATGTTAGGTTGGACAGTGGTCTTGATGCCTATTTCTTGACACTAAATGGAAAATTGTTGTCTACTGTCTGGAGCGGAAGCTCAGGGAGAGAAGTGGACGTAATCACCTTCTCAAGGTTGGGAGGACCAGAGTCAATCTTGTTGAATTTTGATAATGACATTTAGATACATAAGTATTGATGGCAAACTGTGAATGCCAATTTAATTCTTCAATTATATAGAATTGTGTGAGTTTAGTGTGGTTTGAGTGAATTTATGAAATAATCGGTAAGTTACGTGCAGGGAAATCTCAGCATGACCAAGCTATTATACTTTATGCAAGTATGATGTGTAAGTTTAGTGTGGTATCAGTGAATTTCAAAAAATAATATATAAGATACCTATAGGAAAATATTAGTATGAAAAAAGGCTATTATGCATGATGAAGGCATGTTGTTAAAAACCATATATTGTTTGTAGTTTTTTTTAAGAGCCCTATAATGTTTCCTTTATTGACTTAGTTATGTTGTTTGCGGTCCCTTCACCAAAAGACCCAAAATACCCTAAACATTAGGTACCGAAACAAAGGTATGTAAGGGGTGCTAGAGTAGGGCCGGAGTAAGGCTTTCAACTAGACGAACTAAGCAAGGAAGATACTCTTGCATGAGTCTGAAAGTATGTTAACAACTAAGCGTAAAGAGGACTAAATAAGGTTGGGCTAGGTGCAGTAATTGGAGGGCGAGACTAGATAAACAGACCCCAAAAAGAGAAAAGTTAGAGCTATATGTAGAGTGATGCGAAATAAGGCCTTTTACTGGAGCCGTATGCGCAAAGGAGAAGAGGCTTGACCATATAGAGTAAAGGTGAGTGGAGGTTGAAAAATTGGTCTCCAGGCAACCAGTGACTAGGTCCAGTCCTCTTCAGCCATCGTGACAAAAGATGTTAGGATAACAATCCTCTACCAATATTGTGAAAATGCAAACGGTGGAAAACCCATATCTAGATCGGTAACCCAATGCAATTATTAAAGCAACTGGTGAAACTTACAAGAAAACTAGGCTAAATATCGTGAATGGGATTATAATGATTAACTTAAACATTATAAAGGTATAGTAATTGGAGGGCGAGACTAGATAAATAGACCCTGAAAAGAGAAGAGTTAGAGCTATATGTAGAGTGATGAGAATTAAGACCTTTTACTAGAGCCATATGCGCAAAGGAGAAGAGGCTTGACCATGTAGACTAAAGTTAAGCGGAGGTTGAAAACTTGGTCTCCAAGCAACCGATGACTAGGTCCAGTCCTCTTCAGTCGTCGTGACAAAAGAAGTTAGGATAATAATCCTCTACCAATCTTGTGAACATGCAAATGGTGGAAAACCCATATCCATATCAGTAACCCAATGCAATTATTAAAGCAACTAGTGAAACTTACACGAAAACTGGGCTAAATATCCTAAATGGGATTATAAATATTAACTTAAACATAAGATGAACAAGCTACATCATAGCGGTCACAGGCCTTAGAAACACATCAAATTGAAAGTTGTGCAAACTATAAAATATAGCATGAAATAAAAAAACTGTATTAGCTGAGTTACAAATTATGACTGTCCGCCTCTAGTCATAGAACCACTACAAAATTACAATTACAATATATATATATATATATATATATATATATATATATATATATATATATATATATATATATATATATATATATATATATATATATATATATATATATATATATATATATATATAACCAAGAGAAGTTGGACTCATCATTATGGATGGAAATCACAAGACAAAACTAAAACAAGTTTAACCCAGCACTAATAGCTTGCAATTAAAACAAAATAAATATTCTAGTTTCATTTTCTTTAGAACAGAAATTGTTAACTATAATGAAAGCAAGGTGACAAGAATCCCGACACCTATAGGATATAAAGTCTAGGAAGCGATAACCCAAACCCTACAAATGACAATGAGAAAGGAGTTTGGATCCTAGTTTGTACCTTGGAAGGGTGGAAAGATGCTCAACCACGCACCCAAGAAAACTAAATCTCCACAACATTGCAAGATGGACCTGTGGCATATTAACATGAGCAGTAGGTATGAACCAATTAACTCAGCATATGAGCACAAGGTAGCAACACTAATAAACACAACAACAAATTTTACCTGATCATAGTCTGGGTGAAGACCGAGCTTGACCCCTCCTTCCCATTGTCAATGTTGAAGATTCGACATAGAGAGGGTCGAATTTGCGTTCCTGTTAGCCATGGTAAAATGATTAAGCTCATAATTAAGGAAAAAATTACGGAAAAACAAAACAAGTTGGTGCAAGAAGACTGAAAATCCTTACCTATTAACTATGGCATGAGCTTCACTGAAAAACCAGAATATTCACTAGGATACAAAGCTTGGTCGGGGAAAGATCCAAGTGCAAATGCTGGTTGGAATGACAATATTAGGTAGGCTTCAGTTGCCCTAATGATCTTCTGAGGTATGGGAGTCGTTTGATTTGCAGTGACCAGATCCATGTTGGAGAACAAGACAGCTATAGACCGTCTTGACTAACAATCGTTGGTAGTATGCATTGAGAAAGTTTGAAACCTATACCTTATACACCATCGAACCTCGGTTGTATCAGGTTTGACCCACTAGAACTTGAGCGACAAGTTAAGGCAAGTGGGGGTAGGACTTTATGTATTAATTTTGAAAAGTACTAATGGTTATAAGTATTACATCATGGTAAGAGAATAAATTGTTATCGAAACCAGAAATAACCACTGGTTAGTACTAATTTCATTTAAATCAAATGTTTCAACCCATATAATATAAATGTTAACCTATGCCAAGCTTGGTTATTAAATGTATCAAACAATATTTAATAATTGGTAATGCCTATTCATAGATTATTTTTTTACCATTGTGTAACTAATGTAAATTACAGTGTGATGTGGTCTTAACTTGTTACAAGTGGTATCAAAGCATCAAGTTACAACACTGTGATTGATCCAGGTGGATACTTGTGGCCACCCGCCTATTCCACTTGGACACACACCATTATTTCTTCTAGTTTTTCAGTTTCCTTAATTGTAGCACAATTTACTATTTTTGGAAAATTTTCAGGTCTCGAACTCCCAGACCTATTTTGAGGCCCTAAAAGACATATTTTGGCAAAATTCCTCCAATGATTGCTATGGCAATTGCATCGATAGTTTTAGTCCTCGGAAAGCTCTTTCCAATGAGATAGTTGTAATCCTCGGAAAGCTCTTTCCAACGAGGTATCATACCCAGTAATTGTCAGCATAATTTTTCCAAAACAACGTCATTTAGGGCCTCATAACGGCTCCAGAAGTTTAGGACCTGAAAAACTACTGTTGGGTCCCTATAATACTAGTAATTACCCCATTACAATTGTAGTTGCATCCCTTATTAATATTGTTGTGCCCCTATTATCCCCATATTGTTATTACTATGCCCCATAGAATCCCTCTATTGTTATTTTTGTGGCTTTATATTATTATTGTTAGGTCGGCTGGGTTATATTGTGACTCCTTGGACTCCTATATATAGAAAGGAGGTTTTGTCATTTGTGTCATGCAAGAATTGTTCATTTATGTAATGTAAAGGAGGTTTCCCCCTCGAAGAGGCTAAATTCTAAGGCATTGATCTATCTTTTCCATCTTTTCTTGAGCTGGTTTCATAACATTTGGTATCGGAGCTTTAGATTCTAGGGTTTCGCTGCTCCAAACAGGTCATCGTGGCATTTTCGCTATAATTTTTTTTTTGTGATGTTTCAGAAGTTGAAAGAAAAACCCATTTGAGAAGAAATCGCGCTGAACCTCGGGTCTGAACTTCCGAGCTTTTTGCACTATATTTGCAGAGATATGATCTGAGGAAGTTGGTCTTTTTGCAAACTCCTAAATTACATTCCAAGCAGGTGACTTGGGTAAAATCATCATAACTTTCTCTCTGGGGATCAGATTGAAATTTCGTAAGAAGGTACAGAAAGAGGACGGACTGTAGTTTCTTTTATTCATTTTTCAGATCCAAATGTCAAAACAGTGACTCATGGCACATCGTACAAGTTCGCTCTACTGAACTAGTCTATAATCAAGTCACTGTGGGAGATTTTGCATAACTATTCCTTGGAGAATCCAATTTGTGTCAGACTTGTGGCATTGGAAATAGGACACAGAGGGCTACCGCAGGTCAAAAATTCAGAACTAGATGATCGGAAAGTACAGAGATACATCAAAGGTAATATCGAGCTCCTACAAAGTGAAAAAAGGTGTGTAGATTTTCTTAAATTTTTTCTTAAGCTCGGTTTGAAAATTTATTTTGAAGGAATTCAAAGGGCATAGTAGAGCATTATTATCAGTAACTGATGCCCCGAGGAAAGAAAATGCAAACACCTAGTGAGGAACCTGAAAGATCTAGCATGACTCATGAAGAAGAGGAAGAAATGCTACATGATATATCAAAATTACAAGAACAAGTGCAACAAATGTCACTGTCACAAAAGCTAACAGAAGCTAAGATAAATGGCATGGAAGCTAAGATGAATGGCATGGAAGCTAATATGGATAACTTGAAGATAGATTTGAACACAAATTTGAAGACACGCATGGCAGATTTGAAGACAGATTTGACAAATTTTCTACAAGAAATACTTACCAATGGTGAAAAGGTAGTAAAGGAAACTCATGATGCGAAAAAAAGGAATGTTAATCATGATTTCTTAGACTCTAATGTGGGATCGAAAACCCACCATATTCCAAAAATTGATATGAGGAAGTTTGATGGCAAGGATCCCGCAACATGGATATTACAAATGGAGCAATTTTTCGATCTCAATAATGTGCAAAACACACAAAAGGTACATATTGCAACTTTATATTTGGAACCAAATCAGTTTGTATGGTATCAATGGCTTTGCTCTCATAAAAAATTTGTCACTTGGGAAATTTTTATGGAAGAATTGATAGCACATTATGAGGATACAAAAACCAACACTTTTTTTTAGCAAATTGATAAGTTTCAAACAAAAGGGTGCAATAATGGAGCACATTGAGGTGTTCCAAAAATTGAACATAAGGGTAAAAGATATTCCAGAGGAGCATAGGATTGATGTGTTCATAGGGACTTTAAAGGATAATATCCAACATGATGTTTGCCTTTGGGAACCTGATTCATTAGAGAAGGCATTCAAGATAGCAAGAAAAATGGAAAGCAAAATTATGGCAACCAGGAAGCATACCACTCACAACTATAAAGATGGAAGTGTGGTTGCTCCTAGTCTTCCACAACCTATAAGGTTGACACCACAACAATTGGAAGAAAAAAGAGAAAAAGGGCTTTGTTACAGTTGTGATAGAAAATACACTAAAGGTCATAAGTGTGCTGAGAAGAAATTATTCTACATAGATTGTGAAGAGGAAGAAGAAAAGGAGCAAGAAAGGCCAAAAGAAGAGGATATACTCCAGGAACAAAGCCTAGATAAATAAGAAATGAATCCTACCATATCTTGTAATGCATTGGTGGGAATTACCACTCCTCAAACCATCAAGATAGAAGGACAAATCAAGAAGAAAAAGGTACTAGTGTTGATTGATTCAGGAAGTACCCACAATTTTATTCATTGTAAGGTAGCAAAAGAATTGAATTGCTTCTTATACCCAGCACCAGAGTGTCAAGTGATGGTTGCAAATGGAGGAACAATAAATTGCTCTGGAAAGTGCCATAATATCAAGCTATTGATGGGAGAATATGTATTGACTAGCCCAATGCTTTCCATTCCAATGGGAGGTGCTGATGTTGTACTAGGAGTACAATGGCTACAATCCTTGGGTACAATAGCTTTCAATTTTCAAGAACTTTTCATGAAATTTTCCGTGGAAGGAAAGGAAGTTGAATTAAGGGGTATTGCAGGGAAACCGGGAAAGATAATTAGCTCTAATGGTATGACAAAGCTTCTAAAAAAGAAACAAAGGGGTGTAATTTCACAATTATGTTCGCTAGATGTTTCCACATTGCAATCATCTATTTCTCCAGATCTCCAAAAAGTCTTGGACAATCATTCCAAGGTATTTGAGACTCCCAAAGGTCTCCCACCTATTCGTGATCATGATCATGCTATTCATTTGATTCCAGGAAGTGTTCCTCCAAACATCAGGCCGTGCAAATATCCCTATGCCCAAAAGAGTGAAATTGAACGTATGGTTGCAGAAATGCTAGAGGCTAGTATAATTCAACCGAGTCAAAGTTCTTTCTCTACTCCAGTAGTATTAGTGCACAAGAAGGATGGATCATGGCGCATGTGTCCGGATTATAGGGAGCTCAACAAGATCACTATTAAAGATAAGTTTCCCATTCCCGTCATTGATGAATTACTGGATGAATTGCATGGATCAATTTACTTCACCAAGTTGGATCTTCGTTCAGGATATCATCAAATCAGAATGAAGACTGAAGACATTCCGAAAACAACATTTAGAACTCATGAGGGTCATTATGAATTTTTGGTCATTCCTTTTAGCCTTACCAATGCACCTTCAACATTTCAAGGTTTGATGAATTCCATTTTCAAACCATTCCTTAGAAAATTTGTGTTAGTATTTTTTGATGATATACTAATCTACAGCAAGTCTTGGAAGGATCATGTTGAACATGTTGACAGGGTGCTACAACTATTGGAGGAGAAACAATTATATGCAAAAAGATCCAAATGTTTCTTTGGAGTACAAGAGGTGGAATATCTGGGTCATATTGTATCTCATGAAGGAGTTAAGGTAGACCCTAGCAAAATTAAAGCCATTAAGGAATGGAAAATCCCCACATCCATAAAGCATCTGCCAGGATTTCTCGGGTTGACAGGGTATTATCACAAGTTTGTTAAGAATTATGGGAGAATAGCAGCACCTCTAACAACATTATTGAAGAAAGATGCATTTTCATGGACTCCAAAAGCAACAAAGGCCTTCAAACATCTTAAAGAGGCAATGTGCCAAGCACCGGTCTTAGCTACACCGGACTTCAAAAAACCTTTATTGTGGAATGTGATGCTTCAGGAAATGGAATTGGTGCTGTTTTAATGCAAGATGAAAGACCCATTGCTTTTGAAAGTTGTCCAATCAAGGGAAAGTTTTTACACAAAGCTATTTATGAGAAGGAAATGTTGGAAATACTCCATGCACTTAAGAAATGGCGACCCTACCTAATGGGAAGACACTTCAAGGTAAAAACAGATTATGACAGCCTTAAATACTTTTTAGAACAAAGATTATCCTTTGAAGAGCAACAAAAGTGGGTCACAAAGATGTTGGGTTATGACTTTGAAATCATCTACAAAAAAGGGAAGCAAAATGTGGTGGCAAATGCACTCTCAAGAAAGGATGAGGATGTGGAAGCATTGTTGTGTGCCATTTCTATTATCCAACCAGATTGGATAAACGAAGCAAGGGAGGAATGGAAGAATGACGAAGAAGTATGGGCACTTATTCGAAAGTTACAACAAGATTCCAGTACGTTTGATACATTTAGCTGGCAAAATGATTCTTTATGGTACAAAGATCGCTTATACCTCTGTAAGAATTCCCAACTAAAACAAAAGATTCTTATGGAATTGCACACTTCTCCCTTAGGAGGGCACTTAGGATTTTTAAAAACTTACCATAGGGTTAAGAAGGAATTTTTTTGGGATGGCCTTAAATCAGATATTCAAAAATTTGTGGCGGAAGGTTTGGTTTGCCAACAAAATAAAGTTGAAACAATTAAGACACCGGGTCTATTACAACCTTTATCCATTCCAAGCCAACGTTGGGAGGAGGTTTCAATGGATTTTATCACAGGTTTACCCAAGTCTGAGGGAAAGAGTGTCATCATGGTGGTAGTTGACAGACTTACCAAGTATGCACACTTTTGTGCATTATCACATCCATTTAAAGCCAGTATGGTTTCTACTGCATTTATGGAAACAATTCAAAAGCTACATGGAAACCCAAAGATTATTGTAAGTGACAAAGATCCCATTTTCACTGGAAATTTTTGGACAAAATTATTTTCTTGTCTTGGTACTCAGTTAGCTCATAGCTCATCTTATCATCCTCAATCTGATGGGCAAATTGAGATAGTAAACAAATGTTTGGAAGGATATCTTCGTTGCTTTGTATCTGGTAAACAGACACAATGGGTCAAATGGTTGCCTCTGGCTGAATGGTGGTATAACACTTCCTTCCATACAGCAACAAAAATGACCCCATTTATGGCACTTTATGGATATCAGCCACCATCCATCATATCATATTTAAGAGAAAATTCTAAGGTTCAAGTAGTGGAACATCACATCGAACATCAACAACAAGTCCTCCAACTCTTAAAGGATAAGCTCGTGTTGGAACATAATAGAATGAAACAACAGGCAGATCAACATCGCAGAGAAAGAAGTTTTGATGTAGGTGATTGGGTATTCCTACGGCTACAACCATATAAGCAAATGTCCCTCAAGCAAGCTAAGAAGGATAATAAATTATCACCAAAGTATTATGGTCCGTACAAGGTGTTGCAAAATATTGGTACTATGGCATACAAATTGGAGCTTCCTGCAACTTCTCGATTGCACCCAATTTTCCATGTTTCATGTTTAAATAAGGTTATAGGTGCCAAGATCCCAATTCAAACAATATTGCCAGAACTTAACGAGGAAGGAAAAATTATATTGGAACTGGAAGCAGTCACAGAAACAAGAACTCGACAGCTACGAAATCAATCAATTTCAGAGTATCTTATCAAGTGGAAGAACTTATCTGCTGAAGATTCCACATGGGAGGATGAGAATTTTATACAGAAACATCTAGAACTACTCAAGTGTTGAGGACAACACTTTTTTGAAGGAGAGGGGCATGTTGGGTCCCTATAATACTAGTAATTACCCCATCACTATTGTAGTTGCATCCCTTATTAATATTGTTGTGCCCCTATTATCCCCATATTGTTATTACTGTGCCCCATAGAATCCCTCTATTGTTATTTTTGTGGCTTTATATTATTATTGTTAGGTTGGCTGGGTTATATTGTGACTCCTTAGACTCCTATATATAGAAAGGAGGTTTTGTCATTTGTATCATCCAAGAATTGTTCATTTATGTAATGTAAAGGAGGTTGCCCCCTCGACGAGGCTAAATTCTAAGGCGTTGATCTATCTCTTCCATCTTTTCTTGAGCTGGTTTCATAACAACTACCAAAAATAGTAAATTGTTCTACAATTAAGGAAACTAAAAAAAATGAAAGAAAAAATAGTGAGGGTCCAAGTGGAATAGGTGGGTGGCCACCAATATCCACCTGGATCAGTCTTGTCCCCTTAGGAAGTAATGGTCCCCATTGCATTGAGTTCCTCCATGAGATGAGGAAACTTCTACTCAACTTGGTCCCTGTTGAGCCATTTTCCTTGGTGAAGGAGTTGGCCTGCTTTGACAACTTGATATAATTGTATAGTCTATTGCCAAGTGTTCTTGATATTTGTGTCCATGATCTGATCAATTATGGCCTATTCCATGCAATCCAGGTTGAGCTCTATTGGTGTGATTTGTTCTGCAATGTAAGATGTGTCCAACAATTGTGGAAAGTATGGCCAAAGGCGATCTACATTGAAAACTAGGTGTAGACCAAGGAACGATGGGATGCCGAGTTCGAAGGCATTATCACCGATGGCCTTGGTGATGGTGTATGGCCCTTATCAAAGCGAGCGAAACTTGTAGTGGGGTCCAACAAGGTGCTCCTTCTGCAAATGTAGCCAAACTTTGTCGCCCACCTGGAATGTGCGACACTCAATGCTGATCATGGCATTGCTTGTACTTAGCACTAGCTCTATCCAATATATCATGGACTTGTTGGTAGATGTATTGAATGCGCTCAATGAAGTTGTTAGCCATTTTAGCTTCGGACTGCATGTGAGCCGAATCTACTTGAGTGGCTGCAAATGGTATGTCCACATCAATGGGGCATAATGGCTGAAATCTCAGCCCTACCTAAGAGGGCCTATGGCCTTTTGAGCTGTGGAGAGCTCTGTTGTAGCTGTGTTGGACATAGGGGATACTTTTATCCCATGTGCATGGACGCTTTGAGTTGTACATGCATAGAATGTGTACGATCATCCTGTTGACAAACTTTGTTTGGCCATCAGTTTGGGGATGGAAAGCTGTGGACTTAGTAAGTTTTATATCCAGTGTCAACCAGAGACTTGACCAAAATGCGCTCAGGAATCTGCTGTCTTGATTTGAAATAATGGACTATGGGATCCCAAAGTGTACCCACACTCACTCAAATAAGAGATTAAAAGTGGCCTCTATTGTGATACTCTTCTTGCAAGCCGCCATGATGGCCATCTTAGAGAATCTATCGACGACCATGAAAACAAAATCATTGGCATGCTTAGTAGAAGGAAGATCTGACTAATCCATGGAGATATATTCCCAAGGCCAACTAGGAGTAGGTGGAGTAGTATAAAGGCCTTGCTTCATGATGCTTGGTTTGGAAATGGCGCAGCCAGTGTAGGATCTAATGTACTTCCCAAAATCCTGACGAAGTTTCGGCCAATAAAAATACTTCTACAATACCGTTGATGTTTCCTCTACTCCAAAATGTCTAGCAACCCCATTGTTCTGCACCTCCAAAATCATCTTGGCATGCTCACTTGAAGGAACATAGATGTGTCCCAAGTGGCATAAAAGTGCATCTTGAAGGTGAAAATTTGGAACTTTCTTCCCTTCTAAGAGTGTCTGGTATATGCTACCGAATTCTGTATCGCTCTTGTAAATATGTGGCCACCCTGATGTCTTGTGCCCCACAAGAGTCGAGCACATTCACTAACACCATGACTGGTGGTTGGTTGAGGTAATGAAAGACATTATTGGTGCTGCCCTTCTTATACTTAATGTTCAAATGGAATTGTTGTAGATAGGTGGACCATTTCTGATGGCGATCATTCTGCAACTTCCCATGTGTCTGTATGAACTATAGAGGCTGGTGATTTGTGTGGATGACTACTTCCTTCCCTAGAATGCAATGCTTCCATTGATGGCAGGCTTGCACAATGTAATACATTTATTTTTCATAAGTGGGGTACTTTCGGACTATTTCTGAAAGTGTCTCACTATGGTAAGCCACTGGATGCCCATGTTGAGTAAGAACTGCACCAATAGCATAGTCAGAGGCATCTGTATCAATCCAAAATGGTTTTTGCAGGTCTGGTAATATGAGCACTGGCGCAAAATAAAGGCGATTATTCAATTCGGAGAACTCTCATTGTTGGGTTTCCAACCAAAGGAACTTTGCTTTCGCTCTGCCCTTGGTGACTTGACTTAAAGGCCAAGTGACATGAGAGAACCCAAACACAAACCTATGGTAGAAATTGGCAAGACCCAAAAAGATGTGGAGCTATGTTAGAGTGGTTGGGGTTGGCCAAAGGTGCATTTCTCTAAGTTAGCACACAACTTTTGTTTTCGAAGGGTTTGAAGGACCTGTCGAATATGATGGACGTGATCTTCCTAACTCTGACTGAAGATCAAGATGTCATCTAAATACACCACCATGAATGCATTGGTGATGGGTCACAATATGTCATCCATCAGTCTCATGAAGGTTGCAGGAGCGTTCGTCAATCTGAATGGCATGACCAACCATTCAAAAAGGCCCTCCTTGGATTTGAAGGCAAGCTTCCACACATCAAAGGGTTTAATAGGCACTTGGTGATAACCTAACTTTAGGTCAATATTGCTGAAATATTTTTCCCCCTTGAGCTAGTCCATAAGGTCATCAATTTGCAACATTGGGTACCTATTCCGGAGAGTGATATTTTTCAACACTCGATAGTCAATACAGAGCCTCCAGGTCCCATCCTTCTT
This sequence comes from Pinus tabuliformis, assembly GCA_031772625.1. Taxonomy (NCBI): domain Eukaryota; kingdom Viridiplantae; phylum Streptophyta; class Pinopsida; order Pinales; family Pinaceae; genus Pinus; species Pinus tabuliformis. The sequence continues at coordinate 318,755,340 of CM062816.1, read as the reverse complement.
CTGTACCAATACAATCAGGATCCTATAGGGTGATGAGCTTGGACCGGTGTTCTCTTTCTACAATAGTTCCTGAATATGCTTCTTTATCTCATCGTTCTCCAAAACATAGCATCAATAGATCGGTCCATTAGGTAGGAGTGTGCCCAGGGTCATATTGATGGAGTTCTTGACCTAACAGTGTAGAGGTACCCCTATGGGTGAGGAAACAATATCCATGTACTCCTCCACGACCTTTTCCATCTACTACTGCTATGCAGAGGAGCCCTGCCTGGAAGCTGTGGCCACAACCTTCTTCTTGCCTTGGGGGCGAATCATAGGAAAAACAATTTTTCTCGTCTGTGAAATGATCTTACTGCATTGCTTTGCAGTGATCAAATAGATGGTTGTAGGCAAGGCTACCTCCGGTATCCTGTACAACTTATTAGCCAATGTAATAATCATAGAATGAGGTCTACACTCATATATAGCATGTCGCTTCCACAAGTATGGTTGTCCTAACAATACATCAAAAACTTCAAGAGGAGCAACGTCACAAAGTACCTCATCTGTGAAAGGCTTGATGTTGTAGGGAAGGTGACACTGTTGGCTGACTTGAAGATCTCGTCCTTGGTGAAGCCATCTGATGGTGTACAGATGTGGATGTTGTAGTCTTTAAGCCTAGCCGCTTCATGACCTATGCTAAAATGAGGTTCTTTTGGGTCCCGCTATCGACAATGAACTGCAGCGGAGAACCCTTCACCAACATCTGTGAGTGGAAGAGGCATTTCCCCCTCCTCTGGATCTGCAGACACAATTTTTTGGATCTTTGTGGTGGCCATGGTGGCACTGGGCTCCACATCAATGATCTACTTCCCTTTATTAGTTCCCTTATCAGGTTTTGATTCAGAGTTAGAACCTGCATCTGGTTCAGAAGCCTTCAGCTCGGCCACCAGTGACTGCTTGGCCCGACACTCACTTGTATTGTGAGTGGAGCTCTTATGCAACTCACGCCATTTTCCCATGTCCTTCTTTGTATTCATGGTGTTGTCCTTTGCTTGTGGCTTCGACGGGTTGTCCTGGGTAGCCCCGCCTTGGCTTGGTCCTTTTTTCTATAGTTTGGGGGTGCCTTTTCCTTGCTTTGGATTTGTAGATCCAAAGTCCTGCTTCTTATGTTTAAACATCTTCTCAATCTTTACAGTGTACCAATACGCCATGCCAAGTGAGGAGATGTCCAGGAATTCCATCTCGTCTTGGATGTGCTTGTGCATATAAACACGGTACTTGAGCACCAAATGCTACTCAGTATCCTTGATACCTAGCTTTGTACGAAGGGTATGAAAAGTATTTATGAACTCTGGCACATCTTGGTCCCTTCCCTGTCGTAGTGTAGTCCACTTTATGTATTTGTCTTCATAGCTCTTGGTAGGGTAATATTGTTCCTTGATGTGTCTCAGAAAAATAATTCCAAGGGTCTGTGACTAAAAACAACGAGGGTTCACTCTCGTCCTTTTGTTTGCAACAGGTTTCCCACTAGTCCTTGACATGTGGGGTGGCTTTGAGAAGTGAAAAGGTAATATTTTCCTGATTAGAAAAGTCATGAACTGAAAAATATCTTTCCAACAGATTTAACCATTTATCTATGATGGCTGCATCTATCAGGCCTTCAAATATGGGAATATTGAAGTTAAATTGTACCTTAAAAGGAGTAGCACCTCCAAAGTGGCTGTTTGATGAAGATGCATAGCTTGCGGGTAGCTGTCAAAGGATCTGGGCAAAGTTATCCATCATCGTGTCCCTTTGTCGCTTGAGGGATTCCTCAAGAAACATTTTGAAATGATCTCCTACCCCATCATCTTTCTTTTCTTCCACCGTGGGAGATCGTCAGGTTTTGCGAGGCTAATCCTGCAATGGTTCAACTAGATCGAGCCCTAATTCCTTATACCCTAACCTCATTAGGGACATGCAAATAAAAACAAAGAAAGAGCAGACTGCTCTAATACCACTGATCCAAGCATAAACAGGAGTGCTACAACTTACATATATAATCATAAACACAGAGATTCAATAGAAAAACACTTCATTTCATTAATAGAAAAATACTGAGTTATGCTTATAAATAGAATGGAAACAAGATATCTTGGGCGATGGTAGCTTATCTATGAGAGGAGATGTGGCGGCTACATGCCTCTGAACTAAGTTACAATGAAGCTCGCAGACCTTTTTATTATTGAGCAATAAGAGAAAGCCATAAACAACCAAAACCCTAACCTGAGGAGATGTAACACCAAGAGTTTATGGGCCCCGTGGTCGTAACTTGGTCATATTGTCTCCATTTGACGCATATGATACCTCGGTGGAAAGATCTTTCAAAGGAATACAAATACCAACACAATTTCCATAGAAATCGTCAGTGATTTCTAAGGAAATTGCATCTGTCATTGTATTCCTCATAAATATCTTTCCAACGAGGTATCATATGCATCAAACAAAGATAATATGACCAAGTTATGACCCCGCGACGTTGGCTACCCAACTAACCCCAACGGGGCCCATAAACTCTTGTTGTTACTAATAAGCCCCGTAAATGGGTAATTATATGGACTCATTTGGCCTCCTAACTTAGCTTAATCCAACATTCTCATTAGTTTATTGCATATTTTTTATTATATTTATGCTAATAGGGTGAATTGGGTTAGTCATTATGCCAAGAAGTCTAATGTGTGCTTTATGCAGATTTTTGGTCAATTTTTAGACAAAAGCAAAGGTTTAATGAGCATTTGGCAGCCAATATTCAACGAAAACAAGGGATAGAATTTGTAGGAGGGTGTCCCCCTCATTTATGACTCCCTACCTCGAATCCTCCTTCAGAAAACTTGGAGCACAAGCAGCCACATCAATGCATCTAAGGGGCAACCGAGCAAGTGAAGAAGACCTATTGTCTATATCTAGTCTTGGGAGCCAAGCCTCCTTGATTTTAGGAGATTTTTTAGAGGCTCCAGTTGTATAAATAGGAGGCCTTAGGTGCTCAGTTTTTTTAGTTAGATTTTAGCCAGTTATTAGTAAAATTCTCGCACTTTTTGCAGCTATTGTGTAGCTCATTTTCGAGCTTCCTTTTTGTGGATAGTTCATGTAATGTGATTATTATTTTTGATAATGAAGATGAAACAATTTTTGAGCCAGCACTGATGTCTTTTATAGGGCTAAATCTCTTGGGTTACGGCCCAACCCAAGTGCCCAGCACCTCTTGCTGTGTATTTGTATGTTTTTTCTTCAATTCATGAGTTGATTTATGTTACATAGATTTATTTTACCTTGTTTTAGATAGGTTTCTTTTGATGGTTTGCATAGATTTTTGGTTTTAGTTGTTGAAGTAGGTTCATACAATGGTAAATTAAGATTTAAAAAGGCAAACAACATGCCTTGATCTCTTTTCTCGCTTCCTGGGATCATGAACTGAGGTTATGGCATCATTACTGCCACCAATAACACAATCTTACTCTTCCATGCAATTTCTAGTGTGATGACTTGATTTGAAAGTTAAAGTATTGCTTCAGATTCAGTTTGCCAAGATCATTTCCTATTTTTACCATAGATCTCTTTACATGCTCTTCTGTTCAAAGGTTATTATTCAGCATTTTTTTGTTTCTAGGTCAGAGATTAGGTCACTCAGAAATATTTCTATTTTCATGGTATAGCTAGTCCTTGCTTTGCTCAGTTTCAATAAGAAGATGTGCAGATCTCTTGCAGGACACCTTAGCTCTGCATGCATCCATAAATCATCTAGTATCATCTCACTTCTCATAGATTTCACAAGCCATTCACAGCATTTCCCAAGTCTACCCTAATTTCTGCATTTTTTCCATAAGCTTCCCTCTTGCCATTTGAACAAATCCAACCATCATTTTCCATGTTGATCTTCCTTGACAATCTCCAGACACCTTAACACTTCCCTCTAATCCTCATCCACCCTTTCCGACCATTTTTCCACTCCTAAAACTTCTAAAAATAGCTCTTGGCATCCTCTTGTAGATCCTCCTGTAGATCCCCTGCAGCCTCCTGTAGAATTTCCTGTGAGTGATTTTTCGAAGTCCAGTTGCAAGGGAAGACTTCAGAAGGTTACCAGAGGCCTCTTAGGACACCACCCTCCCCCCCCCCCAACACCTTATTACACCTCTACAAGAACCAAATCTGCCTTCCTTCGCCACCAAACCTCTGCCACAGTCACAAACAGACAAAAGCTCATGCATAACAATTTCACATAAAAACACAAAAAGATGTTATTTCCTCATTTTCTTCTAGGAATAGCTTGAATAGATGTAATTTACTTTCTCAATAGTCAATGGCACTCATTTCATCAGTTTTCATCTCTTTTTTTGCAAAACTAGGGTTAGTTGGAAGAATTAAGGTTTGCTAGGGTTTGCTTTACACTCCAGTCTTCTTTCTCTTTCTGCAAGTAGAATATCCCTTTAGAGTTAGCTTTCTTTCATCATAGGTAGAAGCTTCTTCTGAGAATTCATAGAAGTTGGCTTAAGCTCCTAGTGATCTTGCGCCAGCTGACCAAGTGACAGCCTGAAGTAAGAGCTAGTACTTGTGCATACATCACTGTCACTTCCAAGTTTGTTATGAACTATTGGGTTGATAAAAGTAAAGTAGGAAGCCCCAGGAGTTGCCGCATTATTGCTGCAATACTGGTGCTCACCACTTTTTTGCGTCGTTGTTGGGTAAGCGTCAGAGTATTTTGTGATTACTACTTTTCTTCTATTTTCTACTACAACATTCTGCTAAGTAGGTAATTTCAGTAAATGTAGAGTAGTTGTTTCTTTCAATTTCTGCATTTCCTTACTTTCATTTCAATTCTGCAATTTCCATTTCAACAAATGTAGATTATTCATTTCCTTTCTTTCATTCAATTCTACAATTTCCATTTCAGAAAAAGTAGATTAGTAATTTCCTTGTTTTCATTTCAATTTTGCAATTTCCATTTCAGCAAAAGTAGATTAGTCATTTCCTTACTTTCATTTCAATTCTGCAATTTCCATTTCAACAAAAGTAGATTAGTCATTTCCTTTCTTTCATTTCAATTCTACAATTTCCATTTTAGCAAGTTCATTTCAGTTAGTTGCAATTTATTTGTTCAATCAATTTCAGTTTTGCAAGTACAAGCAGAAAAAGCAAAAATCACCCAAAAGGATTTTCTTTCATGCCTTGTAGGAGTAGAGATAATTCAAGAAAATTATTACCCAACACCCCCACTACATCACACAAACAACATTTTCTCTTCTTCGATGGTTGTGATCAAGAAGAACTCTTAGGTGAACATCAAGACATATTTGAACAACCTATAGGGGAGAAGAAGAAGAAAACATTTCTCTGGAGTCAATAGCTAAAACCAGAAATGCTGGGGGCAGTACCTCTTCTTCCAGTTCATCCATTAAGGGTGAAATTGGAAACATGCTGGAAGACCCCAAGAGTGAGATGTTGTAGATTCTTGCCATGCAAATGGATGCCTTACATATCAAAAGGAAACAAGAGGGAGCAGAGAGGGCTTTGGCCACTTTTTTCCCTAGATGCACCAGGAAGCATCTTAGGAATGAATGTCCATTGAACTCTATAAGGGTTTGTTCAATCTATGAAGAACATCATGCTACAGACAAGTGCCCATCCTTGCCCGGGCTTAAAGCTATATACCAAAGGGTCGAAGAAGCCACTGAACAGATCTATTATGTAAACCAAAGGAGGCCGCATGGACCTAGACCATATCAGCAGGGGATGGAACGGACATCTCAGGCATATTACAACCCCAACCAAGTCACTTCCATACCTTTTTAGGGCCCTCCTGTTCATCCTTCTTGGTCCACACCTCCTCCTTGGTCCTTTCCATCTCAATATCATGCCCAACTAGTTGCTCATTCATTTCAATCTTATGCTCAACTGCAACCTCAGTGGAATGCATCTCATCATGGGTGGAGGCCCCAGTACAACTCTCCTCTTGCTCTTTTGCCTCCACCACCTGCTCAACCGCAACCATTTCCTCCTGCTCCACCAAGGCAACCCCAAATGCCTACCCAACTGAATCTGAACCCGAACAATAGATAGGCTCAGCAAGTATATAGTAGGGAAACATCCTGCCCAACTTATGCTGTGGAGTGGAGGCCCCAATACCACTCTCTTCTCGTTCTTCTGCCTCCACCACCTGCCAAACCACAACTCCATCCGCATCCATCTCAAATATACACTCCCACTCAACTACCTATACCACCATTTCCAAACCCACAAATTGAATTGGCTCAAACCATTTACAATCTAGAGGCACAACACTTCCAAACAACTGCTCTTGAGCTCAATGGTATTCACCATAGCTCAGGAAGAGTATTGAAAAAAAAATATTATATTGATATCATTGAAGGACCACATCCAAAAGAAAAAGATTCAAAAGAGCAGATCAAAGAACCATGGGCTGCACTTGATGAAGAGAAGACATCAAAATCGGAGATCAAGAGAGCTCCCTCACGGTTACCAACAAACCCTCCATGTATTCAAGAGAAAAATCAGCAAAAAGAGGAAGATGTGAAGATCATGGTAGAAGAAGACATGAAGAATGATCCAGATCAGAAAAAGGACCAAGGGCATCACAGCTATATTGAAATATGGTTCCAGACAGTCACTAAGTTGCAGCATCACTCTCTTCCTCAACTATGCTTGATCCCTTCAAAGTCAAACCATTTGGTCTTTGAAACCCAGGTACATTTCAAAGCATACATTTAAAGCCTCCACATCATTCTATCTATCATCTTGATGTGCACATGGCTCCAATGGAGGTATTCTTATACTTGAGAGCGATTTTGTTCTTCAAGTAGAGTAGGATAGGAAAAAAAAGAAAAATGAAAAATGAAAAATAAGAGAAAAATGAAAATCTAAGGTGAAAACCTCCTTGGAGGCGCCTCAGATTGGCTCATTGATTTAAAAATTCCATGAGGAAAGAAGAAAAAGAGGGAAAAATAGATCCTTGGGTGAAAACCTCCCTTGGAGGCGCCCAGGGCAGGCAATTAGGGTGAAAACCTCTCTGAGGCACCCTAGTTGTTTTCAAAAAAAAAATGAAAAAGGAGAATTTTTTGTTGCATTACAGGTTTGTAGGAGGACTACAAAAAGCAGAAAAAGGTGCCAACGAAGCTCTAAAACCAATAACAGCACCTATCCTACCTTCCCTCACCTTTCTCCATCATTCTTGACATTCTTTTCACCTCCCTATGCTTCTTTTTCAAAAACTGTGTTTTCTACAGGAGGCTCCTGTAGAAATTACAGAGAGCTAGAAGTGGATTTTAAAAGCAGTTTGGGGAACAAGGAAGCTTAATAAAGGGTTTATAAATCCTCCTGCAATCTTAAAACCTCTCTTCCATCATTTCCAAGTCTGCATCACACCCTAAGCTCATCTTTGATACAAAAATACATAGAGCAGAAATTTGTCTTTTCTCTAACTTGAAAACCGTGCATCCATTTAAAAAACTGTTTCATGGGGAGTTGCATATGGATGATGGTAACATGCTCAAGCAATTTCAGCAAATTCTAGTGCACAGTTACCAAGAAATTGGTCTCCATCACTTTCAGCCATTTTTGCATTTTCTCCATATCCGTGCATCCATTTAAAAAGTTGTTTCATGGGGAGATGCATATGGATGATGGTAACATGCCCAGGTAATTTCAGCCAATTCCTGTGCACGGTTTCCAAGAAATAGGCCTCAATCACCTTCAGCCATTTTCAGTTTTTCTCGAAATCCATACATCCATTAACTAAAATTTTTCTATGGGGAGGTGCATAATGATGATAGAAACATGCTCAAAAGGTTTTAGGTCAATCCAGTCTACCGTTTGGGAGCTATGGACAAAGCAAGTCACTATCTTGCAAAATTCTAGCACCAGCAGCAAGGGACACCACATCTGAAGAATGAAACGACATCTGAAGCTAGATCCAGCCAGAGGATACCTATACAAAACAACCAGCCTCACATCAACAACCAGACAAGCATGCATCCACAAAAACAAAGGCATGCAGCAGAAGGAAAGGCCATAGCACCTCACAGCAAACGCATTCGACTTGCAGGTAAGTGTCTAAACCCGTTCCTTTGTTGCATCTGTATGATCCAAAACTGCATGAACAAATGGGATGGTTGAGATTAAACTAGATTGGTGGCTAGCTAACTTGCCACCCTCATCGAGTTCAACAGTGCTCAGCGAGAGTTCACTTTGCACGTGTGTCTAGTCAACTCATAAGAATCTCAAAACAGGTAGTGGCGGATATTTTCAACTCCAACGTAAATGATGGGGTGTGATTGCGGGTAGAAGGCATAAAGTTTCATGATGACACTGCAGTAGGGACCAACAGTCCAAATGAGGGTAACGTACCCTTCCTTCCACCTCATCTCATCACCGCAAACCTCTCCCGTAAGCTTAAATACGCACTCTCGACTACACTCACCACCTTTGTTTTCATTTGTGTCGTTGTGCTCTCGACTGCAACGAGCTACCTACCTCCAGAGCTTCAAAACAATCACTCTCGGTCAGTTTCAGAACCCTTCCTCTTATCGGGCTCTACAGAAGCATTATCGGATTCTATAGGAGCAAAAACATAGTCCTACAAGAGCCTTTCTACAAGAAGGCCAGTGAGCAGCATTGCAGAAGAAAAATTGGGGTTTTCTTTCAAATTCGGGCTGAAAAAGGTAGGCTCAGGGAAAAACCACTTTGCATTTCCATATATACAAAGGGTGATGTGATTCCAAGTGAGGGATTGAGTTAAAAAAGGAAGGAAAAGTGAGAACAGAGTCTGTTGTGTTTTTTAATATATATATATATATATATATATATATATATATATATATATATATATATATAGTTTCTCCATTTTTTCTCTACACTGAAATACTGTCTGTCTCTCCTCCATGGTATTCTCCTATGAAAAGAGATGATGCAACTCTAGAAAATTAAACCTGTAAAGAGTGAACTCGCATTGGGTAGTCTGCCTATTCTGTAAAAAGAAAAAAACACAGTTCTGTATGTTCTCTGTTTTTCAGATATTTTTTCCCCCGAATAGATACAAGCCTAAAGAACTGAGTTTGGAAGGGAGGAAAGTTGCATTTGGGTTCTTTAAAAAAGAAGAAGGAAAAAACACTCTCTGTTTCTAGACAGGAAACCTCAGCTGTTCCTCTATTTTCGGGTTTGAAACTTGTTGCCTTCCTCCTCACCTGAGATATTCCAGCAGTCTTTGAACATCATGACAGGGGGATTTATGAGGAAGGAACTTCTGAACTCAAACAAGGTACACGAACACCCAGAGGTGGTGGCCCTTTTTACTAGAGAAAATTGGATGCCCTTCTTGGAAAAGATATAGGGGTATGATGAAGAAGTGACAGAGGAATTTACCTTGTATTTGACACCCCACTCAAAAACTCATGCCATTGTTAGTTTCAGGGGTCTCCTGATAGAAATCACCCCAGAATTCATCAGCAAGATTACCAGTCTCCCACTTGGACTACTCTGGAGCAAGGAAGAAAAACCACTAGGTCAGGTTGCCAAGAAGACCTTTTTCCAGCCTAATGAACATCCTATGGAGGACAAGAATGGCATCACAAGAACAAGTATATCTTACCCTTGGGATGAGGTCAGTTATCAGATTATGAAAAACATCAACTGTGAAGGAAGATACAGCATAGTTTATGGGTACCATTTCAGACTGTTACATGAGTTAAGATATGGCATGGACCTTCCTGCATCCAGAAAACTTAGTATTCCCTATTTTCTCCTCCAATCCTTAATAGAATCTAGCACCAAATTGAAGGCAGGAGTTCCAGACCAATTGGCTCACCATGGGCTGATTAAATTGCTGGTGGAAGATGCCCTCCACACTTTCACAATCCCCATAGCCTAGGAGATTTTCAGAAATATGACCGAGGGGGATGATATAAAAGCCCTCACTTATGACCTCAGTCCATCTGAGAGTGAGGAGGAAGAACAAAAATGGGAAGCTGAGAAAGAAACCCAAGAAGAGGAAAGGAACACCCAAGTGGAAAGAGAAGAGTCTAAAACAGAGAAAGAGGAAATCCAAAGAGAGAAGGAGAGAGATGACATCAAGGGAGATAAGTCTAAATCAGAGAAGAAGAAGGAATCAAAAACAGAAAAGGATAAGACCACAACAGAGGAAAAGAAGAAGCCTAGAACAGAAAAGAAAAAGCCTAGGATAGTGCAGAAAAAGGTTACCACAGAGAAGGCAGAAACTAAGCAAAAAGAAGAGCAAACCAAATCAGAGAAAGAAGAAACAAAACCAACAAAGACAGGAAGGACAACCGATGAAGAAACAGAGGCACAATAGGCAGAAGTGTCTCCTGATACAGTAGAGAAAGAGGTAGCAGCTGTTCTTGCTACACTCAGCACACCAATTAAGCCAAAAGAAAATAGAAAAAGGCAGGCCTCCATGTATTTCAAGGCCAGGAAAAGCACAATAATTCAAACAAGAAGAATAGGAGGAGCAGTGGAAGGACATGGACAAGAAGGCAGAATTTTATGGCACACATGAGTAGACCACATCAGAAGCTTGGGATGATAGGGAGGCCACCAGGGCCATCAAAGATGAGGAGATAGACTAGTTGCTCAGAGGATGAGCAACACATTTAGTAGGGGGGTGATGATGAGCCCCATAAATGGGTAATTATATAGGCTCATTTGGCCTCCTAACTTAACTTAATCCATCATTTTCATTAGTTTATTGCATGTTTTTTAATTATATTTATGCTAATAGAGTGAATTGGATTAGTCATTATGCCAATAAGTGTAATGTGTGCTTTATGCAGATTTTTGGTCAATTTTGAGACAAAATCAAAGGTTTAATGAGCATTTGGCAGCCAATATTCGAGGAAAACAAGGGAGAGGATTTGTAGGAGGATGTCCCCCTCATTTATGACTCCCTACCTCGAATCCTCCTTTAGAAAACTCGGAGCACAAGCAACCACATCAATGCATCCAAGGGGCAGCCGAGCAAGTGAAGAAGAACTGTTGTCTATCTCTAGTCTTGGGAGCCAAGGCTCCTTGATTTTAGGAGAGTTGTTAGAGGCTCTAGTTGTATAAATAGGAGGGCTTAGCTGCTCCATTTTTTTAGTCAGATTTTAGCCAGTTATTAGTAAAATTATTGCACTTTTTGCAGCTATTGTGTAGCTCATTTTCGAGCTTCCTTTTTGTGGACAGTTCATGTAATGTGACTATTATTTTTGATAATGAAGATGAAACAGTTTTTGAGCTAGCACTGATCTCTTTCAGAGGGCTAAAGCTCTTGGTTCAGGGCCCAACCCAAGTGCCCATCACCTCTTGCTGTGTATTTGTATGTTTTTCCTTCAATTCATGAGTTGATTTTTGTTACATAGATTTATTTTACCTTGTTTTAGATAGGTTGCTTTTGATGGTTTGCATAGTTGTTTGGTTTCAGTTGTTGAAGTAGGTTCATACAATGGTAGGTTAAGATTTAGAAAGGCAGACAACAGGCCCTGATCTATTTTCTCCCTTCCTGGGATCATGAACTGAGGTTATGGCATCATTGTTGCCACCAAAAACACAGTCTTTCTCTTCCATGCATTTTCTAGTGTGATGACTTGATTTGAAAGTTAATGTATTGCTTTAGATTCAGTTTACCAAGATCATTTCCTATTTTTACCATATATCTCTTTACATGCTCTTCTGTTCAAAGGTTACTGTTCAACATTTTTCTATTTCTAGGTCAGAGATTAGGTCACTTAGAAATATTTTTGTTTTCATGGTATAGCTAGTCCTTGCTTTGCTCAGTTTCTGTAAGCAAATGTGCAGATATCTTGTAGGACACCTTATCCCCATGCATCCATAAATCAGCCAGCATCAGCTCACTTCTCACAGATTTCACAAGCCATTCACAACATTTCCCAATTCTGCCCTAATTTCTGCATTTTTTTTCCATAAGTTTCCCTCTTGCCATTTGAACAAATCCAACCATCATTTTCCCTCTTGATCTTCCTTGATAAGCTCCAGACACCTTAACACATCCTTCTAATCCTCATCCACCCTTTCGCACCATTTTTCCACTCCTAAAACCTCTAAAAATAGCTCTCGGCATCCTCCTGTAGATCCTCCTGTATATCCCCTACAGCCTCCTGTAGAATTTCCTGCGAGTGATTTTTCGAAGTCCGATTGCAAGGGAAGACTTCAGAAGGTTACCAGAGGCTTCTTAGGACCCCTCCACACCTTCTTACACCTCTACAAGAACCAAATCCGCCTTCCTTCGCCACCAAACCTTTGCCATAGTCACAAATAGACAAAAGCTCGTGCATAACAATTTCACATAAAAACACAAAAAGATGTTCTTTCCTCATTTTCTTCTAGGAATAGCTTGAATAGATGTAGTTTACTTTCTCAGTAGTCAATGGCACTCATTTCATCAGTTTTCATCTCTTTTTCTGCAAAAATAGGGTTAGTTGGAAGAATTAGGGTTCGCTAGGGTTTGCTTTACACTTCAGTCTTCTTTCTCTTTTTGCAAGTAGAATATCCCTTTAGAGTTAGCTTTCTTTCATCATAGCTAGAAGCTTCTTCTGAGAATTCATAGAAGTTGGCTTAAGCTCCTAGTGCTCTTGTGCTAGCTGACCAAGTGACAGCCTACAGTAAGAGCTAGTACTTGTGCATACAGCACCATCGCTTCCAAGTTTGTTATGAACTACCAGGTTGATAAAAGTAAAGTATGAAGCCCCGGGAGTTGTAGCATTATTGCTGCAATACTGGTGCTTACCAGTCACATCTCCTCGAGTTAGGGTTTTGGTTGTTTAGGGTTTTCTCTTATTGTTCAATAATAAAAAGGCCCTTGAGCGTCATTGTAACTCAGTTCAAAGGGATGTAGTCACCACATCTCTTCTCATATATAAGCTACCATCACTCAAGCTATCTTATTTCCATTCTATTTGTAAGCATAGTTCAATATTTTTCTCCTAATGAAATGAAGTGTTTTTCTAGTGCATCTCTGTGTTTATGATGATATCTATAAGTTGTAGTGTTCTTGTTTAAGTTCGGATCTGTGACCTGATGGGAATTGTGAATTACCAAATTGTTGATGGTGCACAGAGACTGTGGAATCATCATGAGACGAGGAGTGGGAACCATCCCACCTAGAGATTCTGCAATGGGTTTTGGATCCATGCCCCATGTAGACACTAATATAGAGATGTAGGTTCATTTGGGACAGGGAACTGAGGACGTTAATTCAATGTTATTTGAAATAGTTCAACAACTATGTGTTGAGATAATGAATTTAAGAGAAGGCAATGAAAGGCTAAGGCTGGAGCAAGAGAGGATAATGAAAAGTCTCTCTAATAGACAAAATCAAAGGAACCTAGACCATAGCCTAGGCAATGGTAACATAGATGAAATGCACCAACAAAAGGGAGACCATCAATGAAGCGAAGGAGGTCACATAGATAATGAGGAAGATTTTGGAAATTCCTCCAGTGGTAGAGGGGCTAAGAGGCTGAAAATTTAGTTCCAAGGTGAATTCAAAAAAATGAAGTTTTGCTGTTTGATGGGGAACCGAAGGAAGTTGTTGAAGCTTGGTTGATAAATATGAATAAATATTTTCAAATTTATGAGTATGATGACAATCTAAAAGCTTGGTTGTCAATTTATCAATTTCAAGGTAAAGCCATCTTTTGGTGGGAAGAAATAAAGATAGTTTGAAGTATTGATGAGCAAAAAATGAGCTGGGACACTTTTCAAAAGCACTTTAAGGAAAAATATCTAACTGAGATGTTCTATCATGAAAAGGAAAAAGAGTTTCATGATTTGAAGTTGGCACAATAGTCCATGGACGAATTTATAACTGAGTTCACCTCCTTGCTAAGGTATGTCGCTTATATACGGGAAGAAAAGGCAAAAGGGAAACGCTTTTTCAATAGCTTAATACCAACCTTTATGAAGGAAAGATTAGAGTTTGACAATCTCATAACGATTGATGAAGCCATTCGGAAGGCTTGTATCTGTTGCTAGCAAATGAGGCAGAAGGGGGGAAAAACTTCCAAGGCTATAACAAAGGTAACAAGACTGCAGGTTTGAAATATGCATCTAGAAAATTGTTGGGTGGACCACTGGGAAGAAATCAACAAATAAATAGAACATTAAATGAACAAAAAAAAACAAAGCCGTTGAATATAATGGAGGTCAGTCAATCACAGAAACCTCCCTTGCCGTGTTGGGGTTGTGGAGAAACCCATTATTACAAAAACTTCCCTCACCATACGAGAACAAAGATGACTGCCAATGTTCAAGAGGCTTCTACAGTAGGAGAAGTGGCAAAAAATATACCCATAATCAATGTTGTCGTTGAACACCATCAGGAAGAATACCAGTCAACCATGGTGGAGTTCAAATGTAAGATAGCTAACCAATCTACGTCTATTTTAATTGACCCTAGAACAAGTATTAGTTATGTTAGTCTAGAAATAGCTGAATTGTGTCACCTATCAAGTAGTAAGTTTAAAAATTTTTGCTAGTGCAACTAGCCACTCGGGAAAAATGAAAGGTAACAACCAAGATGGAAGGTTGTCCTGTTGAGATTGTGATGCAACAAATTAAGGCAAATTTGAGTATATTACCTCTGGGGCCATATGATGTGTTGATTGGAATGGATTGGATGGAGGAACATTGGTCCCTAGTAAATTGTAAAGACAAAACCATTAGTTTCCTCACAGATGAAGGAAATAGACAAGAAATTAAGGGCATTAAAAGAAATGTTAAGCCGCGATCCATTTTGGCTAATCAGCTGAAGAAATGTGTTAGAAAAGGCTGCCAAGTTTTTGTGGTTCAGGTGGGTTATACTAATAGAAAGGAAAAGTTAGTTGCTTTAAAAAATATACCCATAATTCAAGAGTTTGTAGATGTGTTTCGTAAAGAAATACTGGGGTTACCCCCAAAATGGAGTATTGAATTTACTATAGAACTTATTCCTGGAGCTTTCTCGACATCGAAAGAATGATATTGTATGAGTATACCAAAGCTAACTGAACTCAAAATATAGTTGCAAGAGATTCTTGATAAATAGTACATCCGACTAAGAGTGTCACCTTGGGGGGGGGGCACCGATGTTGTTTTTAAAGAAAAATGATGGAACGCTTCAACTATGTATGAATTATAAGCACTTGAAGAAGCTAACCAAAAAAACTAAGTACCCTTTTCCAAGGATCGACGAATTGTTTGACCAAGTTAAAGGTGCCTTAATATTTTCTAAGATCGATCTACAATATTGGTATCACCAAATTAGAATTAAGGATGAGGATGTTTACAAAACAACATTTACAACACGCTACGACCACTATGAATTTATTATGATGCCTTTTGGGCTTACAAATGCCCTTAAAGCCTTCAAGAGTTTGATGAATGGATTTTCCACCCCTATTTAGACAAGCTTGTTATGATTTGTATCGACGATATTCGGATTTATTCAAGGAATGTAGAGGAACATAAGGAACATCTACGAATAGTTTTTCAATCCTTAAGAGAAAACCAATTGTATGCCAAATTCAGTTAATGCGATTTCCTCAAGGAACATATTCAATATTTGGGACATGTCATATCCTTTCAAGGTATTGTTGTTGACCCAAAAAAATATTAGAACTATCCTAGATTGGCCTGTTCCTGGAAATGTTGTGGATATTCGGTCCTTTATGGGATTAGCTATTTTTTATTGCTGTTTCATTGAGGGGTTTTCTAGAATTGCTTATCCCATAACCTCTGTACAAAAGAAGGGGATAATGTTTAAGTGGGCAGTTGAGTGTCAACACAATTTTGAACAGTTGAAACAGTTGTTGACATCAACTCCAATGTTAAAAGTTGTTGAACCAGAAAAGGAATTTATCATATGCACTTATGCTTGTCAAGAAGGGGTGGGGGGGTTCTTTATGCGGGATGGTAAAGTAGTAGCCTGTGAGTAATGAAAGTTAAAGGAGCATGAGAAAAAGCATTCACCATATGATTTAGAACTTACTGCAGTGGTACATGATTTAAGAGTATGACAACATTACCTACTGGGGAAAAAGTTCATGCTAATTATAGATTATAGTAGTTTAACTAGTTTCTTCAAACAACTTAACTTAAATGCATGACAATCCAGCTGGACTGCATTCCTGAGCAAGTTTGAATTTTATATAAAACACCTTCAAGGGGAAGAAAACCATGTAGCTAATTCCTTAAGTAGGAAAGTGCAATGTGTTTATGAAATTCGATACCATCTCATTGAATCTGATGTATTAGAACAAATTAAAGAAGTTTCTCTTAAAGATCTGGAATAAGAATTCTTATGGAAGAAAGCCAAGTGGACACAATATTCATGGAAGCAATCTGAGTATGGTATACATGATAGAAATATATTGACTTTAAAAGGAAGGATTTATATTCCTAACCAAATGGTGGTTAAAAAAATGTTGTTAGATGAATTTCATTATAGCCCTTATGTTGTTCACCCTGGATATCAAAAGTTATTTTTTGTGATTAAGAGAAATTATATTTGGCCTGGTATGAGAAAGCATATCGCTGAATATTTGGCCAAGTGTTTGGAGTGTCAACAAGTAAAGGTCGAGCATCAACACCCTGCTGGCCTACTACATTCCCTCCTTATGCTCGAATGGAAATGGGAAATAATCACTTTGGATTTTATAATTGGGTTATCTAAGAATAAGAAACAACACGATTCCATCATGGTCGTAGTGGATAAATAAAGTAAATTTGCACATTTTATTCTTGTGAAATCTACCTATAAGACCGTGGAAATTGCAGATATATTTATGAGGAAGATATTTCGGCTCCATGGTTTACCAAAAGTAGTGATCTTGGATAGAGATGTGATGTTTATCTCAACATTCTAGAAAGCCCTTTTCATTGGGTTGGGCACTCAAATTCAATTAAGCATTGCATACCACCCTTAGATAGATGGGAAGATTGAATGAGTAAACCAGGTGGTGGAGGATATGTTACGGATGTACGTAATGCACAACCAACCAAATCAGAAGAGTATATCCACTTGGTTGAATTTTCTTATAATAAAAATTACCATGAATCATTAAAGATGAGTCCTTATGAGGTAATTTATGGTAGGAGATGTCGAAGACCCGCTAATTGGATCAGTCCAGAGGACAAAATGATTTTGGGTCCTTACCTTTTGGCAAAGATGGAACAAGAGGTAAAAAGAGTTCGACATAACTTAAAAGCTGCTCAAAATAAGCAAAAGATGTAGGAAGATAGGAAAATAACTTTTAAATAATTTCAAGTAGGGGACCATGTTTATGTACATATAAAACCCAAGAGAAGTACTTTGAGTTGATATAGTTGTGCTAAACTAGCACCTCGTTATTGTGGACCGTTTCAGGTCTTTGAAAGAGTAGGAATTGTAGCCTACCAGTTGTCCCTCCCTAGTCATATAAGATTTCATAATGTGTTTCATGTTTCACTGTTAAATAAGTATGTGTATGATTTCAGACACATAATTAATTGGCAAGATATACAAGTAAGTATAGTATTAAATTCTAGAAATACAAGTAAGTATAGTATTAAATTCTAGAAATATGTAGATGTTTAATTTTTGGAATGAATTAAACTTAATGGTAATTTTGGGTGGCTAACAGGTCGAACTAGATGGAGAGTTCCTAGTAGAACCTCTACTATTCTTGATTGGAGAGAAATAATGCTACGGAGGTGAGTTATCATCTAGGTTAAAGTGTAGTGGAGACACTTCAGGCCGGAGGAGGCCACCTAGGAAGATGAGAGTCTCATGAAATAGGCCTATCCGGAATTTTTCCAAGGGAAGAAGTAAACACCGAGGATGGTGTTTTGCCTAGGGGGGAAGATGTAACACCCCAGGTTAATGATTGATTTACAAACATTTACTTTATGTTACCATAGTTAAATTTTAGGAAATGTGCTTGTGAAACTCAGTAAAACCTTTGGTTAAATATTTGAAAAATGATAATGTTATTGTGGTATGAAAATTCAGAATTCAAGAAGATTGAATGGGTGAAACGAATTCCAACCTCCGGGAAGTTAAAAACAATTACCCTCTATTCTGGGGATAAGAGAGGAATCTTAGTGATGAGAAGGGGTTCTATTCTTTTTTATCTTGAAAGGAAAAAGAGAAGTCCAAGAAGCGGTAGGATGCTTCCAAGGAGGAATCCAGAGCTGGACATGAGCTAGTGGAGAACTCCTATATAGACAGGGTTCAGAGAAGGTTAGGCTGGACTGTGGTCTTGATGCCTATTTCCTGACTTTAATTGGAAAACTGTTGTCTACTGTCTAGAGCAGAAGCTCGAGAGGAGAAGTGGATGTAATCACCCTTCTCAAGGTTGAGAGGACTAGGCTCGGTCTTGTTGAATTCTGATAAGGACAATTAGATAGATAAGTATTGATGCCAAACTCTGAATGTCAATTGAATTCTTCAATTAAATAGAACTGTGTAAGTTTGGTGTGGTCTCAATGAATTTGTAAAAATAATATGTATGTTACCTACAGGAAAATCTCAATATGACCAAGCTATTATACTTGATGAAAGTATGCCGTGTAAGTTTAGTGTGGTCTGAGTGAATTTATAAAAATAATTTGTAAGATACCTATAAGAAAATCTTAGTATGACAAAGCTATTATGCATGATGAAGGTATGTTGTTAAAAACTCTGAATTGTTTCTATTTTTTTTAAGTGCCTTGTAATGTTTCTTTTATTGACTTGGTTATGTTGTTCGCATTCCCTTCATCAAAAGACCCGAAATACCCTAAACGTTAGGTACCGAAACAAAGGTATGTCAGGGGTGCTAGAGTAGGGCCGGGGTAATGCTTTTGGCTAGAGGACCGAAGTAGCGAAGCCACTCTTGCATGAGTCTGAAACTTTGTTAACAACTAAATGCAGAGAGGATTAAATAATGTCAGGCTAGGTGTAGTACTTGGAGGGAAAGACTAGAGAATTGGACCCCCCAAAAAAAGAGTTAAAGTTGTATGTTGAGTGATGGGGAACAATGCCTTTTACTGGAGCTGTATGCACAAAGGAGAAGAGACCTTGACCATATAGAGTAAAGGCAAGTGAAGGTTGAGACCCTGATCTCCAAGCAACCAGTGACTGAGTCTAATCCTCTCAGTCACCGTGACAAAAGAAGTTAGGATAACAATCCTGTAACAATCTTGTGAACATGCAAACAGTGGAAAACCCATAACCAGATTGGGAACCCAAAGAAATTATTAAAGGAACCAGTGAAACATACAAGAAAACTGGGCTAAATATCCATAATGGGATTATAAAGATTAACTTTAAAATAAGAGGAACAAACTACATCATAGCGACCGCAAGCCATAAAAACATATTGAATTGAAAAGTGTGTAGACCATAAAATATAGCTAGAAATAAAAGACTATATTGTCTGAGTTACACTGATTGTCCACCCCTAATCATATAACCATTACAAAATTATAATTACTATATATATATATATATATATATAACGAAGAGAAATTCGACTCAACATTATGGTTGGAAATCACAAGACATAACTCAAACTGACACTAACAGACGACAATACAAACAAAATCAATATTCCAGTTTCATTCTCCTCAAAACAAAAGTTGTTAACCGCAACGAAAGCAAGGTGACAAGAACCTTGTACTTGTAGGATATAAAGTTCGAGAAGTTGTAACCCGAACCCTTCCAGTCGATTGCCAAGGATCATCTACAACAGACCAACGAAGGGTTAGGGTTTGAACAAAAAAACTCTACAACCGATAACGAGAAAGGAGACTAGTTCTTTGTTCGTACCTTGGAAGGGTGGAATGAAGCTCAACCACGCACTCAAGAACAACAAATCTCGACAACGCTACAAGATGGACCTGTAACATAACATGAGCGGTAGGTATGAGCAAATTAACTTAACATATGAGCGCACATAGCAACATAGGTACATACAACAACCAAGTTTACATAACCATAGTCTCGATGAAGACCCAACTTGACCTCTCCTTCATATTCTTAATGTTGCAGATTCGACACAGAGAGGGTCGATTGTACGTTCCTGTCAACCACGCTAAAATGATTAAGCTCATAATTAAGGAAAAAACCATGGAAAAGCAAAACAAATTGGTGTAGGTTGACTTAAAACCCTTGTTAACTATGTCATGAGCTTCACCGGAAAACCAGAGTATTCACTAGGACGCAAAGCTTAGTCGGGGAAAGGTCCAAGTGCAAATGCTGGTTGGAATGACTGAAGAGGGTAAGGGTCGGTTACCCTAATGATCTTCTAAAGTATGGGAGTCGTTTGATCTACAATGACTAGATCCACGGTGGAGAACAAGACAACTGTTGACCCTCCAGACTGACAACTGTCGGTAGTGTGCATCGAGAAAGTTCCAAACCTATGCCTTATACACCGTCGAATCGTGGTTGGATTAGGTTTACCCCTTGGAACCTAAGCGACATGTTAAGGCAAGTAGGGACAAGACTTTATGTATTAATGTTGAATAGTACTACCAGAGTATTACATCATGGTAAGAGAATAAATTGTCATCGAAACCAAAAATAACCATTGTTTAGTACCAAGTCTGTTAAATCAAATGTGTCAACCCATATAATATAATGTTAAGGGGTACCAAGCTCGATTATTAAGTGTATCAAACAATATTTAATAATTGGTAATGCATATTCATAGATTTGATGTAGTCTTAACTTGTTACAATGTTGGTTTATTTTGGTAATATTTATACCAATAGATATAATTTAAAATATTAACTATCTTGTATTTCTAAATTTATGTTTATCTTTTCACATTTGATGTAATTTTGAAATTATAATACACATTATAAAATGGTAAAGTAGAAAATAAAATTTAATAACAAATTGTAAATATTTTTAAAAAGAAAAAATAACATTATCTAGACAACATTTACTAATATAATTATGCTAAATTTTAATAATAATGTAATGGTTCGATTAATTCCAACTATTATGGTTGACTTCATGTTAATAACTCAAATCTAATCTATAATCACTTATTGCTAGTGACATATTGGTAGGGTTCCCCAATCCAAGGAAAGCCCAAGACTAGGGACAACGGCGAGGCAGACTTTGATAGGTTAGGTTATTTATTAGATATGCAATCTACCCATTTCCTTCTAGAGATCTCTCAAATTAGAGTTTAGGCAGGCTTTTCATTGCTTGCCCAATTTCCTTCAAGGCAGTTATTTTCAAATTTTGCTTTTTGTTAATCGTTCAAATTTAATGCGTTACATTACACAATGAGATTGCGATTTTGATCCATTTATTCCTCTTAATGCTTTGAACGATGGAATTTTGGCAAATTCCTCACCCACTTTGAAAACAACGGATTACGCAGTTTATGCTGACTAGGCCAAGTATCTCCCACAGCGCGTACGTCTGTACAGGTTGCTTATAACGATGGACTGGCCAATATCCTTTGACGATTTCAGAAGTTATTAATAAATGAATCCGTTCTCTTAAAAGATATCAGAACCGTCTTCACAACTTGCAATTTGCACAGCAGGCTTTGATTTAGTCTGCCCCACATCACATCTTTGGTGGAGACATCTTCATTTCTTATAAAACATGGCAACGACCACGAGTATTGTCATTCATCACATGAAGCTCTGACCAGGTTCCTCTTCCCACAGAAGAGCTGTGATCTTAAAGGAGTTAGAAAAATGTGTCCCCTCTGTCAGCTGATCTCACGTAACCCCACATCACCCACTTTTTCAACACTACAATTGCCAAGGTCTTTTTTACACAAATTCAATCTCTATCGACATAAATACAATTAAAATGACACTTGACCCGGTCATTACTTACAGAAAGACCTGACCAGGCTCCTCTTGCACAGAGCCGCAATCTTATATGTCCCACAGCCGCCGTGTGTCCCCTCTGTCAGCTGATATCACCTAATTCCACTTCACCTTGTACTTCTTCAACCCTCAATTAGTCAGCCATTTCGTCCACAAATTCAAACAGCATACGACATAAATACAAAATGATACTTGACCCAGTCGGAGCGTTCCATTTCCCCCCTCCTCAACATATAAATACAACACAGCCTTGCATCTAGATTCACAACATCGAACAATCCTTCCTGCTGATGCAGCAGATTGAATTGATTCAGGGGAACAGTTGATGAATTGATTCGGGGAAATAGCTGGTTGCTCTCGCGACCCATCATGGCGTTCTTAGTCGCTTTGCTCTTCTGGATGGCATCTGCAACAGCAGTTTTTGCAGACTACAAATCCCCACCTCCATATGACTACAATTCTATGCCTTCACCGCCTCCTCCCTACTATTACAAATCACCACCTCCACCACCACCATCTCCTTCGCCGCCTCCTCCATACTACTACAAGTCGCCACCACCACCATCTCTGTCGCCTCCTCCATACTATTACAAATCCCCACCTCCACCATATCCGTCCCCTCCTCCTCCATACTACTACAAATTCCCCCCTCCACCTTTGTCGTCCCCTCCCCCTCCATATTACTACAAATCTCCACCTCCACCATCTCCTTCGCCTCCTCCTCCATACTACTACAAGTCGCCATCACCACCATCTCCTTCACCTCCTCCTCCGTCGCCACCGCCACCCCCCCCACCACCATCTCCGCCTCCTCCTCCTCCGTACTACTATAAATCCCCGCCTCCACCTTCCCCATCACCGCCCCCTCCATACTACTACAAATCCCCACCGCCACCTTCTCCATCTCCTCCTCCATATTACTACAAATCCCCACCACCACCTTCACCATCACCTCCTCCTCCATACTACTACAACTCCCCACCACCACCATCTCCATCACCTCCTCCTCCTTACTACTACAAATCACCACCACCACCTCCTCCTTCTCCATCTCCTCCTCCTCCATATTACTACAAGTCCCCACCACCACCTTCACCATCGCCTCCTCCTCCATACTACTACAAGTCCCCACCACCACCATCTCCATCACCTCCTCCTCCATACTACTACAAATACCCTCCACCACCACCTCCTTCGCCATCCCCTCCTCCACCATACTACAAGTCCCCTCCACCACCATCTCCATCTTCTCCTCCTCCATACTACTACAAATCCCCACCACCTCCTTCCCCAATGCCTCCTCCTCCATACTACTACAAGTCCCCTCCACCACCATCTCCTTCGCCGCCTCCTCCATATTACTACAAATACCCACCACCGCCCATCTATTGATTCTCATAATGAAATGGATAGGAGGAGGTCGACTTTCGGTCTATAAGCATATGGTGCATTTTTTCTGAAGAACTGCCACAGAACATGTTCTGTGGATAGATATATAGATATATGACAACTATGAATGTCAGCATTTAAACGTTGTTCTATGTGCAGAGATGTTCTATGTGACGATCATCTTTTGACCGGCAGAATTCTGTGTGCTACAATAAAATGGGCAAGGGCATTCTTGTGTTCAATGCCGCCCGTAATAGTGTACTGTTGATGTGCCTTCTTAATACAATGGAAATTCATTCATATAACTCTTCTTGACTTCAAACGCTTGGCTTGGTCGAGCCATCAATTAGCCCAGTATTGTTGTTTTTCGTCTTTCGTAATAAGATACTCCGCCTGCGTTTTTATTATTAAACAAGTGATCACTCCTGATTTTATTACTTTCACTTTGTGACTTGTTTCTTAGCCATAACGCCTATTTCCCCGTTGTATCCTTGGAACGTATATGTTTACCAGGGGGAAATTTGAATACTCGTGGTTCTATGTTAATGAGCGTTAATCAACGCAAATTTGAATATGTTAATGAGCGTTCCGAATGTTACGTGAGATCCGCTGAACCAAAGCTTGCTGTGCGAAAGTTATGAAGACACTTCTGATATCTTTAAAGAGAACAGGTTCATTTATTAATAACTTCTGAAATCCAGGCATTTGGATTGCTGATTTCCCAAATATTTAGCAAATAAGATATGAGAGTGGGCAATTATCTAACAGGTTTGAAATCTAGCAAATCAACAATCAAGATAAGTTCATGGCTGAAATCCGTTGTTTTCAAAGTGGGCATAGAATTTGCCAATAGCCCACTATTTGAAGCATGAGGGGGAATATATGGATCAAACTCGCAATATCATTACGTAACATAACGCATTAAATTTGAAGGACTAATAAGAATCAAAATTTGAAAATAAACACCGTGAAGGAAATTGGGCAACCAATGTAAAACCTGCCTAAACTCTAATGTGAGAGATCTCTAGAAGGCAATGGGTAGATTGCAAGTCTCATAAATACCCTATCAAAGTCTGCCTCGTCGTTGTCCCTAGTCGCGCTTACCTTGGTTTGGGCAACCCTACCAATATGTCACTAGCAATAAGTGTTTTCATTTTTGAGTTATTAATCACCAAAATCTAGCATAATTATGTTAGAGAATGCTGTTTATATGAGTGGATGGTGTCATTCTTTTAGTTTTTTAAATGTTATTTGCTATTTGTCATTTAATTTTTTATTTTACTATTTATAATATGTATGGTGATTTCAAAATGATACTGAATACATATGAAAAACATAGATATAGATTTAGAGATGGGAGATCATTATTATTTAATATCTTAAATTATATTTATTCATATAAATATCACAAAAATAAAATAGCATCTTCTATTTATATTTATAACATAAAACTCGATTTAAAGGAAAAAAGACTATCGAAAACTAAATAAAAAATAAAAAGCAAAAACTTTTCATTTATAATTATAACATTTTTCTATTTATAAGTATAACCCAACATTTTGGATTAAAATAAAAATGGAATTAAAAAAAAAAAAACAAAATAGGTATTATTTTAAGTTTAAATTGTAAAGATTTAGGAAAGTAAGTCAATAATATTCCGAATTTAAATTGATTTAACAATATAGTAATAGAATAGATATGCTTAGTGTTTTTGGTAGATGGTAAATAATAAATTATAGCCTTTTAAATGAATTTTGATAATTATATTATTATAATAGGATATGTAAAAATATTAATATAATAAATTTAAGATTTTTTTATTGGAATTTAAATACAATATAATTTTATGTGAGACTGTGATTGTTTGTTGTTTAAAATACATTTTTGAGTGTATAAATGGATTTTGTACTTAAAAAACTTTTGGGTAATGGAATTCTACACATTAATTATTTTAATTTAAACTCAAGTTTTTAAAAATCTCTAGGAGATTTTGGTTCAAATTAACTAGAAAAAAAAATGTCCTACAAAAAATGATTTTATCTATTAATTAGACTACACTTTTTTATTTTTTATATTAGAATTTAGTGATTGAGATGTATACGAGGATATTATTGTATAAACAATTGAGCATTTTTATGTAAATGTGAAAATTAGTTTCGTCCATTATTATCATTTTTTTTTAATAAATGTCTAGCTTAAATTGATTTAGATACGTCTATAACCTTTACCTATTAATTTTCCTCAATTATAAAAAATAAAATAGTTAGTGTTTGCCTAACTTAAATTGGTTTAAATTGATCATAATAAGTTACTTTATCTCATCTAACTATAAATCACAACTATTTTTTTAAAATAAGAATTTCTATATACATTAATTATAATTTTATTAATATTAACATTGTTTTTAGGTACATTTTATTATATTTTTATTTTTCTTTTGTAATTAACATATAAAATTTTCATTATAAATTGAAATAATAATAATAATAATAATAATTTTATCTTGAAAAAGAAAATCAAATTGAATTGTAAAAAAATAAGATAATAGGATGAATTGAAATAATAATAATAATAATTTTATACTGAAAAGAAAAAACAAATTGAATTGTAAAAAAATAAGATAATAGGATGAAATTATACCAAATAATAGTGATGATTTATAATCATAATAATCATTTTAAACGATTTACTATAATTCTCGGGCATGCTTTATTAAAGGTAATAGTAAATCATTCTCAATTACTAACATTAAGTCTTTAGAGTATGTTAGAGTAAACAAAGAAGCGATATTTTACCATGTGTATCAAAGTCATTCAATTTAAAGGAATTTCTTTTTGACTAAATAAACTTCTTACATAATGTTAATTAACAATTTGTGTATAACGACAAGTGAGGCTTCTAAACTAAATAATACTATAGTTACTGCATGAGATTATAGAGTAATCTTAATTGTTAAGGGGAAAACCTAAATAAATTGGTTTAAAATTATACTATATCTAAACATGTAGTTAAAGAAATCGAAAAAATAAATGTTAAGCTCAGAGGATGTTCCTATAATATTAACTATCAAAAAGAAAATTTTAATCAAATAAAAATTATAATCAAATATCTACTATGTAGTATAAAGATTTAAAAAGAAGGGTTGTGTTGTAGCGGCTGCAACACTTTCCAAAATTTTAGTTTGCATCTAATTTCCGAGCCTCCCTTGAGTTTTTACTTGATGTTGGCAAACACGCGGGCTCACCCCCTGGGCTCGTGTTAAGTCTTTGCACCCTCTTTTCTTGACCGTTCAACAGAGAGTTTTTTGCATGTTGGTCACAATGTCACATTTGCAACCATGTTCTTGTCATGCACAAGGTCTCTGCTTCGTGTGTTTAGGTTGTATTCGCTATGTGAACATCCAGTGCGCTCACACACAAAGTTGTATGTATTGTCGCGCAAGCGTCATCGCAGTCATTCAATGATCTATCACAAGCGTTGCACTTGTCACTCACACCGTCGGTCAATAATGTTGAGCATATGTTATCTTGATGGTTTGAGGCATCTTGTCGTCAAGTCATGTTGAGTATGTGTTTGCAAGCTCGCTTATGCACAAATTCACTCACTCACACACTTAGTCATTTTGTTGAAGCTTTGATGACCAGATCACCCTCTCATAACCGAACCTCCACCCAGAGCTGACTAGACTGACTGTCACCCAGAACAATGCAGAACTGTCCAACAAACCATTTCAAGCTGCACTGCCCGCAAGCTGATCAATCAACCCTCATGTTGGTCAACCGGAGAGTTTGACCGGGCAATGATGCCGGGACTCACTCCCCTAAAAAATTGGGTAGAAGTTGCAAATCTTGCCCACTCCTTTGACTAAGGAAACTTCACAGACAGGCTGGATAGACACCTAGTGCCCGTCCTTGTCTCCCTTAGAAAATTGCACAATTTTCCCAGCCACCCACCTAGTGAGCCGACCGTCTACCCACCCAGAAAACTGCATAGATTTCATGAGCAAGCCCTCTACAACCCAGTAGCCCACTCAGCTAAGAAACTGCGTAGAGGTGATCATCATGTCATCCTCCCAGCAACTGCGTAGTTTTTCTCTCCAGCAGCTCCCACAACCCGCTGCTAGCTACCTCTAGGAACTGCGCAGTTTTTTCTGCGAAGCCACTTCGCAGTCCATTGCCAACTCCCTCCACAAATTATGCAGTTTGGTCTGGGAAGCCCTCCCGTAACCCACACCATATCCATCTAGAAATCGTGCAGATCACTCCTCCAGTCAAGCCAAATCCCGCGGATAGTCACTGTCGATCCACATTTCCCATCTCAGCCTCCCAGTGACTACTGCGCAATTTTTACCAGCAGTGCCTACAGATTGCATCCTAGCTTGAAACTTTTCCTGCATAGTGTCACAACCTTGTCCTCCCTCTCGGTCACTTGCATCCGAAAGCCAATGATCATGCATCATGGTAGACTAGGAGGTTTATTGATTTGATGTCGACTTATCATGAGTGATTGCATATACAAGTACATGAATAGACATGACGCGATGACGGATGGGATGAACAAGGAGAGTACATGCAAAAGGATGTGTTTGTGATTAGAAGAATAAATCATGCATGAGAGGAAATGTGTTTGCGAATGAACAACCATGTGAATATGTGTTCGCAAACGAATGAGTGGACGAACATGTGAAGATGTGTTCAGGGATGGATGGATGAACGAACATGCGAGGAGATATTTTCGCAAATAGACAGAGCATGACAAAGTACAAGTAAGGAGAAGTGCACACATAAAAAATCAAGCGAACCCAATGACCATCGAGGACTCCACACACCTTGCCATGCGAAGGTGAAGCTGTGATACACCAATAGGACATCCATCACTCAACAGAATTGCAGCTTGCCATGCACAACAATAGTAGCATGAACATACTAGCACTGTCATGTTGAGTTGTGTCATGAGTCATGTCATCCACATCACTACTGTGGGCCATACTAGTCTCAATCAATGTAATGTAGCGTGGAAGTCCAAGAGACCCACTTGTAATCTCATGAGTCATGTAAAGTTGAAGAGTCATGAAATTCAAATAGTCATGAGGGAAGTCAAACAGTCACAAGGGCCAGTTTTACGCTTGGCTATAAATAGCCCTCATTTGTACATGCAAAAGACTTTTTCACCTTGGCTCCCTTCACATCGCCTTGACAGTCTGCAGCCTTTTCTTTGAGGAGCGAATAGTGACTCCAACGTCCCTCTTACGGTGTTAGTGATTTATGGTGTAACGATGTGTCTTGGAACTTTCGCTTTATTTAGAAGCCTAATAAAATGCCAACATGTTTTATCACATGTATTGTAATTGTTTGTAAGACTAATCTTGGAACACTTGTAATGCATGTTGCTTAACTTGTGTTAAAACAATTGAACTACTTCAGTTGCTCTATTATCTCTACTTTTGAAAATGTGTTGTATAAGTTATTAACATTATCTTGCCCGCATGGGCTGCCTCACTGGACATCAAACAAAACCTTTCCATAAAGTTACTATAACGACTGTCACACTTGTGCAGTTTGCTATGTTGAGTTTTGTACGTGTTATCCCTTTTATGAGTTGTGATTGTCACATCCGTGTGGATTACTCCTCTGGAAGATGTGCATGTCCTGTTGTGTTGTGTGTTTTTGATAGAGTTGGGATTCTTCCCTTTCGACTAGAGACTCATATCCATCGTCTCTCTCTGTGTTGAAAGAACCTTGACACAAGTAATACTGGCACATACTAGGCAGGTGAACCTCAAAGATAAAGAAAACCACTCTCATGTGCTGACAAGAAAGAGCTAAGGCAAATATTTAAGACAAATGGAAACTGGGCCATCATACTAGATGGGACTTCTACACCAAATGGTGTGAGGTCTAATTGGGACTTCATATTGGGGAGATCCCCTAAATGTTGGTGGGTCCAGCACCATCAAAATTTCTACCACTAGAAAGATGACAACCAGTTGTTTATGGTTGAATGTCCTCTCACCCCCACTCATCAATCATCTGATGAAGGTAGTAACTAACACTCCCTCTCACCTACGTGCGACTTTGAAGTTGGTTACTCCTCACCTCCCATACGTGAGCAAGAAATTTCATATCAGGACCTTCGCTTGATCTGTCCCATCACTAGTCAATTCGCGAGAGTAGTCGGACTAATCCTAGGAATACAACATCTTCCATATGTGTGAAGAAAGACAAAACCCACTGCCACAAGGGTTGTTGTATCATGAGTGGAAGAAGAAGTTCTTGCCACACTTGAAGGTCTGGTAGAAGTTGTTGAGAACGGAGAGGAACCTTCGATCTTCCAACAGGGAGAATGAGACACCCTCATCATATTGGGCTCAGACTTCGATACAGGAGGTGGAGGGGAAGGAAGTAGAGGAGGTGGAGGCAGAGAAGAACCAATAGACTTAGAGTTGGAGCCGTCAAACTTTGAAGAAGAGGAGGAGGACGAACAAGAAGAAAACATGGTTGACCAAAACTTGGAATGGATGACACAGGGACCATTGGATCTCCTGGGTGATTTGCATAGGATGCCAAAGCACTCAGAGAGAATGCTTACAAATTTTGACCCTCACAATAAATTATATTCCAATTTTAATTTGTCCTTGAATTAAAATTGTGAATTAAAATTCAAATTTAGTCTCACTAGCTGCTTGAAAATAATTAATTAATTCATTATGGATTAATTAGTTGGAGAAATTCAAGTTAGAAGTCTTTCTGAAGTCATGCAAGAGTTATCCCTTAAATTAAGGAGATTATCCCTTAATTAAGGAGATAATATTGAGTTATATTTGAGCTGTAATTAGTTAGCTCATTTTACTAAGTTAAGTCTAGTTAAATTAGTTCCAAATTGTTTGAGGAACTAATTGTGAGTTATCAGTCAGTTGATGCATGCATGCACTCAATAAGTGTACTCCAGATAACTGAAGATTCTCTCATCAGAAACTCATGCATGCCTATTCAGAGAAAGAACCAGCTGAGCTAAATGTCAAGGATAGGTTACTATTAGTTGCATGTGATTTCCTATAAAGGAAACTCATCCATGCAGTCAAGGGAAGGTTCCTTGAGGATTGTGTAGTTCTGACATGGTGTAGGATCAGTGTGAGTGATCAGTCTTCCACTTGGTAACAGGAGGATCACGCATAGAAACTGCACAAGGAAATAGGAGGTTTGGAGGGTAGAGGAGAAGGTTTGTGAGAAGCTTTGTTTGCCTATGAGCAACTAGGAGGATTTTACTAAGAGCTGGCTAGCTGTGAGAGCTAAGGCTTTGTGTAACTCTAAGACATTTCTATCTTGTATGATAGTGGGGATTTTAGCTAAGGCTTTCCCCTGAGTATTTTCTATGTTTCATGTGCATTGATTCTTCTTCTTCTGGTTATATGTGTTCAGCTCTGATTCAGCTCAATCTTTAAGCTTCCACAAGTTTGATAGTAGAAGTAGATTACAGTATTTTGCTTTGATATATTGCATTATTGAGTTAA
This sequence comes from Pinus tabuliformis, assembly GCA_031772625.1. NCBI lineage: Eukaryota > Viridiplantae > Streptophyta > Pinopsida > Pinales > Pinaceae > Pinus > Pinus tabuliformis. The sequence goes on along the minus strand of CM062816.1, from coordinate 318,724,598 downwards.
TCTACAGTCAAAATTTCTACATCGATCTCAAAGGTAGATTTGTAGAGAATTTGCAGGAAATTCTACATGGTATCGAAGCCAAGTTTATCAAAGTTGTGAACAGTATATGGAGAAGATAATTCGAAGTTTGAATTTCGGGGTTGCAGGTGCAAATCGAATTCTTATCATACTTCAAGGTTGGCCAATGGCATTCTATGGATTGAGACTTGAGTATGCCTTGGAAGGCAACTCGAATTACATAGCATGGAAAGATCACATGGAGGCTGTATTAGAAGACAACGGCTTGAAGTAATTCATTGATCAAGAAATCCCAAAGTTGGGTTGAACTAATGCACAAGAGTTGGCTGAGTGGAAGAAGTGTGTGGCGAGGGCGAGATGGATCATCCTTGAGGGAGTTCGCGACCATATCATCTCAAGTATCCATGGGAAGGATACTCCATATTCAATGTGGAAGAAATTGAAGGACCTCTACCAGAATAGTTGCGACCAAAGGAAATTGGCGCTCAAGGATAACCTTTGAAGAATCAAGATGGAGAATGGCAATACTATTTCCACATATCTGAACAAGCTCACCACTTGTAGAGATGAACTTGGAAGTGTGGGAATAACTACTACCAATGATGATATGGTGAGCCTTGCTCTCCTTAACCTTCAAAAGAGCTAGAATAGCTACCAGGATTCTGTGAATGGAAGGGAGAAACTATCAGATTGGGAACGACCGTGGTCATATCTCATGCAGGAGGAGATCAGGAGGAGCACACAATATGGTTCTTCATCCAAGGATGATGATGAAGAAAATATGGCCTTAGCAAGTAAGGCAAGGAAAGGGAAGGGGAAGGCGTCCCATTCCGAATCGAATTCTTTTGATAGAAGGAAGAAGGTTGACAAGTCTAAAGTGAGATGCTTTAATTGTCACGAGATGGGTCATTATGTGACTAATTTCCCATTGAAGAAGTCTAAGAAGGGATCCTCAGATGGATCAGAAGGTGAGGCATTAGCCTCTCAGTTCGAAATGGACTTCACCCTCATCACATGCATGGTGTCATTGATGATGGGTTGTGGTTGGTATCTTGACAGTGGAGCCTCATTCCACATGACTGGAGATAAAATTTTATTTAGTACCTTGGACGAGAAAGACCTCAAGATGCACATATAGATGGGTGATGATGAAAAGTTTAGTGTTTTAGGAGTGGGCACTGTTGCTTTTTAGAGGGAGAATGGAGATTCTATCACCCTGACCGATGTGAAGCATGTCCCTGGACTGAATAATAACTTGGTATCGATCGTGATTTTGGAGGACAAAGGCTACGATGTTTTCTTCAGTAAGGGAAAGGTTTTCCTTATACACATCACCACGATACAGGTGAAATAGATCAGTTCACGAGTCAAGAACCTGTATGCTCTTGAGGTTCAAGATGCATGCAAAGTGTTGAGGAGCAAGGCAAATGTTAGAGACTCGGTGGTTGAGAGGGAGAGTAAATTACCTCTCAACATGAAGTCCCAAAAGAAGTCTCAGAAAATTGTGGAGGAGCCACAATTAGAGTCAGCAGAGGGATCACATGTAGCCATACCTCTAGGTGTGAGGTAAGGTGATGTGAAGTGATTGCCCAAGAAGGCTGAAATTGGGTAGGGTCCATTGAGATGTTTTATCCCATGGATCACACCTTTCTACGGGAGCCCAAAGTACATAGTAACGGGAGGAATCAATGGGATTGATGCAGTCAGAGATCAAAGTGACAGAGGCTAGAGTAGTCAAATACTAAAGAGCGTAGAGAAGGATTGACAATAGTGCAGAAAGGCAGAGTCAGCAAAGCACAAAGTTTTCAGTTGACAGATGAAATAGCAGTGAGAGACTTTGATGACAGATGCATCATACTGATTTAGGTTGGATGTTTTTTTGTTTCTAAAGTTGTTAGAGCAACAACACTAGAGAGAAGTGTTGCATGCAGAACATTCCAAAGGTTTAGGATTGGGATCAAGTTGAATTCCTTTCTTGTTGAGAGGGAGTGTTGAAAATAGAAATAAGAAATGATAAAAATAGAATCCAGAATATTCCAATTTTAATTTGTGCTTGAATTAAAATTGTGAATTAAAATTCAAATTTAGTCTCACCAGCTCCTTGAAAATAATTAATTAATTCATTATGGATTAATTAGTTGGAGAAATTCAAGTTAGAAGTCTTTCTGAAGTCATGCAAGATTTATCCCTTAAATTAAGGAGATTGTCCCTTAATTAAGGAGATAAGATTGAGTTATATTTGAGTTGTAATGAGTTAGCTTAGTTTACTGAGTTAAGTCCAGTTAAATTAGTTCCAAATTGTTTGAGGAACTAATTGTAAGTTATCAGTCAGTTGATGCATGTATGCACTCAACAAGTGTACTCCAGATAACTGAAGATTCTCTCATCAGAAACTCATGTAGGTCTATTCATAGAAAGACCCAGTTGATCTAAATTTCAAGGACAGGCTACTATCAATTGCATATGTGTTCCTATAAAGGAAACTCATCCATGTAGTCAAGGGAAGGTTCCTTGAGGATTGCATAGTTCTGACAGGGTGTAGGATCAGTGTGAGTGATCAGTCTTCCACTTGGTAACAAGAGGATCACCTAGAGAAACTACGCAAGGAAATAGGAGGCTTGGATGGTAGAGAAGAAGGCTTGTGAGAAGCTTTGTTTTCCTATGAGCATCCAAGAGGATTGTACTGAGAACTGGCTAGCTGTGAGAGCTAAGGCTTTGTGTAATTCTGAGATATTTCCACCTTGTATGATAGTGAGGTTTTTAGCTGAGGCTTTCCCCTCAGTATTTTCTTTCTTTCATGTGCATTGATTCTTCTTCTTCTGGTTATATGTGTTTAGCTTTGATTCAGGTCAATCTTTAAGCTTTTTCAAGTTTGATCATAGAAGTAGATTATAGTATTTTACTTTGGTTTATTGCATTATTGAGTTAATCTATAGCCATATTTTCTACATAGATCTCAAAGGTAGATTTGTAGAGAATTTGTAGGAAATTCTACACAAGTGAAGGTAGAAGATCACTTGGACAACTTCTACCCACAGCTGCAGGCACTCGAGGTACAGTACAATCACGTTGCATGTAGATTGCTTCTATGTACCATGGACAGTTGCACAACAATATGGTATCACAACCTTCCTGTCAACTCCATCCATAACTAGGGTACGTTCAAACACATGTTTCTGGAAAAATTGCCAACAACAAGACCCTAGCCATGTTTCTCAAAGAGTTGGGAAGCTTGAAGATGGTGGAGAAAGAAAAGGTAAAAGATTTAAATCAGAGGTTTATGCGCATATCAAATAAGTTTGCACCGGACATGAAGCCTCATGACTCCATCATTGTTGACTACTACACGCCCGCTCTGCCGAGCAACATTGCGCAGTTTTTCAAGCACGCTACAAAACCAACTCTTTGAAAAATCTGAAGAGGCAGTCACTGTTGAAAAATACCTGCGCCTGATTGGAGTCATCAAGGATGATGAACCAACAAAGGGCTCCAGAGATGTGAGCAGGAAACCCAAGGCTGCGGCGAGCAAGGGTAGAGACAAAGAAACAAGTGATATTGAAACCCTCACTTGCCTTGTCAAGAACTTGATAATGGAAGTTTCTGAGCTCAAACAATGAACAATAGACACATTTGTGAGCACCTGGCTACCTAGACAACAATAAGGAAGCATGTCATCAGGCAGCAACCACTGCCTGACTAAAATCGAGCAAAGGTCCAGCTCAGTATTCTAGTTATAATGGTGTGTGAATGATGAATTTTTGTCATTCCATGAAGATGGTCACCGTGAAGGGTCTTTTTTGGATTGGAAATGATTTGCAGGCTTAGTATGAAACCGCGCACTAAACATACTTATAAGTACACATGGAAAAATGGGAGACATGGACGATGATGAAGAGGTTGCACCTGATGGGACCTCAAACACTGGGCGAGTGATTAACATGTGTTAGTGCATGGAAGTAGCACAAAAGAAAAGCATTGAGAAGAAGCCCCCCAAGCAGAATGATCGTTACAATATCATAAGTAAAGGTCCCCCCTAAAATTGGGAAATGAAACAAAATCTCGAATTGCTGAGGAGGGTTGATCCACTAGCTGTCCAAAAGCAGAAAACACAAAGCAAGCATGGAAAGACAGCGGTGGACAAGAGTACACCCATGACCAAAAAGCTACAGAACACTCCGCTGAAAAACATGAACATCATTCTGACCCTGGACAACTTGGTGAGTCTACGCGCCCTTGATTACAATATTATGGAATATATGAAGAAGACTTGCGCAAACATCAGTTTGTTCAACTTGACTAAGATTCAAGGATAGTGGGACATCTTATTGCATGCACTAGGTCAGTCCTCTACAAACATCGCAACCTCTACCAACAAGGGAGCAAGCACATCTCTCGGATCACTCACAACTGTGTTAAACACAGTCTGGATGGAAGAAATGAACTTTGTTTGCCCTCCATTATTGTTATCGTTCAAAATATTCAACTATAATGTTTTGAAGTGTTTGGTTTATTCTAGTTTGTTAGCCAATGTCATGCCACTCTCCATTGCTAAGAAGATCAATGTGAAATGGAGCAAGACACCCGTGCAGATCATCTAAATTGATCACACATGCATGCATGCCGTTGGTGAACTTCGTGACATGATCATTAGAATATCCCATGATGGTCGAGTTCACTAGTACATAAACATTGTTGTTGTGGGCATAATGGAAGCATATGGCTTACTTTTCAACAGAGACTGGTCTAACAAGCTTAACTGATACTTTTCTATACACTGGTCACACTTGTGGCTTTTGTATAAGGGAAAAAATAATCAAATTCAGGGTAAATCTGAGAGATAAATGAGGCACAATGTAACTCCCATCAATGGTAACAACAAATCATTGGCCTTCGCAGAGCTCATGTTCAGCAACTACCTCTTGGAAACAATGCTAAGGTGTTATCTCACACGTCCATGTTCAACTCTACCAGATACGCAGTTGGGTCTCCTTCCTTGCCCAACTGTAGAAATGAAACTTGTATAGTGCATTGTAACAATAGTAGTAGTAGAAGTAGTGACAACAGTAGTAGCAGTGCAAGCGCATCGAACAGTCCATGTGCAAATGATTGTGAACTGTGTATTTCGACGGATCGAAGACACAGGATGGCTTGGAGCTGGGTGTGTCTTGGTCGACCCAAATAAAAAAAAACACCTGAGTTCAACCCGCTTGGTGTTCGAGTGCATAAACTACATTTTTGAATATGAAGCACTCGTGTTGGGATTGAAAAAAGCCATTAGCATCAACGTGGTCGTGCTTAAAGTGATACTGCACTTCATGGAAAGCGTTGATTCCTTCAAGGGCACATCAGCTGATGAAGATGAGCACGAGTAGCCCCTATAAGCTCCAGCTAATGGTAATAGAGGAAACCTCATCCCCAAAGGTGAGGTTTCACTCAACAGGTTCTATGACATGTAGAACCGCTGCCAAGGGTCACGAAACAGTAAAAACCATAGTTCAACCATGAGGAATGAACAAATGAATCTAGGAATAGACCACGATCCTAGGTTAGCCAGTCTTGGTACGTATTGCACACCGCAGTAGCGACAAGCCTTTGCCCACTTGTTAAAATAGTATCGGGATGTGTCCACATGGGAATATGATTACCTGAGTACATAGGACATAGGAATAATCCAACACGTGATTCCATGAAAAGAAGGAGCCAAGCCATTGCAACAAAAATTGGGTAAAACACATCTATCACTTGAACCCCTTATACATAAAGAATTGACTAAGTTGTTGAATGTTCAAATCACTTACAAAGTTTGTTATCTTACATGGGTTTCTAATTTACGTTCTGTACATAAGAAATCCTGGGGAAATCCGCTTGTGCATTGATTTCAGAAACCTGAAATGTTCCTGGAACAAAAAAAAATACCTCGTGCCATCATTGGAACCTATGTTACACACAATATCTAAAGCAGGAATGTTGTCTTCGCCTAAAGGTATTTTAGGATACCAGCAGGTTCTGGTAGTGGAACCTAATAGTCTGATATTGGTTCACGAGAAGCTTGGCTCTCAAATGCATCGTCTGCAATAATTTGATGGGAGGATTGAAAATCTTCTTGTTAATGACCAATATCTCAACCACTATTCTCAGTAGGGCGAGCCACACCCCGCCACATGTGCATAGTTTGCTTACTGCTTATTTCTTGTTTTTATTTTGTGATTTCGCTTACTATTTTTGTTTCGTTTTGTTTTTTTTTCTTATTATCATGCTATTTTTAGTTTTGTAAATAAGTGATTCCCTCTATTGAGTTCTAGCTTTTGAATGAGTATGTGGTTGAGATCTAAAGATACTTGTGACATTACAACACTTGGGCAGTCCTCCGTTCGTCTTCTTTGTGCTTGGTTATAACCTTCAATCGATGAAGTCTTTATGGAAAATACAAATCATCTACAAGGGAAGCTTGGGTCCAACCATGAACATGTGTCCACACTAGGAAACTGCATGCTTGTACTCAGTGTTCTGCCCTGTGTGTTCAAGCTCATCCAACTAGTAGAAATGGAGAAGGGGAAAATCTAAACAAGAAAATCTATGTCAGAGGTCTTACATGCTTCTTTGAAGGAACAACCTCTTCTGTTGTCAATAAGTTGGGATCCCTCTTCCAACCCAAAAATAAATAAGTGCCTATGCACATTCCTCTTAAAAAATTACAAAGGCGAAAGAAGAGAAATGCTTCCTACGGAGAGAGGTCAAGCATGCAACTCCACTGGGGTACTGACCAGGCTCACAGGTAGTGGAGCAATGCGTATGTTCCTGCATGACTCAGTTGATGTATTGTCTAAGTGTGCTGGTAGCGGAGCAACATAAGAGACGAAAACTTATACTCTAATTTCTGTTAACTCGTGAGCTAAACTACCCTTCCCGATTTCAAAACACTGTGATCAAGTTGAAACTTTTTGTTGTGCTTTACTGAGTTAGAAAAAGGTGAACCATGTTTGTCGATGGGGTAAGCGGGGAAGCCGAAGTGACCCGCATATTGATTCAATACTCCCTGAAACACCAAGGCCTTATGCTATCAACGAACCAAAACACAGAAGCTGGAATTCTACCAGTGTATCGCCAAGTGTTGTAGTGGCTATAACACCCTCCAAAAGTTTGGCTTGTATCTAATTTTAGAGCCTCCCTTGAGTTTTTACTTGATGTTTGCAAACACACGGGCTCACCCCATGGGCTCATGTTGAGTCTTTGCACCCTCTTTGCTTGATTGTTCAACAAACAACTTTTTGCATGTTGGTCACAATGTCACTCTTGCAACCATGTTTTGGTCGTGCGTAAGGTCGCCACTTCATGTGTGCAGGTCACATGGAGTTGGTGAACATCTATCGTGCTCACACATGAATTTGTATGCACTATTACGCAAGTGTCATCGTGGTCATTCAACGATCTATCACAAGTGTCTCGCTTGTCGCTCACACCGTCGGTCAATCATGTTGAACATATGTTGTCTTGATGGTTTGAGGTGTCTTGTCGTCAAGTCATGTTGATTATGTGTTTGCAAGGTCATGTATTCACAAATTCACTTGCTCACACACTTAGCCATTTTTCTGAAGTTCTGACGAATAGATTACCCTTTAACAACTGGACCTCCACCCAGAGTCAACTTGACCGACTATCACCTAGAACAGCACAGAAGTGTCCAACAAGACATTTCATGTTCTATTGCCTGCAAGCTGATCAATCAACCCTCTTGCTGGTCAATTAGAGAGTTTGACCGAGTAATGACCCCGAGACTCACTCCCCTAAAAAATTGCGCAGAAGCTACAGATCTTACTCACTTTGCTGACTCAGGAAGTTCGCAGATAGGCCAGAAAGACACCTAGTGCCCGTCCACATCTCCCTCATAAAACTGTGCAGTTTTCCCAGCTAGCCACCCTGTCAGTTAGGTGGCTACTCACCCAGAAAACTGTGCAGATTTTAGGAGCAAGCCCTTTGCAGCCCAACAACCTACTCAAATTAGAAAATACATAGAGGTGGTCAGCATGTCAGCCTCCTTGCAACTATGAAGCTTTTCTCTCTAGTAGCTTCCATAGCCCGCTGCCAGCTCCTTCCAGGAACTATGCAATTTTTGTTGCCAAACCACTCCACAGTGCGCTGCCATATCCTTCCAGACATTGCACAGTTTTGTCCACCAAGCCATCCTATAGCCCACACTTTTTCCCTCCAGAATTGTGTAGAGGTGTCCTCCAGCAGAGCCAGATCCCGTGGACAGTCACTTTCGATCTAGATTTCCCACCTCAGCCTCCCAATGAATTCTACACAACTTTCACCAGCAGTTCCTAGAGCTCGCATCCTAGCTTGAAACTTTCCCCGCATAGTTTCATGGCCTTGTCCTCCCTCTTGGCCACCTGCATCCGAAAGTGAAGAATCATGCATCATGGTAGACTAGGAGGTTTATGGATTTGATGTCGTCTTGTCATAAGTGATTACAAATACAGGTACACGAATAGACATGACACGACGATGGATGGAATGAACAAGAGAAGTACATCCAAAAGGATGTGTTCATGAATGAATGAACAAATGATGCATGCGAGGAGATGTGTTCATAAACAAACGACCATGTGAAGATGTGTTTGCAAATAGACAAACAAGTGAAGATGTGTTCACGGATGGACGGATGAACGAATATGCGAGGAGATATTTTCGTGAATGAACGAACATGTGAAGCATGCCAAAGAACAAGCAAGGAGCAATGCACACATGCAACATCAAGTGAACCCAATGACCATCAAGGACTCTGCACACTTTTCCATGTGGAGGTGAAGCTGTGATACACTAGGAGGACATCGATCACTCAGCAACACTACATGTCGACATGCACACCAACAACAACATGAACATACCAGCATTATCGTGTCGATTAGTGTCATGAGTCATGTCAACCACATCACTACGATGGGCCATACAGTTGTCAATAAATGTAATGTAAAGTGGAAGTCCAAGAGACCCACTTGTAATCTAAAGAGTCATGAAATTCAAATAGTCATGAGGGAAGTCAAATAGTCACAAGGGCCAGCTTTACCCTTGGCTATAAATAGCCCTCATTTGTACATGCAAAAGAATTTTTCACCTTGGCTCCCCTCACGTAGCTTTGAGAGTCTGTAGTATTTTCTTTGAGGAGAGAGCAGTGGCTCCAACGCCCCTCTCAAGAGGTTAGTGATGTATGGTGTAACGATGTGTCTTGGAATTTTCACTTAATTCAGAAGCCTGATAATAAGCCAGACCGTTTTCTCAGATATATTGTAATTTTTTATAAGACTAAACTTGGAACACTTGTAATGCATGTTTCTTTAACCTATGCTAAAAACATTGAGCTAATTTGGTTGCTCTATTACATATACTTATGAAAATGTGTTTTATAAGTTGTTAGTTCTATCTTGCCCGTGTGGGCTGCCTCACTGGACAACAGAAAAAACCTTTCCATAAACTTGCTATATCGATCATCACACTCACACGGACTGCTCCATTGAGTGTTGTATGTATTATCCCTCTTGTGTGTTGTGACTGCTGCATCCGTGTGGACTACTCCTCTGGAAGCTACGCATGTCCTGTTGTGTTGTGTGTTTTTTATAGATTTGGGATTTTTCCATTTTGACTAGAGACTTACTTCCACCTTCTCTCTCTGTGGTGAATGAACCTTGACACAAGTAATACTAGCACTCACAAGCACACAAACCTCAAAGACAAAGAAGACCATTCTCATGTGCTAACAAGCAAGCGCTATGGAAAATATTTAAGACAAATGGCAACCGGGCCATCATACCGGATGACACTCCTACACGAAATGGTGTGAGGTCTAGTTGGGACTTCATATCGGGGAGATCCCTGAATGTTGGTGGGTCTAGCACCATCAACATTTCTGGCACTAGAAGGAGGGCCACCAGTTGTTTAGGTTTAATGCCCTCTTACCCCCACTCATCAATCATCTGGTCAAGGCAGTAACTAACACTCCTTCTCACCTACCCGCGACTCTAAAGTTGGTTACTTCGCACCTCCCATATGTGAGCATGAAATTTCATATCATCACCTTTTCTCTATCCATCCCATCATTTATTAGTTCATGAAAGCAGTCAGACTGATCCCAGGAATACAACATCTTCCATATGTGTCAACAAAGCAAAAAACCACTCGAACAAGGGTTTTTATATCATCAATGGAAGAAGCAGTTCTTGTCACACTTGAAGGTCTGGCAGAAGCTATTAAGAATGGAGAGGAACCTCTAATCTTCCTACATGGAGAAAAAGACACCCTCATGATCTTGGGCTCAGACTCCAGTATAGGAGGTAGAGGGGAAGGAAGCAGAGGAGGTGGAGGTAGAGAAGAACAAACAAACTCAGAGTCGGAACCGTCAGATTGTGAAGAAGAGGGGGAGGACAAAGAAGAAGAAGACATGGCTGACCAAAAGTTGGAATGGATGACTCAAGGACCATTGGCTCTCCCGAGGGCTTTGCACAGGATCCCGAAGCGCTCAAAGAGAACGCTCACAAAGTTTGACCCTGACAACATAGTGAAGGCAGAAGATCACCTGGACAACTTCTACCTACATCTATAGACACTTGAGGTATGGTACGATGATGTTGCATGGTGATTGTTTTCGTGTACCTTTGATGGTCATGCAACAGTATGGTATCACAACCTTCCTGTCAACTCCATCCATCACTGTTGACTACTACATGTCCACACTACTAACCAACATTGCACAGTTCCCCAAGCAAGATCTGAAACCAACTCTGTTAGAAAACTGCGAAGAGGTAGTTGCTATTGAAAAATACCTACGTGTGATTGGAGTCATCCAAGACAGTGAACCAACGAAGGGCTCCAAAGATGAGAGTAGGAAGCCCCAGGCTGTGGCGAGCAAGGGTAGAGACAAGGAAACAAGTGATATTGAAACCCTCACTCATCTTGTCAAGAACTTGAGAATGGAAGTGTCTAAGCTCAAACAACACACAGTGGACACATCTATGAGCAGTTGGCCACCTAGACAACAACAAGGAACCATGTCATTAGGTAGCAATCGCTGCCTCAACAAAACTGCGTAGTGCTCGAGCTCAGTATTCCAATTAGAACTGTGTGTGAATGATGATTTTTTCTCATTCCATGACGATGATCACCTTGAAGGGTCTTGTTCAGATTGGAAACGAGTTGCAGGCTTAGTATGCAACTGCACACTAAATGTATTGAGAATTACATAGGGAAAGCTGGGAGACATGGACGATGATGAATATGTTGAACCTAATGAGACCTCAAGCACTGGGCGAGTGATTAACATGTGTCACTGCGTGCAAGTAGCACAAAATATAAGCACCGAGAAGCAGCCCCCCAAGTAGAATGATCATTACAATCTCAAAAGTAAAGGCCCCCTACAATTGGGAAATGAAACAAAATCTTGAACTACTGAGGAGGGTTGATCCACCAACCGTCCAAATGTAGAAAATGCGAAGAAAGCCTGGGAAGACAACAATGGATAAGAGTACGTCCATGACCATCAAGCTGCAGAACACTCCACCGGATAACATGAACATCAGTTCGACCTCGAACATCTCGGTGAGTCTACCCACCCTTGATTACAGTATTGTGGAAGATATGAAGAAGACTTGCGCAAACATCAGTTTGTTCGATTTGGCTAAGATTCAACGAGAGTGGGACATCTTGCTGCATGCACTGGGGAAATCATCTACAGACAACGCAACCTCTACCATCAAGAGAGAAAGCACATCTCCCAAATAACTCACAACTATGCTAAACACAATCTAGATGGAAGAAGTGAGCTTTGTGTTGGAAATAATACTCAAGGGGGGGTGAATCAACATTATCAGATCAATAATTTAATTTTCAACACTGATTTGTATATGCTACTTCATCTCAGTGAACTAGCATGTATACGCGACTATACTTAATACAACCAGCATATATGTAGAGATCTTTTGATTTACCCAAATTATCTTGTATTGAACTTTAATCAGTATATCAGGAATCCATTAGATAGTGCAGTAAAAATAGATTAAAGCATCACACATAAGAAACACACATGAACACCAAGATATAAGGTGGAAACCCAATGTGGGTGAAAACCACCTACTGCAATCATCTCTGTCTTCTTTTAATAAGAAAGTTCTATTTACAGTTTTTTACTGCTGCAGTCTTATACCAGTATGCAGGCTTCTACCTGCAGAAGGCTACAACCTTCTCTCATTCTTCAACTTCTACTCGAAGGGAGCTACAACCACCTAGCTCTTGTACTAGCCGATGTGTTTTCTAGTACGTAGGCTTCGACCTACAGAAGGCTTCGACCTTCTTCTTTTTCTTCCAGGGACCACGTTTCATAAATATTTAGACTGGATCCATCAACAACATCATATAAAATATATCTACATCAACCAATCACCTTTTGAACCAACCACAATCGAATCAATCAATAAATTTTATAGCCTATCAATCTAATCATTCAGAATACTGTCACCAGAATACAGTAACCAGAATCCACGCCAGAACCCAGAACACTGCAACAGCAAACAGAAGAAACTAAAACATATTTTATAAGGTATACACTACTTCCATGTGTTGAACCTACGTGCATACGCACTTTCCTCAAGGCGAACCTACGTATAGATATGCAAATAAAATTTATGATGTATACGTTGTTTTGATATGCAGATCTAGCATGTATACATATGTTTTCTAAAGTGAACCTGTGTACATATCTGTAAATGATTATTTAAACATTACAACAATTCCAAACTTCAGTCATACCCAGATCATCACATTTACAGACTACAACATGCGCTAGTTATTCAGAAAAATGATCAAACCACATAAAGATAATTCACTTCAAGCCTTAAGATCCTGATACTTCATTAGATATTATCCTTCATCAAGCGCTAAGGTTCATCCTTGGTTCATATCAAGCACAACACCATAAGCCCATAACCTGTGTATTAAATCTCACAGTTTATTAGATATTCGATATTTGCACACAATGGCCTAATGATCTTCTCCTCCTTTTAGAGTTTTAGGCCTTTCTCAATACCATGGACCAAAACCATTTAGGACCAATACCTCAGACGAAATACCTAGGAGCAATACCTTGGACTAGATACCTTGGACCAATACCATGGATCAAAATACTATGGACCAAATACTTCAGACCAAAATTTATCTTTCCAAGGTATACGCACCTTTCCTTCTATGAGAGTGCATGTGTACGTATACACGACTTGTATACAGTGAACCCGCGTGTATACGCAGCTTGGCCAATGGTGAACCTGCATATACCTCTCTTTCTTCATTCTGTGAAGTCTGATCTGTAACTCTGTGCTGTTAACTTGCTGAACTGTGATCTGTCACCTAAGTGAGCTGCCATCAAGGACAACACCTGTGTCGTAATGCCAACAATCTCCCCCTTTGTCATCAAGGGCAAAGGGTCATGCTCCCCCTGAGTACATGTTGAATTCTCTGAGTGTTCTGATTGAGCTCCTATGATTGAGTCCATGCTTCCCCTGAGCACAAGCAAGGTCTGCCAAAAGATAACATGACTCTATACATACATAATCAATGACCTCCCTATCACCAAATACTCATACATACATCCATCTCCTAATCAACTGGGGATATACCAAAATCATCCACCCAACCAAGTGGGGATATACCAATTGTTTATACAAGAAACACTACATCATCCATCCCATGCATATTGGGATTACGAATTAGGTCTTTTCATGACCTTTACATTAAAAGATATACATCACATATATAACAGAGACCAAATATTTTAAACAGGACCATGATAGTCATCAATAACTATCATCAGTAGAATCTTTCAATTAGCATCCAGACTAGCAACCATGGTCTCCCCCTGAACTTGTTCCACCTGAATAAAAAACAGCTATGTGAATTTGTACCTAGATCTTCTGAGATAATGCCAACAATGCATTATTAGAAACATATTCTCCCCTTGAACCTGTGTTAGATGTTCATTGTAAGATCTGATCATTTCATATATCAGAAGAGTTATCAAAGCATCATCATCAAGCAGATATACATCAAGGTATCAACAACTTATGAGAGCCAACATATTCCACATGTCATCAACAGATTGTAACCATCATCACGTAGAGCAGATAATTCGCTAAACCATATCAGATCCCTTTCTCCTGAGTCTGGCCCACGACTTCTCCTCAAACCAATATATACGCGACTATATCCATAGAAACTAGCATATGTACGTGACTACACTTCATGAAACTCGTGTATACCCACCTTTCTCTAAAAAAATAGGATTTAACAGTAGGATGATGTAGCAACTATTCCTAGTTTCTGTCTAAGATATTCAAATGTCTCTCTGGGTAGTGGTTTAGTGAATATATCAGCAACCTGTTCTTTGGAGGGAACATACTCCAATTTGACCTTTTGTTCAAGCACTTGTTCATGTAAAAAATGATATTTGATGGGTATGTGCTTGGTCTTGGAATACATGACTGGATTCTTTGAATTACTAATGGCACTTGTATATCACATAGAATGGAGATGGGTGGAGTACATGTGATCTGAATGTCTTGCAATGTTCGCATCATCCAAAGTAGTTGTACGTAGCAAGATGCAACAGCCACAAATTCTGCTTCAGCTGTAGATAATGAAATCGAACTTTGTTTCTTGCTGAACTAAGACACTAACCTGGAACCCATATAGAATGCACCACCACTAGTGCTTTTTCTATCGTCAAAGCTTCCTGCCCAATCTGCATCTGTATATACATGAAGTGTAAGATTTTTATTTCTAGGATACCATAAACCAAAATTCTGTGTTCCTTGAAGATATTTGAAAATCCTTTTGACTGCCTGAAGGTGTGATTCCTTTGGATTTGCTTGGAATCTTCCAACTATTCCTACTGCATGCATGATGTCCAATTGCGTACCTGTTAGATAAAGCAGAATCATGGATATGTAAGTTGGTTGATATACTGCTCATGATTCATCATTTGAGCTGAGACTGCATCATGTTACCATTGGGGTACATAATGGCTTAGAATCTTCCATGCCATACTTTTTCAAGATCTGTTTGAGATCTTTATCCATTTGGTATACTTTGAATTTCTGAAAACTAGAAAGAGAAAGAAACATTCTTATGGCTTCAAGTCTAGCAACAGGTGCAAAAGTTTCTTCAAAATATATACCTTCTTGTTGAGCATATCCTTTACAAACAAGTCTGGCCTTGTTTCTAATAACTTCTCCATTTCCATTCAGCTTGTTTTTGAATACCCATTTAGTTCCTATGATATTCTTATCATGAGGTCTAGGAACTAATTCCCAAGTATTATTCTTTTCAATTTGCTCAACTTCTTCATTCATGGCCTTGACCCAACGTTCATCTCTGCATGCTTCATTTACATTTGAGGTTTAGAGGAAGATAGTAATGCTAGATAGTTTGAAGCTTCTGTAATAGTTCTTATTGTATACACACCTGCCTCTTTCTATCCCAAAATTTGAGTTTCTGGATGATTTTTCTGAACATACCTGGACAAAGTATTTTCTTATACTGTTATCTCTTCTTCTGGTGCTTCATTGATTTTTCCTTTAGAATTACTATGATTTGACGTGGGAAGATAATCCTCATCTTCTTCATAGTCTTCAGTTTTTATCTATTTTGGATTTTTGCATGCTTCATCAACCACAACATCAATACTTTCAATAATTTTCCCAGGTCTTTTATTATAAGATATATATCCTTTACTTCGGGAAGAGTAACCAAGAAGAATACCTTCATCTACTCTCGGTTCAAAATTACCAAGTTTTTCATCAGTCCTTTTGATGTAACATTTTCTTCCAAAAACTTTGAAGTATTTTACAGTAGGAGTCTTACCATACCAAAGTTCATGTGGAGTTTGAGTGCTGTTAACCCGAACATTTGCTTGGTTGAGAATAGTGACAGCAACGAATGCAACTTCACCCCAGAAGGTTGCAGGAGTTCTAGACTCATCTAGCATAGCATGAGCCATTTGTTGAATAGTTCTATTCATCCTTTCTACCACTCCATTTTGTTGAGGAGTCCTTGTGGTGGAGAACTGCCTTTTTATTCCATGTTTTTAACAAAAGTCAAAGAGTTCATCCGAAGTAAATTCCCCTCCTCGATCAGAACTGGGGCATTCGATTTTTCGATCTGATTCATTTTCAACCAAAGCTTTGAAGGCTTTGAACTTTTCAAATGCTTCATCTTTATGCTCTAGAAGACCTATCCAACACATTCTGGAAAAATCATCAATGAACAATATAAAGTATTCTTCTCCATGAGGTGACTTCTTCCTTGATGGTCCACATAAATCAGTATGAACAAGTTCAAGAGGCTTACTAGCTAATCCTTCCTTTTCAGGGAAGTGCAATTTGGTTTGCTTACCGAATTGACATGATTTTCATATTGTATTTTCAGGAATTTTGATATCAGGAAGATCATGAACAACTTAGAATCTACACGCTTTTCTTATTTGAAAAAAGCTTAGATGCCCCAATCTTCTGTGCCATAGCCAGTGTTCATCATTTTTTTCTTAGATAGCACTGTTGTTGTACTCCCTTGAGTATGTATAGGTTGTTTGGAGTTCTTGTACCTTTAATCATAGTTTCTCCTGTATCAAGCTCACAAACAACCCATCCATTGGGTTGAAACACTACTTCATTTCCTTGATCACACATTTTACTCACACTCAACAAGTTATGCTTTAAGCCATCAACATGCATAACATTTCCAGCTTTAACTTTTTCTTTCAAGAAAATAGAGCCTTTACCTTTCATGACAGCAGGAGTGTCATTTCCAAATGAGACACTCTTTTCCTTTTCTAAGGCATTATATGAGTGTAGATTTTCTTTGTCACCAGTCATGTGTTTTGAGCATCCACTGTCGATGTACCACTGGTTTTCTTGTACTTTTACATACAAGGCTATACCACATCTTTTTTTTTGTGGTTCTTTCTTTCTCCATATTTTGGGATTTAATGGAGTTTTCTCCTTTTGAGATATTTGCTAAAATTTGCTCCTGCATTCAGATTCTTCATGGCCAAAGTTGTTACAGATTGAGCATTCTATTTCATTTTCAAGAAGAGAAAAGTTATTATAGGAACTTTTCTTGATCCCTGTCACATTCCTTTGATTTCGTGCTTCTCTAGTCATGATGGTTTTGTAAGCAACACATTGAGTAGCTTTGTGTCCAAAATTATGACATGAGAAACATTGACCATTAAAGAAGTTTCTGCGATTATCAAATCTACTGACCTGGTGATTGTAGTTTCTATTGATATTCATCTTTGAAGAAAATTGAGTACGATTTACCTGAGGTTGGTTATGGCTTCTATTCATCCTTGAAGTAAATTAATCCTGTTTTACCTGGTGGTCTTCTTTATGCCTTTGTTGACGATTGTCAAACTATTCACTACTCTTTGCTGCATCAAGATAGCTTTTAATGGAGGTTGACGACTTCTGTGCTTGAGATGCTTCTAAGGTATATCCAAGACCTGTCTTTATCAGAGGAGAACGCTGCACTTTGATAATTTCATTTAAGTTTTCTGATCCTTTAGCAAATATAAGATTGAGAGCTTTTGTTTTCTCAAGATCTTATCTTAGACCCACAATTTCACATTCTAGTTTTTCATTGTGTTTTTCTCTTTCAACAAGTTGGTATGTCAAGGTATCTATAATAATATTCTTTTCTCCTAAATAGATTTTGAGTTTAGAGATTTCTTCATAAAGGTCATCTTCATCTAAAACATCCAAAAAGTCATCATCTTCATAAGCCATCAGAAGTCTATAGTCATTACTATTTTCATCTTCATCACTATTTGATAAACCATCGCTATCTTTATGAGTATAGTAGCTCTTTTTACTTACACTTTGTTTTCTATTCCATTTTGCAGATTCCTTCCCTTTATCATATTTATCTTTATGAGGACATTTGGTAGCATAATGACTGACTCTACCACAAGCAAAACATTTGAAAGGTAGTTTACCTCTGAATCTTCCAGAAACCCGTTGAAGGTTATTGACAAAGTTTGCTTCTTCTTCTCCTTATGAAATATGTCTTGATTCATTGATTTCTTTTTCTCCTTTTGCTAAAGCTTTAAATGCAAATTATCTCATATTTGATGGACCTCCTTTTCTCATCTCAAAGGCAGTTAAGATTCTATGCAGCTGTGTCATAGTAATAGTCTGTAGATCTTGCTTTTCTTCTATGTTAGTGTTGATGCCCCGAAAATCGTTGTATCAACATTGGGGGATAACCACCCGGTCCGGACCTTAATACAGCTCCTTTTCCGTTTGGAATGGTGGCTCCGACTGGGGATAATGGGACCAGTTTCCCAGTAATGAATAAACGGGATGGATGAATGATTGATTGTCTAATCTAATGACAGGCAAATAACTTAATCTATCAACAAAATAAAAGATCTACTACTAATCCCAGGAACTATTGTACTTTGAAGTATAGCGCTTGATGATCTATGTTTATTGACAGGCATATAGATGACTTCATCTAATAAACATGGACATTTATTCATTTAAGGATTACTCTGCTCAAATAGTTAAACAAAGTGATTAATGCAATATTGCTACACTTATCATTTATATCATCAATATATATATATATATATATATATATATATCAAAAGAAAAGCATCACCATAAACATCCAATAGTGGAGGAAATAAAGAAATGCTTGTTAAAACACATACATATATCCGATAATAGCAAAGGCGATCAAATGACAATTCATATAAAAGGAATGAATTCAGACATAGATAATAGTACCACATGAGCTGCTAGTCACTCCTGATATCAATCGCTATTTGATATTCTTCTTTCAACGCAGAAATACTTTCAAACAAAGACAGTAGTGCACATTTGCATAAAAGCTTCCTTGCCAAAATTAGAATAATCGGTCCAGTTTTATAAAAGAATATGCCTGAAGTATAGTAGTGAAACTTCAGGCTTTGAGTCAAGTACAAAACTTTACGACCCTTTCCAAAACAACGAAAGGGTCTATAAATACTAAATTAAACTAACTATCTATGAAACTGAAATCCTACTTAATTGGTATCAAATGATCTTGAATATCTCCTTCTCAGCGATCTGGCAGTCGGCGGCATGAATCATCATGTAGGATGTTTGCCTTTAAACTTGAGCTGACTTATCGCAAGCATTGGCTCCACTTCGGGAGGTCTGTTGAGGCGAGAGTTGAGCTAGGCGGCATATGTGGCATCCTGAATATCGGGAATAATATACCCAATTACATCTGTAAGGCATTTGAGGGCAGCTCTTTGAGTATGCTGTTTTACCAAGAAGAACCAATAGGCATCCCATGTAAAACTATTAATTCCAGCAATTAATCTCCCATTTTTCTCCAGATCCGGATAACATGACTGCTCCAATGTTTGCGCCGCTGTCAATTTACCTGGAGTGCATTGGGAAATCATGTTAGACAAGTAGAGAGTATTATTAACCAATTCAACCAAATTACTTGTGGTTGATTTGCATCTTGAAATTTCCCTCTCTGCTTTCATTAACTGGGACTGCCATTCTGTAAATAATATTTCTTTATGTGATTCTAAAATCCTTGGTAAATTTTCCGCCTATCCCTGATCGGTATCTTGCCACTCAAGAAACTCAGTTAATGTTTCATCAGCTTGATCCAAGTCTGTTCTAGCTTTTTCTGATTGTTTACTTATTGATGTCGTTAAATCACATAATGGTTCTGCCTGGGCGATTTGTTGGCATAAAAGCTTGATCTGTGTTATTAATGCCTTATTTATCTGTAATGCCTCCGATTTGAATTCGGTTATCTGTGGAAGATCCTTTGTCTTCTCTAGTTGGGCTGATAGTTGAGCAATCTGTTCATCTTTTAACTTCAGCATTTGTTCATTTGCTGCCCTTAGTTGTGCCAATGCCTCAGACAACTCTTTCTGCTTCTGGACCGCGCTCTGATCAATTCTCTGTTTCTCTTCCTGCAATTGTTGAGTTAATTGATTATTTAGTCGCTGTTGTGTCAACAATTACCGTTCTTCCTGCTCTGCCTTCTGCTATGCTTCTGTTAGTTGTACTTGTAATAAAAAGATCTCCTGGTCTTTTGTTTTTAATAAAAGACTCACCTCTGATGCCTTATCTATTGTTGCTGCCGAATAGGCTCTAGCATATTGTGATAGTTTTGTTAGGTCATCAGAGGGGTCAAATTCCTCCTTCCAAACCACATTGCCCGTGACCGTTTGTTCTGGGAATAGGGAAGTTTGATCAATCCTTCTCCTCTTCCTCTGTCGTTTTACCACAGCTTTGTGTCTCGGGCTATAGAAGACATCCAAGGGAGGAATTTCTTCTATCTGCAAGATAATTTGATCGGAGGGATCCTTTGGGATTATTTCTAATTCCTTCGAACTGGGTAGGCTGCTGGTTCCACTTGGAACCTGTTTTGAAGTGGTCTCCTATGTATCTGTCTGTTTTAAATTTTCGGTGTCCTTTGAGCATTCAAGACTACTGATAATTGAATCAAATTGCTGCCATTCCTGGAACAAATTGGGATCAATTTGAGTATCTACATTTACCTCTATGTTGCTCTATTCCTGCTCTTTAGTCTAGGTTTTCTCTTGCACGTTCTCCTGTTCTTCTGTTGTAACTGGAGGTTCCTTAGGATGTTGTTGTTCAGGCTCGCTTGGTCTTGTTGCTGGGGTTGTTACCAACAGATCTAGAGGCAGAGTTTGCAACCTCTGTTCTCTAAGTCTGTTGAATTCAACTAACCCTTCATCTTTGTATTCCATTATGGCCAGCGATCTAACTTGATACATTGATTCAGCTGAGGAGAACAGGTCATCAAACTTATCTTCTATATGATCAAACTTTGTCAATTTGGCCTGTTTGAGTGCATTATAGGTGACCTTGTTGGGATCAAATCTCCTATTAGGGAGAGTCGCTAGAGTTAATGACTTCATCTTCGTAGCTTCTTTTTCTGCATGTTTGAAATCATGCAAAGTGTAGACACCACATCTTAGAGGAAAGGAGGACCAGACCTGCTTCTTATTTTTCTTCAGAGTTTGTGTAACTCCTTCGGCAATAATCTGATAGGCTATCTCCCTTGCCAGCAGTTTATTAGGTATGTACAAAGGAAGGACATGAGGTTCGGCTTGGCTGCCGAAAATTCTTACATAAGTAAATTTCTCCTCTACGAACCATCTTCCTATTGATGTCAAATCAATCCCTGCTTGGTAAGAAATTTTTGGAGCAGGTTTATTAAAAATAGAATAATGAATGGATAACATGAAGTCGTTGCAGACTTGGTATAAATGGTTCTTATAGGAAGTCTTCCACAATTTCTGATGGTATATGTGAATTTGCGTGGGGTCTTGTGTAGTCCACCTCCAGCCGAGTATAGGAAACTCAGAATTAAAACACAGGGTATCTAGTATATAAGCATTGTAGTAGAATGGGGGTATAAGCCTTTCAGAGACGGAAGTTTTAGTTCTAAAACTAAGAACTGCTGTCACTAGCTTATCTGACAGTATGGTTGCCCAATCCATTATCTCACTATTACACGCCGCTTCCATCAAGGGAACCATTTCAATGGTGAAATTAGTGGAATCGTGCAACCCCCACAATCTACACATCATTATCCCAGCATAACAATACAGAGAACATAGAGAATCAACAGAGTACTTACCGGAGGTTTCATGCTTATGTTTCGCCAGATTTTGCCTCCACTCCCGAATGGGTTCGGATTCAGTTTCGTTCTCATTTCAGAATTTCTCCAGAAATGCCTTGTTGTACTTTTTCTCTGGCTCAGGCAAATGATACATTTGCCTCAAATCATTAGCCTTGAATGAACCGAAGATTCTCCCATCTCTGGTGCAGAAGGTTCTGTCTGTGATTGGGATTTCCTCAATTGCCCATTTCACTACATCCGTATATGGGAGAATTTGTTCCCGAGCTGCTATCCGATGAAGGAAAGAGTCAGCCAAGTCTTTTAAAGTACCATCAGATTTTCGACTGGAACCTGCTGTAGCTTGTACTGCCGTCACCTTTGGTTCTTCGGCCTCGATCAAATTATAGGTACTTTGCCAAGTGGTCTTGCCAAGTCCTGAACATGTAGTATCAGAAATCAATCCTTTCTTTTTAGTTGCTGGATCAGCGACGGCTTGTCCTGTGGCTGGTGCAGCGGAAGCGATTGCGGTTTTCTTAGACTTCTTCCCCATTCTGCTTGAATCTATTACTTCGAAAGAATTCTGCACAGTAGTGGAAATAAGCGTAACATAGAGAATTGGTAGCGAAAACCAAATATGAGTGAGATATATTGATCAATGCACGATGAAGGATTAACTTAAAGTGGCCGCGGATACAATCTATGAGAAGATTTTTTAAATTTACTATTTCATTAAATGGCCGTTAAAACCTGCCAATCCTTTAAATGCCCATCATATCGCTTATCGGTCGAATGATTTGTTTAAGCGTGCCTTGGATGTTTTGGCGGTTGAGCGCAGGTGAATCACTGTTTGAAAGATAAGGCCTTTAATATGAATTAATCGTAATATCCTTGCTTTAACAATTTTTGAAGTTTGCGCTTTGGCTTTATCACGATCGGGCGTCGGGGGAAAAAATAAATCTTTATATTGACACCTTTTGGAATTCCCGATTGCCGATAGCGATATCACATCGCATCACATTGGGGCGAAAGGGACGTTATCGCATCGCATCGGAGTGAAAAGCACTTGATCACATCACATCGGTGCGGGAGGCACTTTTGTTATGGGAACTTATTATTGCCGATATCCGATAGCCTATTGCATGTTATCGCGTTGGAGAAAACCAAATGGGCCTTTAAGTTATGCCTCCTTTGTCATTGCGATATGCGATCTTGCAATTGCTTTATCGCAATGATAAAAGATTAATCATTTATATTATCGAAAAAAAAGGTTTTTGTAATGTTTTCATTTTGTTTTCGAACCTTTTTTGAATGATACAAAGTTGATACCAATTAAAAATAAAAAGGGACCTATTTCATATTATAGTTTTGTGAGTAATAATTGGTATGAAATGGGGGGTTGTTGTAGAGCACAACAGTTAGATACGTTTGATTCAAACTTAGCAGACAAGGATCTTAGAATTTTTTCAACTAAAGTAACTTCCTTTATCTCTTCACCCAGATTCTTCATGCAATTAACAATCTTATCTATACGTACGAAGTAACTAGCTATAATTTCATCATTGTGCATCTTGAGAGTTTCATATTGAATTCTGAGAGTTCGCAGTTTAGCACATTTTACCTGAGAGTCTCCTTCATAGCTTAGAATGATTTTGTCCCATATTTCTTTGGCAGATTTGAGCTACATAACTTTGACAAACTCTGATTGTGAAAGACTTCCCAATAATGTATTGACAGCCTTGGCATTGGATTCATATTGCTTTTTACTTGTCGTATCTGTAGGAATTACTGATGGAAATGTATATCCTCCTTCCACGATTTCCTAGACATCTGTTCCAAGAGATTGAAGATAGGCTGTGGTTTATACCTTCCAATAAACAAAGTTTCTCTCGTCAAATATTGGCGGTCTAATGGATCCCCCACTTTCTTGATTACTCATGATGATGGATCTTCCTTCAAGCGATCAAGCTTCTTTTGAATGACCTGCTCTGATACCTATTGTTGGAAATAACACTGAGAGGGGGGGTGACTAAGTATTATTAGATCAATAATTTAGTTTTCAAAATTGATTTGTATACGCTACTTTAGCTCAATGACCTAGCGTGTATATGCGACTGTACTTGATGCAACCAACATATATGCAGAGATCTTTTGATTTACCCAAATTATCTTGTATTGAATTTTAATCAGTATATCAGGGATTCATTAGACAGTGTAGTAAAAATAGATTAAAGAATCACACATAATCAACACACGTGAACACCAAGATATAAGGTGGAAACCCAATGTGGGTGAAAACCACCTACTGCAATCATATCTGTCTTCTTTTAATAAGAAAGTTCTGTTTATAGTTTTTGTATTGGTGCAATCTTATACCAGTACGCAGGCTTCTACCTGCTAAAGGCTACAACCTTCTCTTGTTCTCCAGCTTCTACTGGAAGGGATCTACAACCCCCTAGCTTTTGTACTAGCCGATGTGTTTACTAGTATGTAGGCGCCAACCTACAGAAGGCTACGACCTTCTTCTTTTTCTTCCAGGGACCACATTTCATAAATTTTCAAATTGGATCCATCAAAAACATCATATCAAATATATCTACATCAACCAATCACCTTTTGAACCAACCACAACCGAATCAATCAATCAATTTACAACCCATCAATTTGATCATTTAGAATACTGTCACCAGAATGCAGTAACCAGAACCAAAGCCAGAAACCAGAACACTGCAACAGCAAATAGAAGCAACTAAAACATATTTTAAAAGGTATACACTACTTCCATGCATTGAACTTGTGTGCATACACACTTTCCTCAAGGCGAACTTGCGTACAGATATACAAATCAAATTTATGATGTATACGCTGTTTTGATATGTAGAAACAACATGTATACGCGCCTTTTCTAAAGTGAACCTGCGTATATATCTGTAAATTATTATTTAAACATTAAAACAATTCCAGGCTTCATTCATACCTAGATCATCACATTTACAGACTACAACATGCGCTAGTTATTCAGAAAAATGATCAAACCACATAAAGATAATTCACTTCAAGCCTTAAGATCTTGATACTTCATTAGATCTTATCCTTCATCAAGCACTAAGGTTCATCCTTGGTTCAGATCAAGCACAACACCATAAGCCCATAACCTATGTATTAGATCTCACACTTTATCAGATATTTGATACTTGCACACCATGGCCTAATGATCTTCTCCTCCTTTTATAGTTTTAGGAATTTCTCAATACCATTGACCAAAACCATTTAGGACCAATACCTTGGACCAAATACCTAGGGTCAATACCTTGGACCAATACAATGGATCAAATACCATGGACCAAATACTTCGGACCAAAATTTAGTTTTCCAATGTATATGTGCCTTTCCTTCTGTGAGAGTGCATGTGTATGTATACGCGACTTGTATATAGTGAACCCACCTGTATATGCAGATTGGCCAATGATGAACCTGCGTATACCTCTCTTTCTTCATTCTGTGAAGTCTGATCTATAACTCTATGTTGTTAACCTGCTGAACTATGATCTGTCATCTGAGTGAGTTTCCATTAAGGACAACACCTGTGTCATAATGCCAACACTTTGTTTGCCCTGCATTCTTGTTATCATTTGAAATATTCAACTGTAATGTTCACAACCGTTTGGTTATTTCTGGCGCGTCAGCCAATGTCATGCCAATCTGCATTGTTAAGAATATCAATGGGCAATGGAGCAAGACATCCATGCAGATCATCCAACATAATCACACATGCATCCCAACCACTGGTGAGCTTCGTGACATGATCATTAGACTATCCCTTTATGGCTAAGTTCACCAATGCATAAACATTGTTGTTGTGGACATACAAAAAGCATATGGCTTACTGCTCAGCAAAGACTGGTCTAGCAAGCTGAATGGATACTTTTCTACACAGTGGTCACACTTGTGGCTTCTGTACAAGGGAAAAAGTAATCAAATCTAAGTGTTATCCAAGAGATAATTGAGGCACAATGTCACTCCCATCAATGGTGAGAACGAACTGTTGGCCTTCACAGAACTAATGTTCGGAAACTGCCTCTTGGAAACAATGCTGGGGTGTTGTCTCGTACAGCCAGCTTCAACCCCACCAGATATGTAGTTGGGTTTGCTTCCTTGCCCAACTAATCAAAATGACACATGTATTTGCATTGTAACAGTAGTAGCAGTAGAAGTAGCGACATTAGGAGCAGTAGTGAAAGTGCATCGAGCGGTCTGTATACATACGAGTTGTTGACCAGCTATTTCAATAGATCGAAGACACATGATGGCTCTAGAGCCAAGTGTGTCTTGTTCAACCTAAATAATATAAAACACATGATTTCAAGCAACTTGGAGTTCGAGTGTGCAAACAACGTTGCTGAATATGAAGAACTCATGTTGGGCTACAAAAAGCCATTAACCTCAATGTGGTCACACTGAAAGTGATACTGCACTTCATAGATAGTGTTGATGCCTTCAAGGACAGAACAACTAATGAGTATGAGCACGAGAAACTCCTACAAGTTGAAGTTCATGGCAAGAAAAGCAACCTCATCCCAAAGGTGCAGTTTCTCTCAACAGGCTCTATGACTTGTACAACCACTGTCAAGGGTCAAGAAACACTAAAACCCACAGTTCCACTATGAGGAATGAACAAATCAACCAAGGAATAGAGCACAATATGAAGTTAGTCAATCTCGGTACGTACTGCACACCAAAGAAGTGAAAAGCCCTTGTCCACTTATTCAAACGGTATTGGGATGTGTCCGCGTAGGCATATGATGACCTGAGTAAATATGACATGCGGATAATCCAACACAGGATTCCAAGCAAAGAAGGAGCCAAGCCATTACAACAAAAGCTAGGTAAAACACATTTGTTTCTTGCACCCCTTATACAGAAAGAACTGACTAAGTTTTTGGATGTTCATATCACTTACCAAGTTCGTTATTTTACACGGGTTTCTAATTAAGTTATGCACGTAAGAAATACGGGGAAATCCACTTATGCATTGATTTCAGAAACTTGAACCATTCGCAGAACAAAAACAACTATCCTGTGCCATCATTGGAACCTATGTTACACATAGTATCTAAAGCAGGAATGTTGTCTTCACCTAAGGTCTTTTGCGATACTAGCAGTTTTTGGTAGCCGAACTTGATAGTCTGATACTGGTTCACGAGGAGCTTGACCCTGACACACACTGTCTGCAATCACTTGATGGGAGGATTGACAATATTCTTGTCAATGACCAAGATCTGAAGCACTATTTTCAGTAGGTCGGGCCATGCCCAACGCCATGTAAATAAATATAATAAAAGGATTAATTCCCATCCTCTTAGTGTAAATAACAGGATTAGAATGACAACGGTTGAATCCCAAAGTGATAAAAATTCTATCGATCTTCTCATTACAAGTTCAAGAATATTGTTTCAGACCATACAATGAATGTGAAGCTTATACAAGAGAGAACAATATTGCAAGAAAATAGGAGGTTGTTCCATGAAAATCTCCTTATCTAGATTTCCATGCAGATAGGTGCTCATCAAATCTATCTAGTAGAAAAACCAACATTGGGAGCCTGTAAAAGATAACGCAAGACATATATAATTCATCTTGGAAATAAGTGAAAATGTCTCAGAATAATCAATCCATTTGACATGTGAACATCTCTTTTCAACAAGATGTGCCTTATGTTTGTTAACAAAACCATCAATTGCATATTTGTTTATGTAATCCCATTTATAAAGAACCAAATTTCATCCCTTAGAAATAGGAAGGAGATACCATGTTCTTCTTTATCAAGGGAGAATATTCATCTTTCTTGGTAGCATCCCATTCATGTATCCTAGCTATATTAGTAAATTGTTGTGGATCATATGATATGGCATAACTGAAAAGAGAGACAATGGTGGTTGGTGACTGAGTGTCATGAGGGATAGAGCCAAAATAACTAAAATCAATTGGGTCAAAATTATATATGCCCAACCTCTCTCACTTACAAAAGCTCCTCAAAGGTTGTTCATTTTTAATTTGTCTTTGTTTAGGCTACTCATGTTTTGTTGGTGCTAAAAGCTTATTTTTTGCTGGCTAATTGTCATCTTCTTATTCTACAAAATAAAAATTGTCAACATTATCTACATAATCACCAACATGGAAATTCAAAGGAGAAGGAGGTAATTTTGGGTTCGAGTTCTCATCAAAATGGAAAATCCTATGAAACTAGATATGTTTTTAAATGAGATGAAATAACAAATAGGAATTCATATCCTCACTATAACTAACAAATATAAGTGGTTGGATCTTCTTCTGCATAGATTTATTCCTTTTATCCATAATTAAGGTCCATGATAGGTTATGAAATACTCTAAATCTAGAGACATGAAGGTCAGGATGGCATCAAGATTCCCTTAGAGTCATAGAATATTTCCCTATGAGGTGTCAGAATTTGAGTCCCTATAAAATGACAAAGTTTGAGACCACATAGGCATGAGTTTTAATCTTTATCCTTGATAAGATAGTGTCATTATCCATTAACTAATTTTTAGGGACATATAAGATCTAGAATAGTCTATTTTGATGGATTATAAATTCATATCTTTAGATCAATACAATGTGGTGAATAATGGTTTAAGGCCTTTTCCACAACTTTTCTTGTGTTTTGTTTCTCACCTAATACTTAAAAAGTTATAAAATATGTGACGCAAGTGTGGATATAGTGAGCATGCCTCCGATGTGCAGATGGCCTACAACTAATAGTTCAATTCCAATGATTGTTGTGTCGATAGTCTATTTGTGCATGATTGCTTTGGATATGGGTGGTGACATTGAATCCAAACAAGAGAAAATAAAAATTGTCCCTAGAAGTCATCTCATTATGAACATCAAGTTATGTCTATTTTTAGATAGATTTTCCATTTCGTACAACATCTCTTTGAAAAAAATCATAAAATTATGAATAATATCCTGTAGAGGCAGAAGTTTGGGTAGAAGAAAAAACATCATAGTAGGATCTAGATATTTCATCACTCTGTAAACATATTTTATTCATTGGGCATTTATAGTAGAGCTTCCCACAAAGGAGTTGGTAGGTTGGGAAAACAAAAAACACCATAGTGGGATCTAGATATTTCATCACTCTGTAAACATATTTTATTCATTGGGCACTTAGATTAGAGCTTCCCACAAAGGATTTGGTGAACAATATGGGCATAAAAATCCTATATTTGGCCAGAATTAATGTAGTTTTTACATGGATCAATGATGTTGAGATTTGCGAAGCTAGAAAAAAAATGTTTGTTTCCAATTGAAATCACTAGAATGACCATGTACACCCATGGAAGTTTTATATAAAATGAGTGGGAAAATATTATAGGACTAAAATTGATGGCTATTAATAAAGCCATTGTAGAAGGTATTATACTTGATCCTTTTTAGTTAAAGGCATAACCCATTTTGCATAAATACCAACAACCAAAGAAGGTTGAATTTTGTATACCAATTTCATTGTTGTACTATCAAGGTTGACTTCTCGACCATTTCACTTTGATCTCCACTTTCCTTTAGACCATTTTCTCCACATTTGTGAAGGTCAATACATTCATCATTTCTTTCCTACCATGATACCATATTGTAGGCTCGTATTGTTTCGAGTCTAAAATTGTTTCTTCAACTACAATCTTTCCATAATTGATCCTTCTAGATATGGATTTAAAAAAGGATACATCACAGAGCATAAGATCGAACCTTAGGATTTTGAAAGACCCAAATCATAAGAATTTGTATGATTTCCTTCTTCTGCACAAACAAGTTGTGCACACATATCAATAACCCTTCTATCTCCTTCTTGAAAATAATTGAGAAACTTCAACAAGGTCCATATTTTGAATCCCATGAATATTATTGGCATTCAAAATGGAGATTTAAGTGTGCTCATAATATTTGGATAAAAAAATCAGAATTAATTTGGTATGGTAGTATCATTCTATTCTTAAATTTTTTTATATTCACTTGTTATATGTATGAGGGGGTGGTTGGTATCCTATTATAATTTTATTCTTAAATAATTTTTCAAGGAGAAAAAAAAGAATATTTTCTTATTGGAGAGTACATGGACACAACCAATGAAGGAGAAGTAATTTAATTTTAGACATTGATTTGTTCCAAGATAGAAATTACAAAAAGAATTGTTGTAAAGGGGACTTCCTAAAATTGAACAAGAAGGTCAAGTGAGTTAGTAATTGTAATCACACTATAAGGTGCATGATCAGTAGTACTTGACACCTTAAGGAGAAAAAACTCAAGCAAACATGACACATAAAAATATTATCAAGTGAACCCGGATGCGGGTGTCTTTAATAGATGTTAATGCTCATGCATGTGCAGCCGGAAACTGGCACGCATACAAGCAAGGTTAGGCGGTTTAAGGCAGGTATTCAATTATCATTAATGCAGGCACGAGCTCGAGGTACACAGACGAAGGTTAATAGGATGGCGCGCATTCTCCTGGTTTCATTTGTTCTGGATCTTTCCGGAAGCATCGCAGTGTGTCTGCTCTATGCTAGCAGAGGTCTCCTCTGGTGGTCCTGGTCTCAGGGGAAGCCTCCATGGGCTCATAACAGTTCCCAGTTGGTCAGCCTGAGGAATTCTACTCTGAATCTCTTCGTAGGTGTTGGGCGCTCTAAGTTAGATTTCGCCTTTTGCGTCTGGTGTCTCAGGTCAGTCTTCGGCATATACTCTGTAAGGAATTTGGTCTCTATCCCTGCTGTAGGTGTCTGGGTTGGAAATTGGATTCACTCTGTCGTGGTTGGGCATTGTCTGCAAGTCGGGTCTTTCTCTTGTGAGCTTAGAGTCTGGGTCTTATATCTTACAGTTTGGTCTTTATATTGGGTTCTTTCAGACTGCGAGTTGCTTTTCCCTTACCCTCAGTCTTTGAGTTTTTTCATTCCGCTGTCTTATTCGATCATGGCCCCCCGTTGTTGAGGAATTCCCAGGCGCGGGAGTAATTTGGGGTCCCGGGGAGGGCCGGGGGGGCGTGGGAGCTCTGTACCTCGTAGTATATCCCCGTTAGCCACGACCTCGCCTTCCTCTCCACCCTCAGATGATTCTGGTCCATCCCTAAATAGTTCTTTGCATACCTCCAGGTTCAAATTCAAAAGCAGGCTCAACAGACCGCTCATCTCTGCCATAATCACGGTCATCTTCTCGGAGGAAGAATATGAGCTCGCCAGCTTAGATGAAGACTCCAAGGATCAGTCACCTTCTCAGAATGCCAGTGCTTCTCAGAGCAGCTTGGCGGAAGCTGTCCTCAAGGTTTCTGCTGCTGTGCACGAATAGGATCGTCAGGAAGAGGCTTGCACTCAAATGGACTCTCCTCAGGAGCATCTCATTGCTTGTGAGCTAGTGAACCTATATGAAAGTGTCCTGCACCTTTTGCCTCCTCCGGATGGCAATTTGATGGACGCCGAAGATGAGATGATGGTTACCTGGGAGCGCTCCCCGGACCAGGTCAATGATAATGCTACTAGTGAGCCAAAGCAGGTCTAATTACATTTTCCTTCAGCTTCAGAACAATATATCAGTTTTTGGATTTCCAGATCTTGTGGGTAATTCTCAGCGCGCTCGGTACCTGAAAACACTAGCTCGTAGTTGTTCTTACTCATGGATTTTATTTTGGTCTCTCCTTTCTGGTAATGTTGTTAAAGGACAGTAATCAGTAGTGTACTGTTTAGTTTTGGGTCTATATAGGTCTGTTCAGGTTTTAAGGTTATGATTACTATTTTTGTAAACAGAAGAAACAACAATATCTGCAATGGTTTTCTGACAGAGGGATGGCTACGGCCCCCTCAGAGGTTCAAACCTCTTTGTACATATTTTTTCTCTTTTTAATCTTAATAGAATAGCCTTTACACAAAAAAAAAAAAAAAAAAAAAAAAAAAAAAAAAATATTATCAAGTGAAGAAAGTGATCAAAATGAGAAAAAAGGGTAAAGGAGGAAAGTGTTTACAAAAGTATCACAGGAAATCAAGTATTTGCATGAGTACAACCATGAATTTCAACATAAAATTAAATCACTTGAGTGTGATCTACAATATAAATAAGACATCATTAATCACATGGTTCATATGCTGCAATCAGAAAATGATATTCAAAACGATCTAGATATGAAGGATGAAATAAATGATGTGATTTAGACAAAATTAAGAGAAAAGAAATGTCAACTTGGGGATATGCTTGATGCAACATCTACAACTAAGGTAGATGCAATTTTTGACAGAGAGGACCACATACAAAAACTAATGCAATTTGTATCACATATAAGCTCATCTAGAATGTTGATGCAAGTTGTGACACAAAGAAGTTATCAGAGAAGATTGATGCAACAAATGATATATAGGATATTATCAAAAATTTTGATGCAACATGTGAAATAGATGAAATATTTCAAATGGTTTATGTTCATTATGATACAAAAGTCTCGATGGAATCATATAGTGAATTAATGCAAGAAACATTGAAAGAAGCTATGTCACATGAAGAATCATAAAATGGAAACAATAGTAGCGACAAAAAATATGACCAATAAAAGGAGCAACCAAATGGTATTTCTAGGATGTTTTTTAAACCCTAGGAAGAGATATCATTCCATAGAAATTGGTATGGACCTACACAAAGGAAACAACTTTGATACTATTATTACGTGAAGCTAATTCATTTTGTGAGTGTAGGATTTATTGAAGATGTTCAAAATATTCAAAACAAATGTTGACATTGTCAAACATTGGATCACATTTAGTGTCAAGGTTTTCGTATTCATCCTTGTACTTATTATGGGAAAATAAAATACATACTAGAAAAATATTGAAATAAAAGTCAAGCTTAAAGGATATTTAATTATGGATGGATAAACTACTAGACATGGAATCTATAGTTAAACTTTTTTCATCAATATTACCACGTAGTCAAGAGAGAGCTTATGACATAAAGAAAAGAAAAGGAAAAGAAATAAAAAGGGATATCAAGAAAGCATTCTATATGATTTTATGCATGACCTAGATCTAACTCTATATATTTATTGAAGTCAAATATGGTACTCTACACTTCAAAGGGATGAGAAAAATGATAAAATAAGGTATTCTACAACATTTTTTTTTGCGGGTGGGGGGGGGGGTAAATTTTAAAAATGATGAATCTTAGTGGTAAACAAAAAACCACCACATTTTTTGAGTCAAAATGGTTAGTGGTGGACCAAAAACCACCACTTTATTCAAAGTAAGATGTGTTAGTAGTCATATAGGAATCACCACCTTATTCAAAATAGATTGGTTAGTGGTGATCTAGATATGAACAAATCATTCAAAGCATATTAGTTAGTGTTAAACCATAAACCACATGTATTTGGAAAATATGCTTAGTGATCAATCAATAAAGCCATTGCCTAAACAATCATTCAATTCTATATTGGCTCCACCCCCCATCTATGCATAGTTTCTTGATAGAAAGAGAGGATATATTCTTAGGAATAGGTTTGAAGGCATTAAATGTATTAAATACCTCACTCTTGTACTTAATAAAGTACACTCAAGAGTAAGATGAGAATTCATCAATGAAAGTCATTGCATACTTAGCTCATGAAAACGAGCAAGTTTAAAATGACATGAGATAATTATGTACCAACTAAAGATTTTTATTAGCATGGAAATCATTTCTCTTCAGAAAAATTTCTTGATGTTGTTATGCAAGAATGCAACCAAGACAAACTCCATAGTTATAAGAAACTTTGGGAAGACCATGCACAAAATTGTGTATCTTAATTGATGTAGATACCTATATTTAAGATGGATAATTCCTTCATGCCATATTATGCTCAATAAAGAGGAATTTGAGAAAGGATGAAAACAATCAAACTTCAATACAAAGGCATGGTCAAATATTCAAAAAGAAACAAATATGTCAGGATTCCATAGATCTCAAAAGCATACATCATCAAGAGAAAACTCCACAATTTTTCCATTACCATAATGGCATATCTAATAAATGGATAGTGGATTGGAAGAGATGTCAGGAACAAGAAGGACATAATTGATGATTCGATCATCTAACTACATAGTGATTGATCCTCAAATGTCAACTTGTGTAGAATCTCCTACTACAGTATGTGAAATACTGCATGTAGAAGTAGAAGGAAATAACTCATAAGAACGAGTCATATGGTGATATTCATTGTATTTAAGAATCCAACTATGAGAATATGCATACAAGGCTCAAGTATATAAAGCATTCCCTTTACCAACTAAATAAGGTTCAAGGGAACTAAAATATTATGTTGCTTCATGGATTCTAATGAGCCTTTCAATCACATTCCTAATTATGTAGAACGATAACCAAAAGAATTTATATTTTATTGACATATAGGGTTTGTATGCAACCTACAAACTATCGTACATTTTCTATGCTAGTACAATATGTAGTTATAGTAATCAAAATGAGTGTCATAAGAAAATATATTTGGATGGCTTCATAAGTCACTAGGAGAAATATACTTGTAATCCAATCAACACCTTGCAAGAATTTAAAGATAACACTTTTAGGAAAGTAAATATCACACTTTCACGAAGGTACATATCACACTTGTAGGAAATAAATCACAATTATATAAAATAAATCACCCAGGCATCTAAGGTGACTTTTTGTAGTATTAAAATGGTCATGGTTGTAACAAAAATAAGGTTTCACCTGCAATATGATGCAATAAATCACAAAACATCATCACACACTTTGTTCATAAAATAAATAAGGCTATAATTTAGATGTTGTAAACATAACCCAATAAAAAATAAAGTAACCAAAATTTTGCAATAAAAAGCATAATATTCTAATTTCATCATGAAGTTGCAAAAACGAGAGTTGTAACAACGATCTAAGTGAAAAATCCCTTTGTAAATCCCACAATAACTGTTAATATATTATTAATTTTAATGTTGCTTAATTAATTGTAGCAATAAATATATGGTACAAAGTTGTAACAATATGAATATCAACATTATAGAAATCAACTTCAAAGTTGCAACAAAGGAAATATTATGTTTATAATAATTGAACTTCAGAGTTGCAACAAAGAAAAATCATAGTTATAGCTAAATACTAATTAAAAGAATTGATGGAAATAAAGGAATTATATAAAAAAGAATACAACTTCTCTATAAAGTAAAGATGGTACTTGACTAAGGAGGGGTGGGGATACCTTCTTAGATGAGGTGCTACGTTACAAAATAAGTAAGGTGCTAGATACTTGGCATAAGATTGATTGAAATAGGATGAAAAGAACTTTATATATTCTAGGAAACTATAAATATAGTAAATAATTCAGTTTTGGTTCTGATTAATCAACTCTATAGATTTTGTACTACCCAGCTTGAGGAGAGCATGATTTTTATACATGATATTCTCAATCTAAAATAATAAATGTAGTTCATGGATAACCATGAGAATCAATTTTTTCCATCGTGTTACATCAAATTTCCAAAAGATAGAAGAAAATGGGAACATGATGACTTAATCAGATGTATGACAAATGGTGGTGGATTCATTCATTCATTTCTAGGTGCCTATTTTCCTTTGTCGTTTTCCTACATGAGGATATTGATTTTTTAACTTCATGACCAATCGAAAAATGATAGCTATTCATATGACTAATGCACCGTTACAATCACCTTAGATTCTAAGGAAATTCATAGCTTCATTTCCAATAGTTATCAAACTACTCCACACCATAACAACAAGTGGCAAGAGCTTCCTATGGGGCAACAATCAATAAAATAATATTCATAAGTTGAAGAGAAAATCATCCAAGTTCCAATTCTCACATTACCAACCTTGTAGTGTCCCTTCAAAGTGGAGATGAATGTAGGTGGGTATGCCATGGGTGTAGTATTAATGTAAGAAGGAAACCCTACATACTACCATTCTAAAGTATTTCATTTGGTATTTCTCAACTACCATACCTATGAGAAGGAGATAAATGCTCTAGTAAAAGCTATCAAAAAGTGGAAACATGATATGATGGGAAAGGAGAGTATCATACACATAGATAACTACTATTACAATACCTACAACACTACAGTAAGCTACAATATACTAGACATTAAAAGTGGACATAGTTCTTATATTAGTTTCATTTTGTCATCTAGTATAAGAAGCACAACAAAAAAAATTTCAATGGCATGCCTTTAAGGCCACCCACATAAAAAATTGTAGCTGTGGGAACTTCGGTGTCCATGAAAGCTTTCACCCATGATGCATATAGAGAGACATATATAGATGACGAGGACTTCAAAAATGTATTTTAGTAGTTATAGGGCTAGGGTCATGTAGAAGAATAAAAACACATATTACTATCATCTCAAACATGTGAGTTTGGGATGACCTCCCAAATTTTCCATTTCTTTTTTGGAATTTTCAAATCTTTAAAAATATAAAAAATTCCTTGGAAAGTTACATTAAATTATATCTTGAGAGGACTAAGATAGGTTATTACAAATATTCTATGATCTATGTAAATATTGACATCATCCAACTTCTAATGGAAAATCTCTTTAAGAAGAAAAAAGTAACTTGATCTTAGGTTTTCCATTACATGGATACAACTTTTGAATGTTAGATATGATAAAAAATAAGGAATCTTTAGGAATATTGTCCTCATGAGCATGTTTTTTCAAAAAGGAACAAATGATCGAAACATAAACAATAAGGCTACGAGGCATGAGAGTAAATTAAGATTGTAATCTAATTGAGGTCAATAGATTATGGTTTTGGATGGTGTAAGATCCTATAATTAATTGTAAGATGATTTTAGTTGATAATAACAATCAGAGGTGTCACTTGAAATATTTTGTTAGTTTCTAAGTTAGGTTTTTCCAAGGTAAATTTTTGAGTTTATGTATGGTTTCCATCACTTACATTTTTTAATTTTGTGTACATTGACTCCTATAAAGGTTTAAAACACACATTTGGTAGCAAAGAGGTTATTGGATTATAGTTGATTCCTATGTTTCTAGGGGTTTGGTAATCTTAGGTATGTGCTAAAATTTGTTTTAGTGGGATATTTTCTATGGTGATTCTTGTGTGATTAGAGAATAACAAGCAATTAAAAAAACAATATCATTAAATGTAATGGGAAAATATTTGAGTTATGGAAGATCAAATTTAATACGTTTTGGTAGACAAATAATATTGGGTTTCGGTCGATCCTAGTACATATGTTGATAGAAGATTAGATGAAGTTGAATAGGAAGGAAACGAGCATAGTCTGACCATGCCTTTTATATTCAGTTTCATTCAATGTTTCTAAAGAAGCTACATTTGGTGCTTTGTATCAATCTAAGTCTTTGATCTTAAATGTATCCTCCTCATCCATCTTTAGTCAAACTTATATCAACTAGTTCATGATAGTATTAGATGCGTTCAAATGCTCAGCCATGAAACCACCATCGTCCATTTTCAAGGAAAGTATTGTCTTCCATATAAATGTTTATTTATCAAGGATATAGGCAAATTACCTAAATTACCTAAACATTTAATAGAGATTTGTTGTTATTTTTATTTAAAAATGTTATATCATATCAAATAAGTAAAATAACATTTTATAAGGGTTCCATCAGAGGAAATTTTAGCCTAAAAGTGCCCATGAAATTTTCATGTAGTTTCCATGTCATAATATGTAAACCATTCATAATCTCTTAAATTTAAAAATAGGTACATGTAATATTTTGGAGGGAAAAGAAGGAAAACTACTTTTTTTAATTGTATTTTTGGTTTATCTTCTTATAGTTTTACTCAAATTTCAAGTGTAGAAACTCATTGGATGCATAATTAAATTCCACATCCAACAAGTACCCATTATGCATATTTTGGAGAAGACCCACATTGATAGAGATTGAAGATACATTAAAAAAGGTTGTTTGAACATGTTTTTTTAATGTCTCTTCATTTTTTATCAATGGGAGTCTTCTCCAAAGCATGCATAATGGGTACTCGTTGGATGTGGAATTTAATTCCACATCCAACAAGTGTTTATACTTGAAATTTCATTAAACCTATAAATAGATACACCAAAATTATAGTTTAAAAAATAAATTGTTTTCCTCTTTTCCCTCCAAAATTCATAGCTATTATTTTATTAGTTTTCCTTAGGAGACCACTTTGAGGCTCAAATTTCCTCTAATGTCTCCCTTCTCTCCAACACCATCCACTCATTATATTTGATATAAGTGTGTTTTCTTTTAGATAATTTCCAACCCATAGATTTTGATCCCTAGGAAGATCCTCCATATTGAGCTATCACAACCCAAAGTTAGTGCCATGAAACTTATCCATTTCTAATCTAGACATGTTCACAGTTTTATTGCAACAATATTTCCTTCTACACAAGCTCCCATTTAAACTAATATTGGGTAAAAAATTGTTGTCCCTAACATCCTGTACTTAAGGTGGTTGCAATTTGAAACTAAAAGAAAGGAAGAATATGTGTGGGATACACTACCCACACCTATTAATTAGAAAAAATATGCATAAGTTAAATAAACATAGTTGTAGTGTTGCACATCCATAATGTCATCCGGTTTCACCCTCATTTCTATCATTTTACCATATTTTGTAGCTCTTTACAATATTCTGCAGTTCCATAACCCTACATTAATACCATTTTCATGATCATATGGGTTTATCATTATTATTTTCCAAGTCATTTATTTTAATTATTTTAAGAGAATTTATGATTAAATATTAGGAAATTATCATGTTTCCATATATATCTAAAAGTGGGATGAGCTTTATGATGTTGTAGACCTATTTGAAGATTATAGAAGAGCCTTATTTGGCCACTCAACCACAAATTCGAATTTCAATTTCAACTCATGAAGATTTGTGGAATATTAGTAGAAGATTTGGATCATTTGCTAAGCCCATTCAAAGCAGAAGAATGATGGATGTTTTCATATGTGTCACCTAAATATTTGTGAGAGGATTTGTATCTCATATTTTTAGGTAACTGGTTGTAACCACAAGGGATAATTGTGGATTTAGGAGAGATTTATGGATATACATTTATTTATTAGTTATATTAAGTTTTTGTATAAAAAGGAGTGCATCCTCCATTCAAAGGTGTTCCATCCAAGATATGAGATATTATATAATAGAGAATAATGGAGAAGAAATGATTAATGTAATTTGTAAAGTGAGGATAGAGAGGAAGAGAGTTTAATTATTATAATATCATTGGAACTTTCTCCAAATTAGTTTTATGGAATACATGTTTCTTCTTTGATCTCCAAGCTTTGATAATCATTTGGTATGCTTGCTGAGGAGTGGAGGGCCCCTGTCAGGCCAAGTGTAACTCCACAAATTCAATTCATTATTATTCCTTCATGTTGGTCTTTATTATATACATGAGGGAGACTGTTCACTTCATCTCCCGATGATTGTTCATATTTCTTATTATTTATTTACGTCAATTGTATTTATTCACCCAATCCTAATGATTAGGTGTCAACATTCCCCCCTTAATCTGAAGGGATGTTGGTGAGTCCAAGCATCATTATAAATCATTCAAGCTTTTCTCTTCCAAGTGCTTTAGTGAAGATGTCTACAATTTGCTCATTAGTGGAACAATGACGGAGATGGATTGTCTTGGCCTCAACATGATGTTGAATCAGATGATATTTAGTATTGATGTGCTTCGTTCGATCATGGAACTTTGGGTTCTTGGCAAACTTTATTGCAGAGGTATTGTCAATCATGAGTGGAGTTGATTGTACTTGTTTTGCCTACAAATTTTCAAGAATTTTCCTGAGCCACAAGATTTCTTTTGTTGCCTCAGCTGCTACCACGTATTCTGCTTCTTTTGTGGAATCTGCTGGAACTTATTGTTTGCATGATCTCCATGAGACAGCTCCTTTTCCTAGACTCATAGCATATCCTGAAGTAGATACCCCAATTTATTTTTCTCCATAGAAGTATGAATCAGAGTATCCAATCAACTGAAGTCGTCCACCTGTGTATACTTGATTCCAAGTCTTGAGTTCCCTTCAAGTACCTTAGAACTCTTTTTGCAGCAAAAAAATGTCCTTCACAAGGCTTTTGCATAAACCTGGAGAGGATTCCAACAGCAAATGAAATGTCTGGTCTGGTAGTAGTTAGGTAGTTGA
Organism: Pinus tabuliformis; assembly: GCA_031772625.1. Taxonomy (NCBI): domain Eukaryota; kingdom Viridiplantae; phylum Streptophyta; class Pinopsida; order Pinales; family Pinaceae; genus Pinus; species Pinus tabuliformis. The sequence goes on along the minus strand of CM062816.1, from coordinate 318,684,657 downwards.
AAATTCCTACAAGCTGTCTATACTTTGTTGCATCCTCAAATTATTTTGCTTCAATAGATGTGAGCTTTAAGTTTTGTTCCATTGGAGTAGTAAGAGGATTGCATTCTGTCATGCCAAACCTATTCAACAGATCTCCAATGTATTTCTTTTGAGAAAGAAATATGGACTTTGGATGTTGAGTTACATCAATACCAAGATAGTAATGAACATATCCCAAATCAGTCATTTCAAAACTTTTCCCCAATTCCTTCTTTATGGATGCAATGTAGCTTTCATTGTTCCCTGTCATAAAAAGATCATCTACATATACCACAAGATATACAACTGTTTTGCCAACTTTCTTGATAAATAAAGTTGCATCATCAAGATCATAATGTTTGAAATTGAGTTTCAGAAGATGCTCAGTTAGTTTTTCATACTAGGCTCGCGGTGCTTGTTTGAGGCCATACAAGGATTTCAAAAGTTTGCATACTTTATGTTCATGTCCTTTCATAGCAAATCCTTCAGGCTGGGACATAAAAAGATTCTCTTTTAGATCTCCATTCAAGAAAGTAGTTTTTACATCCATTTGATGGACTTTCCAACCATTCTGAGCTGCTAAGGCAAAGAGTGTCCGGATGGTAGCCCATTTTGTTGTGGGGGAAAAAGTCTCCTCATAATCGACCCCTTCCTTCTGTGCAAAACCTTTTGCCACAAGCTTGGCTTTGTGCTTGTCAAGTGAGCCATCAACTTTCTACTTGTTCTTGTAGACCCACTTGTAGCTAATTGGTTTGGTTCCTAATGGAGGATTAATCAGCTTCCAAGTGCCATTTTTTGTGAGAGCATCATATTCCTTTTGCATCGCTTCTTTCCATTCATCATGAGAAGTAGTTTATTTGAATAAATTTGGTTCAAAATCTATAGACAAGTTAAATTCACAATCATAAGAAACATCCATATCAACAGGTGAATTAGAGTCATCTACATCACCTCCATTTTGCTGGTTTGAATTTCTAGTTCCTATCTTTCCAACCTCATCAGGATGAACACTTTCAAGTGTCTTTGTCAGCCACTTTGGAGGACCTTTCTAAGATGGTCCAGGCTGCTCCGTTGATTGAATTGGGACTGAATCAAGATTGAGTCTCCCAATTCTATCAATTACATCACTTAAAGAATCATCCGTTATGGCAGTTTCATGCATGGGAGAGAGTTCTTCAGAGGAAGAGTCCACATGTTGATCTAGTATAGGAATCCCCCTTCAAGATGTGGAATCTGATTATCAAATTCTTGAAATGATTTTGCATTTGCGAATCTATCCAAGCAATCAAGCTGCCACTCAATAACATCGTTAGTTTTGGATGATCCAAGAAAAGTTACAGCTCTAGATACAACAAACTTTTTATTGACTTCATCATAGAGACAATATGATTTGGAGGTGTTTGAATACCCCAGGAAGATACACTTACGAATTCTTGCACCAAGTTTGTTTTTATGTACCTTTGGTATCAAGGCATAACAGGTGGAACCAAAGACCCTGAGATGCTTTACCAAAGGAACATGCCCATATCACATTTCATATGGAGTCTTGTTTCTAATATCATTAGATGGACATCTATTCTTTATATATGCAGAACATAGAACAACATCAGCCCAAAACATTATCTTTACATTTTTGAAGAAGAGCATGGATCGTACCATATTTAATATTGTCCTATTCATTCTTTCAACTACACCATTCTGTTGGGGATTATAAGGCACATTTGTTTGATGTTTGATCCCATGTTGGCGAAGATAGTTTTCAAATTCGTTGATGTGTATTCTTTTCCATTATTAGTGCAAATAGACCCAATATGATGTTGTGCATCATTTTCAATCCATTTATGAAAGTTCTTGAATGTTTGAAAACCATCAGATTTGTTCTTCAATAAATAAACCCAACACATTCTGGTGTAGTCATCAATAAATGTCATCATATATTTATTTCCATTTGCAGAAGGAACAGGCATTGGACTACATAAATCTGAATGAATGAGTTCAAGTTTTCTATGTGCTCTTGAATGTGAATCATGAAAATACTGTTTGCTATGCTTTCCTAGAATGCAAGCATCACATTGCTTAACTTTCCTAGGAATTGTAGGCAAACTAGAAACACCATTTTTCTTCAACAAGTGGAGGCTGTCATAGTTCAAATGTCCAAATATAGCATGCCATAATAAACTTGATGAAAGTGTACCTTCTTCATAATGAGAATTATATGAGAAATGTTGTACATGAGTAGAGGTACCTTGCAGCTTGAGAAGCCTTTCTTCTTCTATTCCCCTCATGACAGGTGAGTGTTCAAATGCTTTTCTCACCTCAAACTTGCCATCAAACATATGAATGGAGTGACCTTGCTGGCAGATGTGGACCAAGGACAACAAGTTTTTCTTGAGCTATGGGAGATATAGAACATGATGCAAAAGAAATTTTGGAAGACTAGGCAATTTAAGCCTGATTGTGTCAAGCCCTGATGGCTTGATTTTTGATTGGTCTGCAAAGTATACTACTTCATCAACATCGTCAGTAAATTATTCATAAAAATATTTTCAATGAGTCATGTGGCAAGTTGCTCCTGAATCAAGCAACCAATCATTTTTCCAAGAAGCAAGTGAAGCATTAAATAAATCTTCATTTACTCCAATATTACATTGTGCCACAACATAGTGAGTGGATTCAAGTGCTTTACCTTTGTCTGTATCATCAATTCTATCTTTCAGTTGATTTCTTTGGTGCTCAATTTTGTCCCATGGTAACTTGCATGTAGAGGCATCATTTGATCCATTTCTTTTGCGGTGTATGCAGTGCAAATATGCCTTTTCTCCTTGAGAGTATCTGCCCTCCCGCCTTTGAAATATCTTCCTCTTCCTCTTCGACCACCTCTTCCTCTAAAAGAATCTTGAGCAGGATGGTTTTCTTTATGAGCAAGGCAGATAGCCTCTTCGGAAGATTCAGGGGTTGTCTTATTTCCAAAAGCGTTCTCTCTTTCAACAATTTTTTTCACAAGAGAGTCAAAGGTAATGTCTTTAAGATTTCCATTTGCTTGTAATGACTCTAGATAATTGGAGTAAGTAGGATAAAGTGCCTTGAGAAAAGCGATAAGAGGAGTATCCAATTCAACCTTAGTGGTTTTGATATCATGCATTATATACTTTACTTTAGATGCAAGAGCAAGAGGATCATTATTTTGCAATTCAAGAGTGAAGAGTTTATTCATGAGTTGAATAACTTCAAGTGCAGAATGTGAGTCATAGAGTTCTTTCAGCTTTTGTAAGGCTTCAAAAGCAGTGGAAAATGACGAAATATGGCAACTTACCTCTTCACTTACAGATGCTACAATTAATGCATAGGCTTTGCTATTCTTATTTTCCCAAATGGCAAGCTCTTTGTCTGAGGTAGGCTATTCTGGCTCTTTGTCTCTGTCTCCAATGCACACTCCTTTCCACAGCTCATTGAAAGTGAGGGTGTGTTTTATCATTCGGGACCACTCAGGATAGTTCTACTTGCTAGTGAGAACTATTCCCACAATGGATATGATTGAATGCATTCTGTAACAAAAACTCCTTCTTCTGATAGAAAAATACTTCTAGCAATATATAGTAAAATTGTACTTCTGGTGGAAAAAATAGAGTTCCAGTGTAAGAATTGCAGTCTAATATGTATAGAAAAGAGGTATTATTGGGAGAGGAAATATATGGGAGAGGTAACATATGAAAAATGAGGTAGCATTATATATGGAGGCCAACAAAGGGTTAGAGTATTAAGAACATAGTATTTAAAAAAAACACACACATAATAAACCAGGGCCACATAGTATTATAAACTGGGAGTGGGACTGTATATATAAACCGAGATAAAAACATATTCAATGGAGGTAAAGCATTATATTAGAGGTGGAGCAGGATCAATAGCAGAGTATAGAAGAGTTTATGGCTGGAAAAACCCCACTATAATAAAAACTAGAGTGTGGTTCTACTGCGCAATGGGGAGAGACGACATATGGTGTGGCAGCGTAGTGAGAGACCTGTGTGAGGCACCAACTATGGAGTCGAGTAAATGTATGGGCAGCGTAAATGTAATACAGAGCAGTGTAAATGTATGGGCAGCGTAAACAGATATATTGGCGGCGTTAAACAATAAGAACTATCGGAACAGCCACGTGGAAACCCGGGAGGTAGCACCCCCCGAGATCGAAGCTATTCATCATCCAACAATTCAATTTATCATCATGTTTTTCTCTTGTAACTTCTCAACCCCATAAACAACAACTACTACTGTGTCTTTTTCTTTAAAGAAAAGCCGACCGGTTGGAGAACACTACAAAGCACTATAAATGCATCCTCATCTCCATGAAACCACTAGAATCAACGCTCGCTCACTTCTCTCTGCCTGCCTCCAACGCCTATGACTGACAAATCCTCCAATGCCTCTGGTAGTGTCCAGAAGGTATTACTAGATGTTGGGATATTTCAGAAGGTGAGCAGCGTAGCGTATGGTGAATATGAATAAAAATGGTTAGAGAAGAGGGTGCAGAAAATGATTATGGCAGAAATCCCAGAGAAAATATGGCAGAAAAACTGGTACAAGGAGGTACAACTAATTTTAGGAACCTGGGAGCTCTCATACCATGTCAGGCCAGGTAGTAACTCCACAAATTCAATTTGTTATTATTCCTTCAGGTTGGTCTTTATTATATACATGAGGGAGACTGTTCACTTCATCTCCCGATGACTGTTCATATTTCTTATTATTTATTTACATCAATTGTATTTATTCACCCAATCCTGATGATTAGGTGTCAACAACCCCCATCAACCACAGCTTACACACCTCTTTCCTTTGTTGTAAATATTTATGTTAATTCATTTATACAAGTTTAATTTAGTTTCTTTTATGTTATTTTGATTATATGTTTTTATGTTTATTTCATTAATGTTGTTTTCTTAATATTGATTTAATTTCCTTATGTTTGGATTAGATTGGCACACTAGTAATCTCACATTAGTAATCTCATAGACTACTAGATTAAACTACCTTTTGATTTTGCTTAGATTAGAATTGTCTGTTTTTGTAGAGCTAGTCTTTGAGAGATAAAGTGACCGAGAGAGAAGATTCTTAAGAGGGAATGTGTGCACTTGCTTTTCATTTTCTTTCATTATTTTCTTTGTAATTAGTTTCAAGTTACTTGCATTAGATTAATCTATTCCGAGAAATAATGACCTACTACATATAGTACATGTATACCTCATCAGTTCACGAACCTAGGGTTGACAACTTAATGACAGGGATTTAACTCACAATTATATCACCCAACATTTTGTTGTCATTGTCGGGAAGGTATACATAGGTGCTTATTTTGAAAATTTAGACAAACTCATGATAGTTTCATTCATTCTTATATGCACGATTAAAATCATATTAAACTCATATAGGATGCATGAATTTCAATTCTTTTTGGGTAATATAAGGGTCTCAATACTAATCCATTTGTGAAGCAAGAGCTCTAGACTAGAAAATGAGCTAAAACGATGCTCAAGCATTTGTTGGGAAGAAAATGATATACCCCTATGAGAATCTTCTCAATCCCTTGTCATATTTCTACAATAGTCACCAAGGATAGGGTTGCATCCTAAGAAGCAGTAAAATAACAAGAGATCCAATGGGCTACAATTGATGAGAAGCATCCATTTGAGCCAGCAATTGAAGATTTTTTAGCATGTGTCCAGATCCTTGGTACCCTTTTGAGAATCAAGGGAAACGTATAGAAGCAATTCAAGGCATGGTAACTCATGAAGAGAACCAAGAGAGAAGTGACTACATTGAAGATTGGCTCCAAGTAGTTATTAGGACACAACATTCCTTCATTCTTCAACAAATCTTGTCACCAAAAGTAAAACTGGTTTCTCATATCCTAGAGGACATAGAGATATATTTCTCAAAATTGGATATGAGCACACTAGAGATCTTGATTTGCAGATGGTTACATTGGAAATATGCATATACTTGAACAAATTTTTTCAATGTTTTTTAGGTAGAGTATGGTAGAATAAAGGAATAAAGCCATACTTTTGTTTTTGTTTTCTGATTTCATTATGGTGCAGCAAGATCCACTTCATTCACTAACCATTGGCAAGAAGATTTATGAGGAAAATGAAAATTCATGAAAGACGAAGAGCTAAAAATTTGAGGTTTTATTTTTTCCTATGCTTTCTAAGTTTCAGATTTTAAAACACAAAAATAATTGTTGAATTTCAAAGTATGCTCTCTTCTTGCACCTTGTTGTGATCTGAAAGCTCAACAAGTAGGAATCAAATAAATGGCTTTGAAAAAATTTCAGGAATGGTTTAACTTCTTGATGATGTAAAAAATGCCTAAATTAATTTTCATCTTGAATATTCAATTTAATTTTTCTCCATTTTCTAACAAAAATTTCATTCAATTTGATTTGTATCACTTAAACAAAAATATGTAGTTTTATTTAAAAATAAAATAAATAATAAATTAAAAATAAAACAAAAACAAAATACAAGATGAAAAAATTAAATTGAAGATATCTCACAAACTAGGAACTACATTTTTGTAATTTTTGGACACAAAGTGCATAGTATTCTGATGAACAATCCCCTTAAATTTTAGCTCAATCCACTTCACAGTTTTCCAGAAAATGAGTATCATCACCTTCATCCATTTCAATTATATATTGCGGTCCTTGCATTGGATCGATCTAATTTTTTGTGTGAAGACACATTGGGACCATAGGAAACTTCCTACACAATTTCAGCTCAACCAGATTTGTTGTTTGTGAGAAAATCATTTCTGAAGTTTGGAAAAGATTGCAAAAACACACCATCACCTACAACCATTTCAATTATATGTTGAGATATGTCCATTGGTTGGTGTTGAGTTTTGGAATGAATACAGATAAGAACTGTAGGAATATGTATAAAAATGTTTATAAAAATCAAATGAATGGTTTGTGAGCAACAATACAACGAAGTTTGTTGTAAAACACCTGTAGCAGCCTACAACAAAAACAATATTAAAAAAATTTCGAATGCAATTCATATCACAATAATGAGTTGTGCCACAATGGTTACATCCAATTTCTTTGTGAAAGGTCTTGGATTCAAATCTATTCCACTCCACTCTTTGAGCCACCTTTTAATCACACAATCTACCAAAATATACTTTAAAAAGAAACATTTTCACTTTATTTCAAAATAAACTTTGGTGGTTTAATGGTAAGTCCATTGATTTGTTTTGATTAGATTCCATGTTCAAATATCACCCCCATACATTTCGTAATTTAACTATATCTTCGTCAAATTCAAGATGCTATATGGCAGTCCGTGATTCGTCCACATGGTAGCTTGTGATTTGCCCACGAAATGCATAGTCACTATCCATTCAACCTGACACATCATCATTGACTTCCATGTCACCATTCAATAATTTTATCACATCATTACCCTAAATTACAGGCTTTACGCCCCAAAACCATTACGTGGGGCCTCCGCTGCCCAACAGGCCCCCAACACAATCATCGTGACTCGTCTCGAGTCACTCGTTGGTGCAATGATACGCGCTGCCAAGGCTTCGCAGTCCACCATCCCTCTGAGTGACGCACTACTTCCTGTTGTTCCTTCTTTATCTCTTGGAGTTCTTCTTCAAGCTCCTACTTCATTGCCTCTACTACTTCGCACAACTGATGATGCAAATTCTGCTTTGCTCGGTTAACACAGAACACCCCCTCATAGGATTTTAGCTCAACCTGGGGTGTCGCATACAGCAACTCTTCATGCCATAGTAGCAAATCTCCACTTTCTGGTCTACTATACGCACTGTCCGTTGCCGCTTGTGTTGCATTTTTGCAAGAAAGATGTTGCTGTCCGCGAAATTCCAATCTTCAATGTACATCAGAGATGAACTGTTAACTGTAATTCCATCCTTTGTCTCCATATTCACATTCTTTCCCTTATCTTTTATGGGTCGCTGGCCATCCCATGGGCTAGGCAGCGGTATCCAAACCAGTTCTGCTTTGTGTCTATGAATTGCCAGTACATCCCCTCCCATTGACACCATACTACCCAGAAGGTCTTGCATCTTCATTGGCCATATTACGACCCCCAAGCTTACTCCCTTGGTGTCAATGATCAACAATTCCATACTAGTGGAAAGGAAAAATAGCTCACTTTTCTTGAAACCACAAATTGTTCGGTGGATGCCCCCCTATGATTTATAAGCATTGTGAAATTCAAATTCTATTGTTCCCTCCTTCTATGGCGTTGTAACGTTACGTCTGAGGTGGATCGTTCCGGATTTGGGTCGTATTATGTATCTTAATTGCCCATCGCTTGCTCCTTTTCGGCTTAGATCAGACATCCTTTCATGAATAATGACAACAGTTGTCACTTCCCTGTTTAACCACGTAGCATTGCATCCCCTTCTACACAATTGCAACGCTTGTACCATACTGATTCTACATGCACCTTTTTATCGTGTAGCTTCCTCACAGACTGCTTTGTTGTCCTGTGCTCTCTTTCAACTGGTTGGAGCGGTGTGACTATACATCGGGTGGTTAGTTAGGCAGTCGGCCCACCCATTTAGAGCTTTAGGCGACGACCATTTACTCTACCTGAGAAGGGTTCTCCATTAAGCTTGGTAAGTTGGATCGTGCCTCCATTTGTGACTTCTTTGACTACATAGGGTCCCAATCAATGCATTCGTAGCTTTCGAGGAAATTTTTCGAACATGTTGTTGTATATTAAGCCTAGATCATTTTCTTTGAACGTGCACATCTTGATATGGCGATCATGCTAAGCTTTTTCCCGTTGCTTCTGTACCTGCTGATGGAACCCTGCCAGAAGTTGTTCCTCCTCAAGTTCTTCTAGTTGCGCGATCCTCTCTTCCAACGCTCCATGGTCTTCCATGCCTATCGTTACTGCAATTCACAAACTAGGTACAATGTATTCCATTGGCATAACAACTTCCTTTCGATAGACTAACCGAAAAGGTGTCTGGCCTGTCAACTTCTTGCACATTGTTCAGTATGCCCATAACACAGTAGGTATGCAGAGATCCCAATTGTTTCACTGTGCATTGCATACCTTTGTCAAAGAAGCCTCTAAGATCTTGTTAAAAGCTTCAACGGTCCCAATTGCTTGCAGATGGTACGGTGTATTCTGTTGATGATATATCTGGAACTCCTCCATGAGCACGCTGATAGTCTCATTCAGTAAGTGCGTTCCACGGTTGCTCATTAGAATTTTTGGACATTCAAACCACATTAGCACATTGTCGAAACAAAATTTCACAGCTATAGCGATCGTGCAGTGCTTAACCGGCTGTGCTTCCACCCATTGGGTCAAGTATTCTGTCGCGGTGATGATATAGCGTGCACCTGTCTTTCCTTGAGGTGTGATAGGCCCCACAAAGTCAATCACCCATTTTTCGAATGGTTGCAGCATCATCTGTGGCTTGAGCAGCATTTCATCCCTCCATGATGGTTTCCTGGTCCGTTGACATACATCGCAGGCTCGACAGTACACTTTTGAGTCTTGATATATAGTTGGCCACCATAATCCAGTGCGAAGAATCTTCTATGTTGTGGCACATCCCACATAATGTCCTCCTGCAACTCCCCCATGTGCTCCAGCAAGGATCTATTCTCGCTCAAATTCTGGTACATATCTGTGTAATATTTCATTGTTGCCCATTTTGTAGAGGTGCCCTGCAATAATAATAAAGTCTACTGCGTGTATCACCATTTCTTTCTTCTGCTGAACAGAATACCCCTGTGGCACGGTTCTTGTGGATAAGAAGTGGATTATATCCCCAAAGTGGCCATCTGCGATGCATACTGCATAGAGCTATGCATCTGGTAGTCCTTCCTCTAAGTTCGTGGGCTCTTCACCGTTCTCAATTTGGGACAGGTGATCTAGGCCTGCGTTTAGACGTCTCGGCTTTACGATGACTTCAAAATCATATTCATGGAACAATAACAACCATCTAAAAATGTGCCCCCACAACACAGGTTTATTCACTAGGTATTTTAGTGCAGAATGATCAGTGTACATCTTAAAGTGTCCCCCGAGTAGATAGTGGCAGTATTTCTGGAGCACGTATACCATCGCCAACCCCTCGCGCTCAATAGTAGAATAGTTCTTTTCAGCTTTGGACAATCGTCGACTTGTGAACGCGTTCGGGTGATCAATTCCTTCCGCTCCTTCCTGTGTGAGTACCGCGCCTAGCACGATACACGATGTGTCAACATGCACGTGAAATTCGATGTCCCACTTTAGAAAGACCAATATGGGAGCTGATGCCATCTTTTCCTTGAGAGTTTCCAGACTTTTGTTACATTCCTCATTCTAACAATAAGTAGCATCCTTTTTCAATAACTGTTCCATCGGGGCTGTGATCTGTTTGTAGCTCTTTATGAACTTCCGATAGTAACCAGTGTGTCCTAGCGTGGCGTGCAGTTGTGTGACACTTCACTATTGGCATTATGGCACTGATTTAGATCTATGGCATAGGTGTTGTCCTTGATGGCAACTCACTTTGGTGACAGATCTCAGTACAGGCTCTCAGAATGAAGAAAACGATATATATGCAAGTTCACCTAGACGAAGATGTGTATACACGCGGGTTAGACGCTACAAAGGCGTGTATGCGTATACACACACTTTCACGCAAGGAAAAGCGCGTATATGTTGGAGAACTTACTTTTGGTCCGTGGTAGTTAGTCCTTGGTATTTGAACCTATGGTTTGGACCATGGTATCTCGTCAGAAGTATTGATCCCAAGTATTGGGTCCTTGGTATTGTTTTATTATGGTTTTGGACCGTGGTATTGTGAAAGGCCTAAGACTATAAAAGAGGAAGGAGATCATTTGGCAAAGGACAATCTGAATGAATTGAACATCTCATAAGTGCTAGATCTGAAATATTGGTGATTGGGGTTATGGTGCAGATCTGGATCAGAATGAAGGAGGAACCTTAGCGCAAAGAGAAGGATAAGTTCTATTGATGGGTCATAATATTTAGACTTGAATGATAATATCTTTGCATGATTTTGATCTGTTATATGTGGCGCATGCTTGATCTATAAATCTGATAATTTGGGTTAATTAGTTTCTGAATATTTGAAAGAATGAATTATCTTTTATAGATCTGTACGTAGGTTCAGTGAAGCAAAGGTGTGTATACACGCTGGTTCAATGAATAAAAATAGCGTATACGCAGGTTTCTCCAAACACAGAAGTAGCATATATCTTTTGAGTTGTGATCTAGCTGCTTCTTTTTATTGCTGCAGTGTACTGGGTTGAGAATTTGGTGTGTGGTTACTGTTACTGTGTTTTGGGTATAGTTGTCAGAGAAGTATCTACTTGATTCAGTTCTAATTGGTGAAAAGGAGATTGTTTGATGCATAAATTCTTGATGATTGATTGATGTTCATGGATCCAGTTTGAAAATTTATGAAATGTGGTCCCTGGAAGAAAGAGAAGGTTGTAGCCTTCTATAGGCCAGCACCTACGTACTAGTATCTTGGCTAGTGCAAGAGCTAAGGGGGTTGTAGCTCCCTTCCAGGAGAAGCTGGAGAACGAGAGAGGGTTGTAGCTCTCTGCACGTTGCAGCCTGCGTACTGGTAAAGGACTGCACCAGTATATTGTAAAAAGAAGTTTCTAATTAAAAGAAGATAGAGACGAATTGCAGCAGGTGGTTTTCACCCACATTGGGTTTCCACCTTATATCTTGTGTTCTTGTGTGTGATTGTCTTCTGCTCTATTTTATTGTTTCTCGTTACTAGTTATTTAATTCTGATACACAGATTAACAATCAACATCTGAAAGATAAAGTAAATTATAAGTTTGCATTGTATACGCGGGTTTCCTTCTACATAGTTGCATATATACGCGGAGTTAATTCACTGAAGTAGCGTATATTATCTGGATTTGAAAAAGGGAATATTTGACTTGATAATACTGATTCACCCCCCCTCTCAGTATTATTTCCAACAATTGGTATCAGAGCAGGTCCTTCTGAAGAAGCTTGATCGCTTGAAGGAAGATCCATCATCATGAGCAACTACGAGAGAGAAGCATCAATCAGGCCACCAATTTTTGATGGGACCAACTTCGTCTATTGGAAGGTAAGAGTCACAGCCTATCTGCAATCTCTTGGTACAAAAGTCTGGGATATCATAGATACAGGGTACACTTTTCCATCAGCAACTCCTATAGATCCGGCTGAGAAGAAGAAATATGAAAAAAATGCAAAGGCTGTCAATACTTTATTAGGATGTCTATCTCAATCAGAATTCGTGAAGGTTATGCAGTATAAATCTGCAGAAGAAATATGGGACAAGATTGTTCTAAGCTATGCAGGAGATGAACAGGTAAAACGAGCAAAAATTCAAACCCTCAGAATTCAGTATGAAAATCTCAGAATGCACAATGATGAAAGTGTGGCTAACTATTTCCTTCGTGTAGATGAGATTGTTAATTGTATGAAAAATTTGGGTGAAGAAATAAAAGAGGCTGTTGTGGTTGAAAAGGTTCTAAGATCTTTGTCCCCTAGGTTTGAATCTAAAGTTTCTGCAATAGAAGAAAAGGAGAATCTACGAAACCTTACCATGTCACAGCTGCATGGAATTCTGACTGCATATGAAATGAGGAAAGGAGGACCATTAGACAGGAGAGAAGCTGCCTTCAAGGCTTTAGGCAAAGGAGATTACTATGAGTCAGGACACGTGTCAGAAGAAGAAGAAGAATCAAATTTTGTCAAAAACCTTCAACGGGGTGCTGGACAATCCCGAGGTAAGTTACCTTTCAAATGCTTTGCTTGTGGAAGAGTCAGTCACTATGCGACCAAATGTCCTCATAAGGATAAGATTGACAAGGGGAAGGAACCTGTTAGATGGAACAAGAAACAGAATGCAAATAAGAAAATCTATTACACTCATGAAGATAGTGATGGACTTTCAAATAGTGACGAAGATGAACGAGGTAATAATTATAAACTTTTAATGGCTTTTGAAGATGATGATTACATGGATGCTATAGATGAAGAAGGTCTTTATGAAGAGATTTCTAAACTCAAAATTTGTTTAGAAGAGAAAAATGTGATTATTGATTCTCTGCAATGTCAACTGGCTGAAAGGGAAAAACATCATGAAAAATTGGAATGTGAAATTGTGGGACTTAGGAAAGAGATTGAGAAAACTAAAGCTCTTAATCTTAGATTTGTTAAAGGATCTGAAACTCTAGATGAGATTATCAATGTGCAGCGTTCCCCACTAATCAAGACAGGTCTGGGATATAATGAAGAAGCATCTCAAGCGCAGAAACCATCCACCTCAAGAAGTTATCTTGATGCAACAAGGAGGAATGAGAAAAAGCCCAATGGAGATCACCAGGTAAAACAGGGACAATTTACATCAAGAATAAACAAAGACTACCAGGTAAATCGGGGGCAATCCACCTTAAGGATGAACAAAAGCTACAACTAGCCATAGGTAAAATCTTCTCAATTTTCCTCAAGAATGGATGACAATAGAAACTACAACCATTTGGCTGGTAGATTTGATAATCGCGGGAGTTTCTTCAATGGCCAATGTTTCTCTTGCCATAACTTTGGGCACAAAGCAGCTCAATGTGTTGCCTATAAGACAATCATGACTAGAGAAGCTCAAAAACAAAGAAGTATGAATACAATCATGAAAAGGACCTATAACAACTTTTCCACCCTTGAAAATGAAATTGAATGTTCTATTTGTAATAACTTTGGTCATGAATATTCTGAATGCAGGAGCAGGTTTCGGAAGACAACTCAGAAGGAACAAATCTCAAGTGCCAGAACATGGACAATGAAGGAACCACAACCAAAAAGATGTGGGATAGCTTTATATGCAGAAGGACAGGAAAATCAATGGTACATCGACAGTGGATGCTCGAAGCATATGACAGGTGATAAAGAAAAACTTCAATCATATAGTGCTTTAGAAAAAGGAAAGAAAGTTTCTTTTGGAAGTGATACCCCTACAGTCATAAAAGGAAAAGGCACTGTTCAGTTGAAAGAAAAAGTCAAAGCTGGAAATGTTTTGTATGTTGACGGCTTGAGGCATAATCTACTGAGTGTCAGTCAGATGTGCGATCAAGGAACTGAGGTAATATTTCGATCAAATGGATGTAGTGTTTGTGATCTTGATACAGGAAAAACAGTGATCAAAGGCATAAGAACTCCAAATAATTTATACATATTTGAAGAAGGACAACAACAATGCTATTTGAGCAAGAATGATGAACACTGGTTATGGCACCGGAGGTTGGGGCATCTAAGCTTTTCACAGATAAGGAAAGCATGCAAATTCCAGGCAGTTTGTGGTCTTCTAGACATCAGAATTCCAGACAATACAATATGCAAATCATGCCAGTTTGGTAAGAAAACCAGAACTAACTTCCCTGAGAAGGAAGGATTAGCTAGCAGGCCTCTTGAACTAGTCCATACAGATGTATGTGTTCCATCTAGGAAAAGGTCACCTCGAGGAGAAGAATACTTTATATTATTCATTGACGACTTCTCCAGGATGGTTTGGATAGGACTTATGAAGCACAAAGACAAAGCCTTCGAAAAATTCAAATATTTCAAAGCCTTGGTTGAAAATGAATCAGATCACAAAATTAAGTGCCTCAGGTCTGATAGAGGTGGGGAGTTTACCTCAAATGAATTTTTCGATTTTGTGAAGAACATGGAATAAGAAGAGAATTCTCTATAGATAGGACTCCTCAGCAAAATGGAGTAGTGGGAAGGATGAACAGAATGGTTCAACAAATGGCTCATGCTATGCTTGATGAGTCTGGAACTCCCGCAACCTTCTGGGGTGAAGCTGCATTTGCTGCGGTTGTTATTCTCAACAAAACGAATGTCCGGGTGAACAGCACTCAAACTCCTCATGAGCTCTGGTATGGTGAGACTCCTTCTGTAAAACATTTCAAAATTTTTGGAAGCAAATGCTATATTAAGAATAATGATGAACATCTTGGCAAATTTGAACCTAGAGCAGATGAAGGCATTCTCCTTGGTTATTCTCCCCACAGCAAAGCATATAAGTGTTACAATAAAAGACTTGAAAGAATTTTTGACATCATTGATGTAGTGGTTGATGAAGAAGGAAACATTCCTAGGCAAGTAAATTATGAAAATATCGAAGAGGATGAAGACCATCCTTCAAATCAGACTGATGATGAAGAAGAACCTCAAGGGACACCAGAGGAACAGATAAGGATAGAAGAGAAGACTCCATCCAAGTACGTTCAGAAGAATCATCCAAAATCTCAAATTTTGGGGTAGAAAGAGGCAGGTATACAAACAAGAAGAACAATTGCAGAAGCCTCAAGCTATTTGGCATTTCTCTCCTCCACTACACCACAAAATGTAAAAGAGGCATGCAAAGATGAATGTTGGGTCAAGGCAATGGATGAAGAACTTGAGCAGATCGAAAAGAATAACACTTGGGAGTTGGTTCCTAGACCAAAAGATAAGAATGTCATAGGGACAAAATGGATCTTTAAAAACAAGTTGAATGAAAATGGGGAAGTGATTAGAAACAAGGCGAGACTTGTTTGTAAAGGGTATGCTCAACAAGAAGGAATAAACTTTGAAGAAAATTTTTCTCTCGTTGCTAGACTTGAGGCCATCCGAATGTTCCTTGCTCTCTCAAGCTTTCAGAAGTTCAAAGTATTTCAAATGGACGTGAAATCAGCCTTTCTGAATGGAGACTTAGAAGAAGAAGTGTACATTGAGCAACCAGATGGTTTCATTCTTGGGAATGATCCAAATCTTGTATGCAAACTAAAAAAGGCTCTCTATGGTCTTAAACAGGCTCCAAGGGCTTGGTACTATCGTTTGGACAAATATCTTCATCAACAAGGTTTTTCAAAAGGATCAACAGATAGCAATCTTTATATAAAAATTGAAAATGACAAATTGCTAATACTTGTTGTGTATGTAGATGATATTATCTTTGGCAGTAATGAAGAAGTTATGAGTCAAAGCTGTGCCTTGGTGATGCAGAAAGAATTCGAAATGTCCCTGCTTGGAGAACTGACATATTTTCTTGGATTGCAAATCCAACAAAATGAAGGTGGTATCCTTTTGTCTCAAACCAAGTATCTCAAGAAGATCCTGAAGAAATATGGCATGGAAGATGCAAAACCAGTATGTACCCCTATGGTTACAGGATGCAGCCTCAGTGAAAATGATAAATCAGCAGCAGTACATCAACCAACCTATAGATCCATGATTGGAAGTCTTCTTTATTTGACAGGCACTCGACTAGAAATCATGCATGCAGTGGGAATAGTTGGAAGATTTCAGGCAAATCCTAAGGAAACCCATCTTTAGGCAGTGAAGAGAATTTTCAAGTTTCTTCAAGGAACTCAAAACTATGGCTTATGGTATCCTAGAGATAGAAATCTCACTCTTCATGCTTATATAGATGCAGATTGAGCTGGAAGCGTGGATGACAGAAAGAGCACAAGTGGTGGTGCATTCTTTATGGGTTCCAGATTAGTATCTTGGTTTAGCAAGAAATAGAGTTTGATTGCTTTATCTACAGCTGAAGCGGAATATGTGGCTGCTGCATCTTGCTACACTCAACTCCTTTGGATGATGCAAACCTTGCAGGATTTTCAAATCACTTGTACGCCACCTATATCCATCTTATGTGATAATACAAGTGCAATCAACATTTCAAAGAACCCAGTCATGCATTCAAAGACCAAGCACATACCGATCAAGTATCACTTTCTCCAGGAACAAGTGTTGGAACAAAAGGTCAAATTGGAGTATGTTCCTTCTAAGGAACAGGTTGCTGATATTCTCACTAAACCACTGCCCAGGGAAACTTTTGAATACCTCAGACAGAAGCTGGGAGTAGTTGATGCATCATCTTGCTGTTAAATCTTGTCCGTTTCAGAGAAAAATGGGTGTACGAGAGTTGCCTGAGGAGGATTCGCGTACATATGTCGGTTTGTGCAGAGATAGTTGCGTATATGGAGGTTTGATGGATATCAGTAGGGACATGCTCTAGTTGAAGATATTCTGATATGGGTCTTACAGAGACCATCCAGCACAGGTTCAGGGGGAGTAGATAAACTTCTAATGATACATTGTTGGCATTATCTTAGAAGCTTTTGATTCAAGGTCTCAACTATTGTTGGTTTCAGGTGGAACAAAGGCAGAGGGAGAACATAAGGAAATCTTGGTTGCTGATCTGAATGGTGATTGACAGATGCTTCTGATATCAGTTATTGGTGACTTTCATAAGTCTTGCGCTAGATATTTCGTCTCTATGTCATGTATCTCTTTTATGGTGTCAAGGTCATGTAATGGCCTATTTTTGTTTCCCCACTATGCCTGGGGTGAAGATGTAATGTACTTGGTTGTCATATGTAAATTTCTGATGTATCCCCACTTGGTTGGGTGGATGATCCCCACTTGGTTGGGTGATGGATGTATGTATTGAGTCTTTTGGTGATAGGAAGGTATTTTATGATGTATAAGTCATGGTTCTTCTTGAAGAACATCTTTTTGCAGATCTTGCCTACAGTCAGGAGGAGCATGGTCAGCACAGCAGGGTAGAAATTTCAGCATGTACTCAGGGGGAGCACAACCCTTTGCCCTTGATGACAAAGGGGGAGAATGAATTTTAGGATCTTGTGGTTGCCATCAAGTCCAAAGGGTGAGATTGTTGGTATTATGGCACTAATTTAGAGCTATGGCACAGGTGTTGTCCTTAATGGCAACTCACTTTGGTGACAGATCTCAGTACAGGCTCTCAGAATGAAGAAAAATATATATACGCATGTTCACCTAGACGAAGACGCGTATACATGCGGGTTAGACGTTACAAAGGCGCGTATGAGTATACACGCACTTTCACGCAAGGAAAAGCGCGTATATGTTGGAGAACTTACTTTTGGTTCGTGGTAGTTAGTCCTTGGTATTTGAACCTATGGTTTGGACCATGGTATCTTGTCAGAAGTATTAATCCCAAGTATTGGGTCCTTGGTATTGTTTTATTGTGGTTTTGGACCGTGGTATTGTGAAAGGCCTAAGACTATAAAATAGGAAGGAGATCATTTGGCAAAGGACAATCTAAATGAATTGAATATCTAATAAGTGCTAGATCTGAAATATTGGTCATTGGGGTTATGGTGCAGATCTGGATCTGAATGAAGGAGGAAGCTTAGCACAAAGAGAAGAATAATTTCTATTGATGGGTCATAATCTTTAGGCTTGAATGATAATATCTTTGCATGATTTTGATCTATTATATGTGGCACATGCTTGATCTATAAATATGATAATATCGGTTAATTAGTGTCTAAATATTTGAAAGAATGAATTATCTTTTATAGATCTATACGCAGGTTCAGTGAAGCGAAGGCGCGTATACACACCGGTTCAGTGAATAAAAACAACGTATACGTAGGTTTCTCCAAACAAAGAAGCGTATGCACGCAAGTTTCAGGTTATTGAAGTAGCGTATATCTTTTGAGTTGTGATCTAGCTACTTATGTTCATTGCTGCAGTGTTTTGGGTTCAGAATTGTTGGAAATAATACTGAGAGGGGGGGTGAATCAGTATTATCAAGTCAAATATTTTCTTTTTCAAACCCAGATCATATACGCTACTTCAGTTAGATAAAACTGCGTATATATGCAACTACAGAGAAGGAAACCCGCATATGCAATGCAAACTTATAATTTAGTTTATCTTACTGATGTTGATCATTAATCTGTGTATTAGGATCAAATAAACAATAACCATAAAAAGTAAAATAGATCTGAAGACAATCACACGCACAAGAACACAAGATATAAGGTGGAAACCCAATGTGGGTGAAAACAACCTGCTGCAATTCGTCTCTATCTTCTTTTAATTAGAAACTTCTTTTTACAATGTACTGGTGTAGTCCTTTACCAGTACGCAGGCTGCAACCTGCAAAGAGCTACAACCCTCTCTTGTTCTCCAGCTTCTCCTAGAAGGGAGCTACAACCCCCTTAGCTCTTGCACTAACCAAGATACTAGTACATAGGTGCTGGCCTACAGAAGGCTACAACCTTCTCTTTCTTCCAGGGACCACGTTTCATGAATTTTCAAACTGGATCCATGAACATCAATCAATCATTAAGAATTTCTGCATCAAACAATCTCCTTTTCACCAATTAGAACTAAATCAAGTAGATACTTCTCTGACAACCGTACCCAAAACACAGTAACAGTAACCACACACGAAATTCTGAACCCAGAACACTGTAGCAATAAACAGAAGCAGCTAGATCACAACTCAAAAGATATACGCTACTTCAATAACCTAAAACCTGCGTGCATACGGTTCTGTGTTTGGAGAAACCTGCGTATACGCTGTTTTTATTCACTGAACCAGCATGTATACGCGCCTTCGCTTCACTGAACCTGCATACTGATCTATAAAGGATAATTCACTCTTTCAGATATTCGGACACTAATTAACCCAGATTATCAGATTTATAGATCAAGCATGCGCCACATATACCATATCCAAATAATACAAAGATATTATCATTCAAGCCTAAATATTATGACCCATCAATAAAACTTCTCCTTCTCTTGTGCTAAGGTTCCTCCTTCATTCAGATCCAGATCTGCAATATAACCTCAGTCACCAATATTTCAGATCTAGCACTTATTAGATATTCAATTAATTCAGATGATCCTTTGCCAAATGATCTCCTTCCTCTTTTATAGTCTTAGGCCTTTCACAATACCACGGTCCAAAACCATAATAAACCAATACCAAGGACCTAATACTTGGGATCAACACTTCTGATGAGATATCATGGTCCAAAACCGTAGGTTCAAATACCAAGGAATAACTACCACGGACCAAAAGTAAGTTCTCCAACATATACACGCTTTTCCTTGCGTGAAAGTGCGTGTATACGCATACGCGCCTTTGCAACATCTAACCCGTGTGTATGCATGCTTTCGTCTAGGTGAACCTGCATATATATCTTTTTCTTTCATTCTGAGAGCCTGTACTGAGATCTGTCACCAAAGTGAGTTGCCATCAAGGACAACACCTGTACCATAGCTCCAATCCTATGCCATAATGCCAACAATCTCCCCCTTTGGACTTAATGGAAACCCCAAGATCCTCAAAGTCATTCTCCCCCTTTGTCATCAAGGGCAAAGGGTTGTGCTCCCCCTGAGTACATGCTGAAATCTCTGCCCTGCTGTGTTGACCATGCTCCCCCTGACTGTAGGCAAGATCTGCAAAAAGATGATTTTCAAGAAGAACCTTACATCATACAAGACCTTCCTATTACCAAAATACTCAATACATACATCCATCACCCAACCAAGTGGGGATACATCAGAAATTTACATATGAAAACCAAGTACATTACATTTTCATCCCAGGCATAGTGGGGAAACCAAAATAGGTCGTTACATGACCTTGACACCATAAAAGAGATACATGACATAGAGACGAAATATCTAGAGCAAGACTTATGAAAACCACCAATAGCAGCATCTGTCAATCACCATTTAGATCAACCATGTTTTCTTCTGATTTTCCTCTTCATTTGTTCCACCTGAAATAAACAACAGCTTTGAACTAGAACCAAAAGATTCTAAGATAATGCCAACAATGCATCATTAGAAGTTTATATGCTCCCCCTGAACGTATGCCGGATCCTCTCTGTCAGACCCATATCAGAATATCTTCAACCAGAGCCTGTCCCTACTAATATCCATCAAACCTCCATATACGCGACTATCTCTGCACAAACCGGCGTATGTACGCGGATCCTCCTTAGGCAACTCGCGTACACCCATTTTTCTATGAAACAGACAAGATTTAACAGCAAGATGATGCATCAAATACTCCCAGCTTTTGTCTGAGGTATTCAAAAGTTTCCCTGGGCAGTGGTTTTGTGAGAATATCAGCAACTTGTTCCTTAGAAGGAACATACTCCAATTTGACCTTTTGTTCCAACACTTGTTCCCGGAGAAAGTGATACTTGATCGGTATGTGCTTGGTCTTTGAATGCATGAGTGGGTTCTTTGAAATGCTGATTGCACTTGTATTACCACGTAAGATGGAGATAGGTGGTGTACAAGTGATTTGAAATTCCTGCAAGGTATGCATCATCCAAAGGAGTTGAGTGCAGCAAGATGTAGCAGCCACATATTCTACTTCAGCTATAGATAAAGCAATCGAACTTTGTTTCTTGCTGAACCAAGATACTAATCTGGAACCCATGAAGAATGCACCACCACTTGTGCTCTTCCTGTCATCCATGCTTCTGACCCAATCTTCATCTGTATAAGCATGAAGTGTGAGATCTGTATCTCTAGGATACCATAAGCCATAGTTTTGAGTTCCTTGAAGGTACTTGAAGATTCTCTTAACTGCCTGAAGATGAGTTTCCTTAGGGTTGGCTTGAAATCTTCCAACTATTCCCACTGCATGCATGATGTCTGGTCGGGTACCTGTCAACTAAAGTAGACTTCCAATCATAGATCTATAGGTTGGTTAATGCACTACTACTGATTCATCATTTGCACTGAGGCTGCATCCTGTAACCATGGGGGTACATACTGGTTTTGCATCTTCCATGCCATATTTCTTCAAGATCTGTTTGAGATACTTGGTTTGAGACAAAAAGATACCACCTTCGTTTTGTTGGATTTGCAATCCAAGAAAATATGTCAGTTCTCCAAGCAAAGACATTTCAAATTCTTTCTGCATCACCAAGGCAAACCTTTGACTCATAGCTTCTTCATTGCTGCCAAAGATAATATCATCTACATACACAACAAGTATTAGCAATTTTTCATTTTCAATTTTTATATAAAGATCGCTATCTACTGATCCTTTTGAAAAACCTTGTTGATGAAGATATTTGTCCAAACGGTAGTACCAAGCCCTTGGAGCTTGTTTAAGACCATAGAGAGCCTTTTTTAGTTTGCATACAAGATTTGGATCATTCCCAAGAATGAACCCATCAGGTTGCTCAATGTACACTTCTTCTTCTAAGTCTCCATTCAGAAAGGCTGATTTCACATCCATTTGAAATACTTTGAACTTCTGAAAGCTAGATAGAGCAAGGAACATTCTGATGGCCTCAAGTCTAGCAATGGGAGCAAAAGTTTCTTCAAAGTCTATTCCTTCTTGTTGAGCATACCCTTTACAGACAAGTCTGGCCTTGTTTCTCATCACTTCCCCATTTTCATTCAACTTATTTTTGAAGATCCATTTTGTCCCTATGACATTCTTATCTTTTGGTCTAGGAACCAACTCCCAAGTGTTATACTTTTCGATCTACTCAAGTTCTTCATCCATTGCCTTGACCCAACATTCATCCTTGCATGCTTCTTTCACATTTTGTGGTTCAGTGGAGGAGAGCAAGGCCAAATAGCTTGAAGCTTCTGCAATTGTTCTTCTTGTTTGTATACCTGCCTCTTTCTACCCCAAAATTTGAGATTCTGGATGATTCTTCTGAACGTACCTGGATGGAGTCTTCTCTTCTATCCTTATTTGTTCCTCTGGTGCCTCTTGAGGTTCTTCTTCATCATCAGTCTGATTTGAAGGATGGTCTTCATCCTCTTTTATATTTTCATAATTTACTTGCCTAAGAATGTTTCCTTCTTCATCAACCACTACATCAATGCTGTCAACAATTCTTCCAAGTCTTTTATTTTAACATTTATATGCTTTGCTGTGAGGAGAATAACCAAGGAGAATGCCTTCATCTGCTCTAGGTTCAAACTTGCCAAGATGTTCATCATTATTCTTAATATAGCATTTGCTTCCAAAGATTTTGAAATGTTTTACGGAAGGAGTCTCACCATACCAGAGCTCATGAGGAGTTTGAGTGCTATTCACCTGGACATTTCTTTTGTTGAGAATAACAATCGCAGCAAATGCAGCTTCACCCCAAAAGGTTGCAGGAGTTCTAGACTCATCAAGCATAGCACGAGCCATTTGTTGAATTGTTCTCTTCATCCTTTCCACTACTCTTTTTTGCTGAGGAGTCCTAGCGGTAGAGAATTCCCTTCTTATTCCATGTTCTTCACTAAAATCAAAAAATTAATTCGAGGTAAACTCCCCACCTCTATCAGACCTGAGGTATTTAATTTTGTGATCTGATTCATTTTCAACCAGGGCTTTCAAAGATTTGAATTTTTTGAAGGCTTCGTCTTTGTGCTTCATAAGTCCTATCCAAACCATTCTGGAGAAGTCGTCAATGAATAATATAAAGTATTCTTCTCCTCGAGGTGACCTTTTCCTAGATGGAACACATACATCTGTATGGACTAGTTCAAGAGGCCTGCTAGCTAATCCTTCCTTCTCAGGGAAGTTAGTTATGGTTTGCTTACCAAACTGACATGATTTGCATATTGTATTGTCTGGAATTCTGTTGTCTGGAAGACCACGAACTGCCTGGTACTTGCATGCTTTCCTTATCTGTGAAAATCTTAGATGCCCCAACCTCCGGTGCCACAACCAGTGTTCATTATTTTTGCTCAAATAGCATTGTTGTTGTCCTTCTTCAAATATGTATAAATTATTTGGAGTTCTTATGCTTTTCATCACTGTTTTTCCTGTATCAATATCGCGAACACTACATCCATTTGATCGAAATATTACCTCTATTCCTTGATCGCACATCTGACTGACACTCAGTAGATTATGCTTCAAGCCAAGGAAAATTTTAAGGATGGAAAATTTTCTTGAAGTTTAAAACATTGGCGAATCTCACTAAACCATAATATGCAAATTATAAATGTTTATTGATATATTTGTAAAATTATTCAAATTTATAATTATTTTATATATAGTCTCTATATAATGTTGGCGATTTTTAAGGTAAAATAATTTTATATTCTAAAATTTGGGCGAATCGTCTTTTATAAAATTGTAAATTGGCGAATCTTTTTTGTGGAAAAATCATGGAAAATTAGCCCACTGGGCGAACATTAGCCCCTAAAATTTTCCATGCTTCAAGCCATCAACATACAAAACATTTCCAGCTTTGACTCTTTCTTTCAACTGAACAGTGCCTTTTCCTTTTATGACTGCAGAGGTATCATTTCCAAACGAAACTTTTTTTCCTTTCTCTAAAGCACTATATGATTGAAGTTTTTCTTTATCACCTGTCATATGCTTCGAACATCCACTGTCGATGTACCATTGATTTTCCTGTCCTTCTGCATATAAAGCTATCCCACATCTTTCTGGTTGCGGTTCCTTCATTCTCCATGTTCTGGCACTTGAGGTTTGTTCATTTTGAGTTGTCTTTCGAAAGCTGCTCCTACATTCAGAATCTTCATGACCTAAGTTATTACAAATAGAACATTCAATTTCATTTTCAGGGGCGGAAAAGTTGTTATAGGTCCTTTTCGTGATTCCAGTCATACTTCTTTGTTTTGAGCTTCTCTAGTCATGATTGTCTTATAGGCAACACACTGAGCTGCTTTGTGGCCAAATTTATGGCAAGAGAAACATTGGCCATTGAAGAGACTCCTACGATTATCAAATCTATCAACCAGCCGATTGTAGTTTCTACTGACATCCATTCTTGAGGCAAATTGGGAAGATTTTACCTGTGGTTGGTTGTGGCTTATGTTTGTCCTTAAAGTAGATTGCCCCCGATTTTCCTGATAGTCTTTGTTCATTCTTGAGGTAAACTGTCCCTGATTTACCTGATGATTTCTATTAGGCCTTTGCTCGCTCCTCCTTGCTGCATCAAGATAACTTTTGTGTTGGCATTATGATTCTGGTATGGCTCTATGTTACAGATGTTGTACTTGATGGCAACACCCTCAAGTGGCAATGCTCTGATCAGGCTCTCAAAATGTTGAAAATCAAGAAGTACGCAGGAGAACAGTTCAGCAGATGCGTACACGCAGGTACAGCATGAAGGGACCGCGGCCAGACACGCAGGTCACCCGTTCAGAAAGTGCGTACCCCCAGTTTCACTTACTTCAAGGCAGAGAAGCGCGTTCACGTGGGGTTTCCTATGTTTGGCCCGTGGTATTTAGCCCGCCGCTCTTGATTCTATGGTTTTGGCCCGTGGTATTGATTTATATTATTATTATTATTATTGAGCCCCATGTTTTTGGGCCCTTGGTATTGGTTATCTATGGTATTGATCCATGATTTTAGGAGGAGCTTGCCTATATAAAGCAAAGGAGATCACTTGGCTAAGTATCTTTTGCAAATTGAATATCTTAAGATCTGAAATATTGGGTTATTGCTTAAAAGCTTGATCTATATGAAAGTGAAGTTGAAAGCGAATCTGAGAAGGGTGATCTCTCGAGCGCATGATCAGATCTGGACATCTGACTAATTGTGGCACACTGGTGAACTGCCAATTCAGCCCTAATCAGAAGTACGCAAGTGATCAACGGTGCAAGTGCGTGGGTACGCAGAGGCGAAACAAGAGAGCTGCGTGGGTATGCAGAGCAGAAGAAGGAGAACTGCGTGGGTACGCAGTGCGACAGAGGTTCAGGTGCGTACGCACAGTAAAGACACGCGGCGCGATAGTGTCTCTGGGTGCGTACCTGCTGTAACAGTACGCGGCGCGATAGTGTCTCTGGGTGCGTACCTACTGTAATAGTACACAGCGCGATTGAAGAAGCAGTGCATGGGTACGCGGTGAAGCAGAAGGCTCTCTGCGGGTATACGCAGGGAAGCAGAAGGTGAAGTGCGTAGCGACGCAGGCCAGAGAAAGAAAAACTGCGTATCTGTCTTAAGATCTTCTGTTGACTGAATTTTTCTGTTGATAAGGTGTTCTGGGTTTAGTTCTGTTACTGTTGATCTGGTTACTGCAGTTGACTGTGTAATTTACATGTACTTGATGATCATTTGATGTTTATGGATTCAGTTTGAAAATTTATGAAAAGAAGTAGGGGGTTGTAGCTCCCTTCCAGGAGAGACTGGAAAACGAGAGAGAGAGAGTTGTAGCTCTCTGCAGGTTGCAGCCTGCGTACTGGTAAAGGACTGCACCAGTACAAAACCATTGTAAAAGGAGTTTCTAATTTGAAAGAAGATAGAGACATATTGCAGCAGGTGGTTTTCACCCACATTGGGTTTCCACCTTACATCTTGTGTTCTTTGGTGTGACTATCTGTCTTTCTTGTTCATGCTCATTATTTTATGGTACTGATATGCAAAAATAATTCAAAGTATAAATAAGGAAGATTTGTTAAAAGAACTTGATAATACTGATTCACCCTCCCTCTCAGTATTATTTCCAACATTTTGGAGGTGGATGCTTGAGATGCTTCTCCATTATATCCCAGACCTATCTTGATTAGTGGAGAACGCTGGACATTGATAATCTCATCCAGAGTTTCAGATCCTTTAACAAGTTTAAGATTAAGAGCTTTTGTTTTCTCAATCTCTTTTCTAAGACCAACAATTTCACATTGCAATTTTTCTTGATGTTTTTCCCTTTCAGCTAGTTGACAATGCAGAGAATAAATAATCACATTTTTCTCTTCTAAACAGATTTTGAGTTTAGAAATCTCTTCATAATGACCTTCTTCATCTATAACATCCATGTAATCATCATCTTCAAAAGCCATTAAAAGTTTATAATTACCTCGTTCATCTTCATCACTATTTGAGAGTCCATCACTATCTTCATGAGTGTAATAGCTTTTCTTATTTACATATTGTTTCTTGTTCCATCTAACAGGTTCCTTCCCCTTGTCAATCTTATCCTTATGAGGACATTTGGCAGCATAGTGACCGACTCTTCCAAAAGCAAAGCATTTGAAAGGTAACTTACCTCGGAATCATCCAGCACCCTGTTGAAGGTTTTTGACAAAATTTGAATCTTCTTCTTCTTCTGACATGTGTCCTGACTCATAGTAATCTCCTTTGCATGAAGCCTTGAAGGCAGCTTCTCTCCTGTCTGATGGTCGTCCTTTCCTCATTTCATAAGCAATCAGAATTCCGTGCAGCTGTGACATGGTAAGGTTTTGTAGATTCTCTTTTTCTTCTATTGCAGAAACTTTAGATTCAAACCTAGGGGACAAAGATCTTAGAACATTTTCAACCACAACAGCCTCTTTTATTTCCTCACCCAAATTTTTCATACAATTAACAATCTCATCTACACGAAGGAAATAGTTAGCCACACTTTCATCATTGTGCATTTTGAGATTTTCATTCCGAATTCTGAGGGTTTGAAGTTTTGCTCGTTTTACTTGTTCATCTCCTTCATAGCTCAGAACAATCTTGTCCCATATTTCTTTTGCGGATTTATACTGCATAACCTTCACGAATTCTGATTGAGATAGACATCCTAATAGAGTGTTGACAACCTTTGCATTTGTTTCATATTTCTTCTTCTCAGCCGGATCTGTAGGAGTTGCTGATGGAAAAGTGTACCCTGTATCTATGATATCCCAGACTTCTGTACCAAGAGATTGCAGATAGGCTATAACTCTTACCTTCCAATAGAGGAAGTTGCTCCCATCAAAAATTGGTGGCCTGATTGATGCTTCTCTCTCGTAGTTGCTCATGATGATGGATATTCCTTCAAGCGATCAAGCTTCTTCAGAAGGACCTGCTCTGATACCAATTGTTGGAAATAATATTGAGGGGGGGGGGGGGGGGTGAATCAGTATTATCAAGTCAAATAATTTCTTTTTCAAACCCAGATCATATACGATACTTCAGTTAGATAAAACTGCGTATATACGCAACTATAGAGAAGGAAACCCGTGTATGCAATGCAAACTGATAATTTAGTTTATCTTACTCATGTTGATCATTAATCTGTGTATTAGGATCAAATAAACAGTAACTAGAAATAGTGAAACAGATCTGAAGATAATCACACACACAAGAACACAAGATATAAGGTGGAAACCCAATGTGGGTGAAAACCACCTGCTGCAATTCGTCTCTATCTTCTTTTAATTAGAAACTTCTTTTTACAATGTACTGGTGCAGTCCTTTACCAATACGTAGGCTGCAACCTGCAGAGGGCTACAACCCTCTCTCGTTCTCCAGCTTCTCTTGGAAGGGAGCTACAACCCCCTTAGCTCTTGCACTAGCCAAGATACTAGTACGTAGGTGCTGGCCTACAGAAGGCTACAACCTTCTCTTTCTTCCAGGGACCACGTTTCATAAATTTTCAGACTGGATCCATGAACATCAATCAACCATCAAGAATTTTTGCATCAAACAATGTCCTTTTCACCAATTAGAACTGAATCAAGTAGATACTTCTCTGATAGCTATACCCAAAACACAGTAACAGTAACCACACACCAAATTCTGAACCCAGAACACTGCAGCAATAAATAGAAGAAGCTAGATCACAACTCAAAAGATATACGCTAGTTCAATAACCTAAAACCTGCATGCATACGCTTCTGTGTTTGGAGAAACCTGCGTATACGCTGTTTTTATTCACTGAACCAGCGTGTATACGCGTCTTCGCTTCACTGAACCTGCATACAGATCTATAAAGGATAATTCACTCTTTTAGATATTCAGACACTAATTAACCTAGATTATCAGATTTATAGATCAAGCATGCGCCACATATAACAGATCAAAATCATACAAAGATACTATCATTCAAGCCTAAAGATTATGAGCCATCAATAAAACTTCTCCTTCTCTTGCGCTAAGGTTCCTCCTTCATTCAGATCCAGATCTGCACCATGACCTCAATCACCAATACTTCAGATCTAGCACTTATTAGATATTCAATTAATTCAGATGATCCTTTGCCAAATGATCTCCTTCCTCTTTTATAGTCTTAGGCCTTTCACAATACCACGGTCCAAAACCATAATAAACCAATACCAAGGACCTAATACACTTCTGACGAGATACCATGGTCTAAAACCATAGGTTCAAATACCAAGGACTAACTACCACGGACCATAAGTAAGTTCTCCAACATATACGCACTTTTCCTTGCGTGAAAGTGCGTGTATACGCATATGCGCCTTTGTAACGTCTAACCCACGTGTATACGCGCTTTTGTCTAGGTGAACCTGCGTATATATCTTTTTCTTCCATTCTGAGAGCATGTACTAAGATCTGTCACCAAAGTGAGTTGCCGTCAAGGACAACACCTATGCCATAATGCCAACAAGAATTTGGTGTGTGGTTATTGTTACTGTGTTTTGGGTATAGCTGTTAGAGAAGTATCTACTTGATTCAATTCTAATTGGTGAAAAGGAGATTGTTTGATGGAGAAATTCTTGATGATTGATTGATGTTCATGGATCCAGTCTGAAAATTTATGAAATGTGGTCCCTGGACGAAAGAGAAGGTTGTAGCCTTTTGTAGGCCAACACCTACGTACTAGTATCTTGGCTAGTGCAAGAGCTAAGGGGGTTGTAGCTCCCTTCCAGGAGAAGCTGGAGAATGAGAGAGGGTTGTAGCTCTCTGTAGGTTGTAGCCTGCGTACTGATAAAGGACTGCACCAGTACGTTGTAAAAAGAAGTTTCTAATTAAAAGAAGATAAAGATGAATTGCAGCAGGTGGTTTTCACCCACATTGGGTTTCCACCTTATATCTTGTGTTCTTGTGTGTGATTGTCTTCTTCTCTATTTTACTGTTTCTGGTTATTGGTTATTTAATTCTGATACATAGATTAACAATCAACATTTGAAAGATAAAGTAAATTATAAGTTTGCATTGTATATGCGGGTTTCCTTCTACATAGTTGCGTATATATGCGGATTTAATTAACTGAAGTAGCGTATGTTATATGGATTTGAAAAAGCGAATATTTGACTTGATAATACTGATTCACCCCCCCTCTCAGTATTATTTCAAACATTCACAGTGCTTGCAGATTGAGTATGACAACAATCTTTGTCGGGTCTACCACTAGGCCTTGCCTGCAGACCACATGGCCGAGAAAGTTCCCAAAGGGGACGAGGAAAGTACACTTCTTTAGATTTAACACAATCTGGTGATGTTGGCAAGTATCCAACATTAACCATAAGCTCACGATATGTTTCTTGACTAGCCCAAAGACGGTCCAATCATCGAGATATACCTCCAAAAACTTATGTATAAATTCCTTGAATGCAGCTACCACAATGCGTGAGAATATCGACGGCGTGTTCTTCAGTCCAAAGGGCATCACAGTGTACTAAAAACATCCCCATTCGGTTGTGAAAGTTGTTTTACTCCTATCTTTTGGCGCAATCTTGATTTGGTGGTACCCCGAGAAACCGTCCGTGAAGGAGTAGGCTTCCTGTCCACCAACATTTTCTAGTACTTCATCTATAAATTGCATCGGGAACGGATCATTAACACATGCATCGCTGAGTTTCCTGAGATCCACACAGATGCAGATTTCTACCTTATTTTTTTTTCTCCTGTACAACCATAGGACTTACCCAATCGGATTCCTCCACTAGTTCAATTATTCCTGCTGCAAGCATCCAACTCTTCATAGACCTTTGCTTTATATTTTGGATTCAAATGATACAACCTTTGATTGACTGGCTTTGCATCTGATTTCGGAGTTATCTTCATCATTCCTAGGTCATCGAGGATCCCTTTTAACTCTGTGATTTTTGTCGGGAATAAATCTTGATATTCCCAGAGTAACTCGATGACTTTCTCCATCATGGCATCATCCCAATAGTCCCCAAGCATTGCATACGTTGGCTCCTCGGTACTAATGTTCACTTATTTTGTTTTTAGTGGCGAGATGATGTCGGGGTCCTCGGTTGCTAGTCCATGAACTTCGTGACTCCCTCTGTTTTCGGAATATTAATGTTTCTGGGGTCATCCTCATCATCTTCTACCTGCACGTTGTAACATTCTAGGGCCTGGCTCAACTAATGCGACCATTATGGCTGTGCTATTTCTTCTGGTTCTAGTGGTATTCTGAAAATGGCAGCCTTCACAGCTTGCGACGCATCATCAACAGTATCCATCCACTAATCTTTAAATAAGAATGTTAATAAAAACCCTTCGTGCAAGATATCACACTCGCCTATACCATGTCAAAGCTCTGTCTTAGTATATCAGTGCCTTGGGATGACATCCAGGGTATGATAAAATAAGTGTACCCACTCCGGCTGGGGCTCTTCTCGATAGGCGTTCATCCATCTTATGAGGTGCATGTGCGGGTCATCACGTCCATCGTATTTCTCAGTCATTCTTAGTTCTGGCTTCCCAAACCTTATCTGCATCATTCTCCTACAACCACGCCAGTTTTAAAAGGTTCCTTCATGTGTTCCCCACCATCGCGTAGGTTTTGCATGCAACACCCATTTTAATGCATCGAACCGCTGGTGCTCTGGTACCGTGTTCTCAAACTTGGTCAGGAATACGTCTACCTCTGTCAGCCCATCATACATCGACAGCTCTCGATCCTGAGATTTTCAATGACCTAGACATCATGTTGCAGTTTAGTGTGGTTACTCCGTTCAACCGATTATGCTACTGTTCATCTTCTTCATCTGAGTCTGAATTGCAGGGCTCTATGTGTTCCCGCAACATCCTTCCTTCTGCTATCAGATTTACCCAATCCTGATCTCACGTGGTTATCTTGTAGATATGATCCAAGTCTTTATCACTCTAATCGTCGCGTATAGGTCCCGTGTAGCGCGCTCCTTCAACCGGGTCCAATGGAATGACTACGCGTAGGGACTTCTTTTCAAATATCATCTCCCGATTCTTTAAATTGATGACTGCATTCATATCCGTGGCCCAGTCTATCCCTAATAATGCAGGGTAAGGGCTAATGTCATCCACAACTTCTATTACCTTAAAGTCCATTTGTGTGCTCGCGCCTGCTATATCTACTATGATTCCTTGCAGTATCTCCATGGGAAATATCTTTCGTTGGTTCACCATCTGCAACTGAATTAGAGACCACTATAATGTGGACTTGCACATGTGTTTCCATGTCTGTTTTGGTAGTACGTTTACATCCGACCCTAAGTCCAGAATGATCTGATCCATCTCATAATCGCCAATCTGAGCCATTAATCACATTTCTCTACCAGTGCATAAAGCCTGCTTTCCCAGTTTCCAGATTACACAAGGTTCACCTGACCCTGCACATCTTGTTACCAGCTCTTGCAATCCTTTAACTACCTTATTGTCATGTAACAACTTCATGCATGTCTCTAAAAAGGTAGTTAGCATCAAGGGGCCCATTTTTGGTTCAGGTCGATCCTTACTACCTGGAGTAGAGACCTCCGTGAAGCTCTTTCTAGCTTCCAGACATGTTTCCTTGCGAACCTCAGCGTCTTCGTTGGTTAGTTTCCCCTTATCCTCTCTTGTGGTCATGCCACTTCTGAGCATCATATTCATGTTGGGATCTTCCTCGCACGGCTCGAACCTCGTCATTTGGACATTATGCGTTAGCGTAGGTTGTGCTACCCCTTTCTCACATATTTATGCTATCAGCGTGGGACAATCTATCATTTCATTATTGAACTGTTCACAGTAGGGGCACGAAACTCTGGTAGGATTGGTACAATCACGCGCTTAGTGCCCTAGTCGCCCACAGTTATAACAGATCAGCTGCCCACGGCCCCTTCTTGGGCCCATGCCTCCTCGTCCTTGTCCGCATCTAGGGAACCCACCGCGTGCTATCGCTGCAGCTGGATCCTGACCTCGCGCCTCAGTCTTCATCCTGTAGGCGGGTTTCTGATCCATCAATAATTCATAACTACGGCAGTATCGTTCATCGTGGCCCACCAATCTAAAAAACATGCAAAATAGCTGCTGGGGGGTCTGGGTAAATTTTGGATTTAGGTGACAGTTGTCCGTGGTGTGCTTTCCTCCCACCTGACAGATCACATACCAGAGAAAGGGCGCCACACTTGGCTCTACCTGTGCCTCTGGTCACAATGGCATTGGTCCCCCCGCTATATAATAGTTCGTGAACATCAGACAATGATCCTTATCGTGGCCCTAGCCTTTACACTTTATGCACCATACCTCTTCACATGCTTCTGTCCTGGGCGCCTTTTCCTATTTCAAACTCTGCATCTCTAAGCATAGGTTTTGGATTTGCACGTGGATCTACTAAACTCCCAACCTAGGATCCTGTATTGGAGTCTCATGCAACCTCATCGTTGTTTCTAACGCTTCCACCTCGGTCGAGATCTTCTACTGCAACAGCACCATCCTTAGATGTGGTGTCAAAGACACCACAACCCACGCGCAGTGCTGCACATCCATCATTGTCATGTTAGCCACCCAAATCATACTGTTATGAAACCAGCTCAAGAAAAGATAGAAAAGACAGATCAACGCCTTAGAATTCAGCCTCTTCGAGGGGGCAACCTCCTTTACATTACATAAATGAACAATTCTTGGATGATACAAATGACAAAACCTCCTTTCTATATATAGGAGTCTAAGGAGTCACAATATAATCCAGCCGACCTAACAATAATAATATAAAGCCACAAAAATAACAATAGAGGGATTCTATGGGGCACAGAAATAACAATATGGGGGTAATAGGGGCACAACAATATAAATAAGGGGTATAACTACAATAGTAATGGGGTAATCACTAGTATTATAGGGACCCAACATGCCCCTCTCCTTCAAAAAAGTGTTGTCCTCAACGCTTGAGTATTTGTGGATACTTCTGCATAAAATTCTCATCCTCCCATGTGGAATCTTCAGTGGATAAGTTCTTCCACTTGATAAGATACTCTGAAATTGATCGATTTCGTAGCTGTCGAGTTCTTGTTTCTGTGACTGCTTCTGGTTCCAATATAATTTTTCCTTCCTCGTCAAGTTCTGGCAATATTGTTTGAATTGGGAGCTTTTCACCTATAACCTTCTTTAAACATGAAACATGGAAAACTGGGTGCAATCGAGAAGCTGCAGGAAGCTCCAATTTGTATGCCATAGTACCAATCTTTTGCAACACCTTGTACGGACCATAATACTTTGGTGATAATTTATTATCCTTCTTAGCTTGCTTTAGGGACATTTGCTTATATGGTTGTAGCCGTAGGAATACCCAATCACCTACATCAAAACTTCTTTCACTGCGATGTTGATCTGCCTGTTGTTTCATTCTATTTTGTGCCAACACGAGGTTATCCTTTAAGAGTTGGAGGACTTGTTGTTGATGTTCGATGTGATGTTCCACTGCCTGAACCTTAGAATTTTCTCTTAAATATGATGTGATGGATGGTGGTTGATACCCATAAAGTGCCATAAATGGGGTCATTTTTTTTGCTGTATGGAAGGAAGTGTTATACCACCATTCAGCCAGAGGCAACCATTTGACCCATTGTGTCTGTTTATCAGATACAAAGCAACGAAGATATCCTTCCAAACATTTTTTTACTATCTCAGTTTGCCCATCAGATTGAGGATGATAAGATGAGCTATGAGCTAACTGAGTACCAAGACAAGAAAATAATTCTGTCCAAAAATTTCCAGTGAAAATGGGATCTCTGTCACTTACAATAATCTTTGGGTTTCCATGTAGCTTTTGAACTGTTTCCATAAATGCAGTAGAAACTGTACTGGCTTTAAATGGATGTGATAATGCACAAAAGTGTGCATACTTGGTAAGTCTGTCAACTACCACCATGATGACACTCTTTCCCTCAGACTTGGGTAAACCTGTGATAAAATCCATTGAAACCTCCTCCCAACGTTGGCTTGGAATGGATAAAGGTTGTAATAGACCCGGTGTCTTAATTGTTTCAACTTTATTTTGCTGGCAAACCAAACATTCCGCCACAAACTTTTGAATATCTGATTTAAGGCCATCCCAAAAAAATTCCTTCTTAACCCTGTGGTAAGTTTTTAAAAATCTTGAGTGCCCTCCTAAGGGAGAAGTGTGCAATTCCATAAGAATCTTTTGTTTTAGCTGGGAATTCTTACAGAGGTATAAGCGATCTTTGTACC
This sequence comes from Pinus tabuliformis, assembly GCA_031772625.1. Classification (NCBI taxonomy): domain Eukaryota; kingdom Viridiplantae; phylum Streptophyta; class Pinopsida; order Pinales; family Pinaceae; genus Pinus; species Pinus tabuliformis. The sequence continues at coordinate 318,649,686 of CM062816.1, read as the reverse complement.
ATAACGAATCATTTTTCCAGCTAAATGTATCAGAAGTACTGGAATCTTGTTGTAGCTTTCGAATAAGTGCCCACACTTCTTTGTCATTCTTCCATTCCTCCCTTGCTTCGTTTATCCAATCTGGTTGGATAATAGAAATGGCACACAACAATGCTTCCACATCCTCATCCTTTCTTGAGAGTGCATCTGCCACCACATTTTGCTTCCCTTTTGTAGATGATTTCAAAGTCATAACCCAACATCTTTGTGACCCACTTTTGTTGCTCTTCAGAGGATAATCTTTGTTCTAAAAAGTATTTAAGGCTATCATGATCCATTTTTACCTTGAAGTGTCTTCCCATTAGGTAGGGTCGCCATTTCTTAAGTGCATGGAGTATTGCCAACATTTCCTTCTCATAAATAGCTTTGCTTAAAAACTTTCCCTTGATTGGACGACTTTCAAAAGCAATGGGTCTTTCATCTTGCATTAGAACAGCACCAATTCCATTTCCTGAAGCATCACATTCCACAATAAAGGTTTTTGTGAAGTCCGGTGTAGCTAAGACCGGTGCTTGGCACATTGCCTCTTTAAGATGTTCAAAGGCCTTTGTTGCTTCCGGAGTCCATGAAAATGAATCTTTCTTCAATAATGTTGTTAGAGGTGCTGCTATTCTCCCATAATTCTTAACAAACTTGCGATAATACCCTGTCAACCCAAGAAATCCTCGCAGATGCTTTATGGATGTGGGGATTTTCCATTCCTTAATGGCTTTAATTTTGCTAGGGTCTACCTTAACTCCTTCATGAGATACAATATGACCCAAATATTCCACCTCCTGGACTCCAAAGAAACATTTGGATCTTTTTGCATATAATTGTTTCTCCTCCAATAGTTGTAGCACCCTGTCAACATGTTCAACATGATCCTTCCAAGACTTGCTGTAGATTAGTATATCATCAAAAAATACTAACACAAATTTTCTAAGGAATGGTTTGAAAATTGAATTCATCAAACCTTGAAATGTTGAAGGTGCATTGGTAAGGCCAAAAGGCATGACCAAAAATTCATAATGACCCTCATGAGTTCTAAATGCCATTTTCAGAATGTCTTCAATCTTCATTCTGATTTGATGATATCCCAAACGAAGATCCAACTTGGTGAAGTAAATTGATCCATGCAATTCATCCAGTAATTCATCAATAACAAGAATGGGGAACTTATCTTTAATAGTGAGCTTGTTGAGCTCCCTATAATCCGAACACATGCGCCATGATCCATCCTTCTTGTGCACCAATACTACTGGAGCTGAGAAAGAACTTTGACTCGGTTGAATTATACCAGCCTTTAGCATTTCTGCAACCATACGTTCAATTTCACTTTTTTGGACATAGGGATATCTGTACGGCCTGATGTTTGGAGGAACACTTCCTGGAATCAGATGAATAGCATGATCATGATCACGCATAGGTGGGAGACCCTTGGGAGTCTCAAATACCTTGGAATGATTGTCCAGGACTTTTTGGAGCTCTGGAGAAATAGATGATTCCAATGTGGAAACATCTAGCGAGCATAATTGTGCAATTACACCTCTTTGCTCCTTTTTTAGAAGCTTTGTCATACTATGAGAGCTGATTATCTTTCTTGGTTTCCCTGCAATACCCCTTAATTCAACTTTCTTTCCTTCCGTAGAAAATTTGATGAAAAGTTCTTGAAAATTAAAAGCTATTGTACCCAAGGATTGTAGCCATTGGACTCCTAGTACAACATCCACACCTCCCATTGGAATGGAAAGCATTGTGCTAGTCAATACATATTCTCCCATGGATAGCTTGATATTATGGCACTTTCCAGAGAAATTTATTGTTCCTCCATTTGCAATCATCACTTGACACTCTGGTGCTGGATATAAGAAGCAATTCAATTCTTTTGCTACCCCACAATGAATAAAATTGTGGGTGCTTCCTAAATCAATTAACACTATTACCTTTTTCTTCTTGATTTGTCCTTCTATCTTGATGGTTTGAGGAGTGGTAATTCCTGCCAATGCATTACAAGATATGGTCGGATTTATTTGTTCTTCATCTAGGCTTTGTTCCTGGAGTATATCTTCTTCTTTTGACCTTTCTTACTCCTTTTCTTCTTCCTCTTCACAATCTATGTAAAATAATTTCTTCTCAGCACACTTATGACCTTTAGTGTATTTGCTATCACAACTGTAACAAAGCCCTTTTGCTCTTTTTTCTTCCAATTGTTGTGGTGTCAACCTTATAGGTTGCAGAATACTAGTGGCAGAAACACTTCCGTCTTTATAGTTGTGAGTGGTATGCTTCTTGGTTGCCATAATTTTGCTTTCCATTTTTCTTGCTAACCTGAATGCCTTCTCTAATGAATCAGGTTCCCAAAGGCGAACATCATGTTGGATATTATCCTTTAAAGACCCTATGAACACATCAATCCTATGCTCCTCTGGAATATCTTTTACCCTTATGTTCAATTTTTGGAACTCCTCAATGTGCTCCATTACAGAACCCTTTTGTTTGAGACTTATCAATTGGCTAAAAAAAGTGTTGTTTTTTATATCTTCATAATGTGCTATCAATTCTTCCGTAAAAATTGCCCAAGTAATAAATTGTTTACGAGAACAAAGCCATTGATACCATACAAACTGATTTGGTTCCAAATATACAGTTGCCATACGTACCTTTTGTGCGTTTTTCACATTATTGAGATCGAAGAATTGCTCCATTTGTAATATCCATGTGGCGGGATCCTTGCCATCAAACTTCCTCATATCGATTTTTGGAATATGGTGATTCTTTGATCCAACATTCGCGTCTATGGAATCATGATTAACATTTCTTTTGTTCTCATCATGAGTTTCCTTTACTACCTTGTCACCATTAGTGACCCTTTCTTGTAGCAACTTCTTCAATTCTTCCATGTCTGTCTTCAAATATATCTTCAAATCTGCCATGTCTCTCTTCAAATCTGTCTTCGACTCATCCATCTTAGCTTCCATGACCTTTATCTTAGATTCCATGCCATTTACCTTAGATTCCACGCCACTTATCTTAGCTTCCACGCCATTTATCTTAGCATCTGTTAACTTTTGTGAGCGTGACATTTGTTGCACTTGTTCTTGTAATTTTGATATATCATGTAGCATTTCTTCCTCTTCTTCATGAGTCATGCTAGAGCTTTCAGGTTTTACTAGGTGTTTGAATTTTCTTTCCTCGGGGCATCAGTTACTGATAATAATGCTTTACTATGCCCTTTGAATTCCGTTAAACCAAGCTTACACAAAAATTTAAAAAAAAACTACACACCTTTTTTCACTTTATAGAAGCCTGATATTGAATCTGATGTATCTCTATAATTTCGGATCATCTAGTTCTGCAATTGCTACCTGTAGTAGCCTTCTGCGTCCTCTTTCCAATGCCACAAGTCTGAGCCAAATTGGATTCTCCAAGGAAGAGTTATGTGAAATCTCCCACAGTGACTTTCTTTTAGACTGGTTCAGTAGAGCGAACTTGTATGACATGCCACGAGTCACTGTTTCAACCTTTGAATCTGAAACACACAAACATGAAACTACAGTCCGTCCTCTTTCTGTACCTTCTGACGAAATTTCAATCCGATCCCCAGAGAGAAAGTTATGATGATTTTCCCCAGGTCACCTGTTTTGAATGTAATTCAGGAGTCTGCAAAAAGACCAACTTCCTCAGATCATATCTCCGCACATATTGCGCTAAAAGCTCTGAAATTCGGATCCAAGGTTTAGCGCGATTTATTCTCAAATGGGTTTTTTTTGCGACTTCTGAAACGTCACAGAAAAAAAGTTATAGCGAAAATGCCACGATGACCTGTTTGGAGCAGCGAAACCCTAGAATCCAAAGCTCTGATACCAAATGTTATGAAACCAACTCAAGAAAAGATAGAAAAGATAGATCAACGCCTTAGAATTCAGCCTCTTCGAGGGGGAAACCTCCTTTACATTACATAAATGAACAATTCTTGGATGATACAAATGACAAAACCTCCTTTCTATATATAAGAGTCTAAGGAGTCACAATATAATCCAGCCGACCTAACAATAATAATATAAAGCCACAAAAATAACAATACAGGGATTCTATGGGGCACAGAAATAACAATATGGGGGTAATAGGGGCACAACAATATAAATAAGGGGTATAACTACAATAGTAATGGGGTAATCACTAGTATTATAGGGACCCAACACATACTCTTCAATCTCTAATCTAGATCCCACGAGGTTTCACTTGGTAGCATCGCGATCTCCTTGAATCCGATGATTGACTGTGTCTCTGTTTTCGAGCAGCTAAATTCCTTGTTCAATGCATTCTGGATCCCCGCTATCCCCACATTCGGATGATTGCCAGAGTGATTTATATGCCATGTCAATGCACGATCCTACAACGTGCTTACCAAAGTAGTCTTTTTGATGTTATCATCCGTAACTCTGTGTGCTTCCCACACCGTCCTTACTATGAACCAAAATTGTTCTGGATATTCACTTCCTACTCCTCTGAACACAGGTAACTTGATCAAGCTTGCCATGTTAACTTCTGATTTGGTAGAGGTGTGCTCAAGTCAACCACAAACTTGTAGAGTCTTCCGATCCAATCAATCTTCACTCCCTTTCCTCGCAGGGTCCTCTTATTCCACCATTAGACACCCCTTAGGTAGATCCCGGTCCTGACAATGGAACCATTTGTGAGATCTGATAGAAGTGTGTTTTCTTTTAGATAATTTCCAACCCATAGATCCTAATCCCTAGGAAGATCCTCCATATTGAGCTATCACAACCCAAAGTTAGTGCCATGAAACTTATCCATTTCTAATCTAGACATGTTCACAATTTTATTGCAACAAGATTTCCTTCTACACAAGCTCCCATTTAAACTAATGTTAGGTAAAAAATTTATGTCCCTAACATCTTAAGGTGGTTGCAATTTGAAACTAAATGAAAGGAAGAATATGTGTGGGATACACTACCCACACCTATTAATTAGAGAAAATATGCATAAGTTAAATAAACATAGTTGTAGTGTTGCGCCTCCACAATGTCATCCTGTTTCACCCTCATTTCTATCATTTTTCCATATTTTGTAGCTTTTTACAATATTCTACAGCTCCATAACCCTACATTAATACCATTTTCACGATCATATGGGTTTATCATTATTATTTTCCAAGTCATTTATTTTAATTAATTTAAGAGAATTTATGATTAAATATTAGGAAATTATCATGTTTCCATATATATCTAAACGTGGGATGAGATTAATGATGTTGTAGACCTATTTGAAGATTATAGAAGAGCCTTATTTGGCCACTCAACCACAAATTCGAATTTCAATTTCAACTCATGAAGATTTGTGGAATATTAGTAGAAGATTTGGATCATTTACTAAGCACATTCAAAGGAGAAGAATGATGGATGTTTCATATGTGTCTCCTAAATATGTGTGAGAGGATTTGTATCTCATATTTTTATGTCACTGGTTGTAACCACAAGAGATAATTATGGATTTAGGAGAGATTTGTGGATATACATTTATGTATTAGTTATCTTAAGTTTCTGTATAAAAAGCAGTGCATCCTTCATTCAAAGGTGCTCCATCCAAGATATGAGATATTATAAAATAGAGAATAATGGAGAAGAAATGACTAGTATAATTTGTAAAGTGAGGATAGAGAGGAAGAGAGTTTAATTATTATAATATCATTGGAACTTTCTCCAAATTAATTTTATGGAATACATTATTCTTCTTTGATCTCGAAGCTTTGATAATCATTCGGTGTGCTTGGTGAGAAGTGGAGGCCGCCCATCAACCGTAGCTTGCACACCTCTTTCCTTCGTTGTAAATATTTATGTTAATTCATTTATACAAGTTTAATTTAGTTTCTTTTATGTTATTTTGATTATATGTTTTTATGTTTATTTCATTAATGTTGTTTTCTTAATATTGATTTAATTTCATTATGTTTGGAATAGATTGGCACACTAGTAATCTCACATTAGTAATCTCATAGACTACTAGATTAAATTACCTTTTGATTTCGCTTAGATTAGAATTGTTGGTTTTCGTAGAGCTAGTCTTTGAGAGATAAAGTGATTGAGAGAGGAGATTCTTAAGAGAGAATGTGTGCACTTGCTTTTTATTTGCTTTCATTATTTGCTTTGTAATTAGTTTCAAGTTACCTACATTAGATTAATCTATTCCAAGAAATAATGACCTAGTACATATAGTACACATATACTTCATCAGTTCACGAACCCAAGGTTGACAATTTAATGACAGGTATTTAACTCACAATTAGATCACCCAACATTTTTTTGTCATTGTCGGGAAGGTATACATAGGTGCTTATTTTTAAATTTTAGGCAAACTCATGATAGTTTCATTCCTTCTTATATGCACGATTAAAAGCATATTAAAATCATATAGGATGCATGAATTTCAATTCTTTTTGGGTAATGTAAGGGTCTCAATACTAATCCATTTTTGAAGCAAGAGCTCTAGACTAGCAAATGAACTAAAATGATGCTCAAGCATTTGTTGGGAAGAAAATGATATACCCCTATGAGAATCTTCTCAAGCCCTTGTGCTAGTTCTAGAGTAGCCACCAAGGATAGGGTTGCATCCTAAGAAGCAATAAAATAACAAGACATCCAATGGACTACAATTGATGAGAAGCATCCATTTGAGCCAGAAATTGAAGATTTTTTAGCATGTGTCTAGATCCTTGGTACCCTTTAGAGAATCAAGGGAAACATATAGAAGAAATTCAAGGCATGGTAACCCATGAAGAGAACCAAGAGAGAAATGACTACATTGAAGATTGGTTCCAAGTAGTTATTAGGACACAACATTCCTTCATTCTTCAACAAATCTTGTCACCAAAAGTAAAACTGGTTTCTCATATCCTAGAGGACATAGAGATATAGTTTTCAGAATTGGATATGAGCACACTAGAGATCTTGATTTGTAGATGGTTACATTGGAAATATGCATATACTTGAAGAAAAATTTTCAAATTTTTTCAGGTAGGGTATGGTAGAACAAAGGAATAAAGCCATAATTTTGTTTTTGTTTTCTGATTTCATTATGGTGCAGCAAGATCCACTTCATTCACTAACCATTGGTAAGAAGATTTATGAGGAAAATGAAAATTCATGAAAGAGGAAGAGCTAAAAATTTGAGGTCTGATTTTTTCCTACGCTTTCTAAGTTTGAAGTTTTAAAACACAAAAATAATTGTTGAATTTCAAAGTATGCTCTCTTCTTGAACCTTGTTGTGACTTGAAAGCTCAACAAGTAGGAAATAAATGGCTTTGAAAAATTTTCAGGAATGGTTTAATTTTATGACGATGTCAAAAATGCCTAAATTATTTTTCATCTTCAATCTTCAATTTAATTTTTGTCCATTTTCTAACAAAAAATTCATTCAATTTGATTTGTATCACTTAAACAAAAATATGTAGTTTTATTTAAAAATAAAATAAATAATAAATTAAAAATAAAACAAAAACAAAATACAAAATGAAAAATTTAAATTGAAGATATCTCACAAACTAGGAAATACATTTTTTGTAATTTTTGGACACAAAGTGCATAATATTCTGATGAAAAATCCCCATAAATTTCAGCTCAATCCACTTCACGGTTTTCCAGAAAATAAGTATCATCACCTTCATCCATTTCAATTATATATTGTGGTCCTTGCATTGGATCGATGTAATTTTTTTTGTGAAGAGGCATTGGGACCAGAGGAAACTTCCTACACAATTTCAGCTCAATCTGATTTGTTGTTCGTGAGAAAATCGTTTTTGAAGTTTACAAAAGATTGCCAAAACACACCATCACCTACAACCATTTCGATTATATATTGAGATATTTCCATTGGTTGGTGTTGAGTTTTTGTATGAATAAAGATAAGAACCGTAGGAATATGTAGATTTTTTTTTAGAAAAATCAAATGAATGGTTTGTGAGCAACAACCCGACGAAGTTTGTTGTAAAACACCTGTAGCAGGCTACAACAAAAACAATATTAAAAAAGTTTCGAATGCAATTCATGTCACATAATGAGTTGTGGCACAATGGTTAACATCCAATTTCTTTGTGAAAGGTCATGGATTCAAATCTCATCCACTCCACTCTTTGAGCCACCTTTTAATCACACAATCTACCAAAATATACTTTAAAAAGAAACATTTTCACTTTATTTCACAACAAACTTGGGTGGTTTAATGGTAAGTCCTTTGAGTTGTTTGGATTAGATCCCATGTTCAAATCTCACCCCCATATATTTCGTAATTTAACTATATCTTGGTAAAATTTAGGATGCCACATGGTAGCTTGTGATTTTCCCACGAAATGCACAGTCACTATCCATTCAACCTGAAACATCATCATTGATTGCCATGTCACCATTCAATACCATGGCATCATTTAAATCACCATTTCAATAGTCCACGTGGCATCTGTTAATACTTCCCCGTGACATTTTCAGATGCTGCCACATGGCACGCCTCACTGCATTTTTTCCAAAACTTCAAACAACCATAACTTTCTCATATAGTGTATGTTTTTCACGATTCAAGTGTTGTTGTAAAGGTATTGTCGAGATATACATCGTGGAATAATTTTCATCTTCATTTGAGACAATTAAAAAGGTAATTTTTTGGATTTTGTAGCAAATAGACCTCGAAACTTCCTAAAAATAGAAATAAAATTATCATATCATGTTTTTCATGCATTTACTCTAATCTATTTTTTTTAAAGCACTCAAAATAGGAATCTGGAAAGCAAGATAGTCTAAAATGTATCACTGCCGACAAGTAAAGAAGCATTTCATTTTTTCCTTGAATCTATTTCATGAAGCACTATTTGTGAATTTTTGTAGATCTTACATTTTATTGTAGATTAGTGCTAAGAAATTTTTTAAGATCAAGGACGATAACAAGACTACTTTATACATGGGTAGTTTTCAAATTTTACATTTTTCAAAGAAAAGAATATTCCAAAATAAATATTGAAGGCGGTAACTTAATCACATCCACCATGTCAATTACTACCAAAGAAGCCTTTCAAAATGCAACTAATATCATTATGAATTTATTCATTTTCCTCTTTCTAAGCTTACAGTCCATCCATGAATTTCAATCTCCCTACTACTAAATTTTGAAACTCATTTTCCGTTTACAATCTTCATACTTTCTTGCCTCATTTTCACTCACCCTTAACCCAAAAATAAATTCATTCAACTCCTTTACAATGTTGAGTCACCCCATTTTCCTCTTCCTTTTTGTCAAATAAACCTTGCTTCATAATGAAAATATTTCATCTATGGTCCTTCAAATTATTATTTTATACTCAAGTTGGATGATGGAGGATTCATTAAGGCATCCCTTCTAACACGCTTTGACCCATTGACTATAACATGCCATCTGGGATCAAGTGTAGAGATCTTTTTAGTACCTTGAGGCTTGCTTGCCTTAATGGAAAGTTCTCTCACAATTAAACAATGAGAATACATCAATGTCCCCAGTTTTTCAGATCTTCTCAGTGACCCGACTATGACACATCTACTCGTATCAAGTAAGATGTACTTAGACATCTTGACTTTCATTGACATTAATAGTGAGTAGTCTCATGTTGGTTAATGACATTTGTTAATGGTTGGTAATCTAACAATTTCTTTCTATGTTGGACATGAACACATATATTCACGTATATAAGTATTATGCCACTGAGTGGGAATGAATGAAGACTATATGATTTCAGTAACATGCAACAATGTTGTAATAATCGATTTTCAACTCCAGCATTCAACAACAGTAGCATTGTCCTAGCAATAAATATTCCAATTTCAGATCAGATTCATCCTCTATTCATACAACTAATATAAAGAAGAAGCATATCATATTTGTTTCACATGACTTTCCATGATCCAACAACAACAACCACACTCTTTCATATATATAGCTTGTCCACTTTTTAGGTAGCTGAAGGTATGTTGTTTTCTAATCTTTAATCATGTAATTTCCTAAATACTGAAAATATGATTTTAGAAAATCCCTCACCATATTTATATTCCCTTTCTCATTTTCCAAAAACTAAAAATATATTTAGTTGGGGGGAGGGGAAATATCCATTTTTTTTTCCATATTACATATTCCTCATACATTGTTGACCAACATATATTTCCCAACCAATTATTATTGCATTTTGAGTCCAAAAGTTTATATGTTTTGCAATTATCAATTGATAAGCACATTAATGGCTGGCAACCACTATGGGGCCTTAAAAATGAATTCTCAATATGTTAAAGTATTTCAATGCAACAAAAATAAGAAATAAATTGTTACACAAGAACCAATACTCGTAAATTTTTGGTTGTCACACAAGAATCAACCATAAAAGAATATGATCCAATCAAATGTCTTTCAAAGTACACTTTGCAAAGATAATAAAGCTATCAAAATTATCTGATTATGTAAAGTTAAAAGAGAAGCAATACAAAGCCAAAGTTCATATAGAAGAAAAACATTTCAAGAAGATCAAGCTATGATTAAAGGAATCAATGCAAAGTTTCATGAAGACATGCAACATCTTCAGTTGGGGGAAATGTTGGGCCTCCAAAATGTCATCCTCTTTCACCCTGATTTTTATCATTTTACCATATTCTATAGCTCTTTACAATATTCTACACCTCCATAACCATACATTAATACCATTTGCATGATCATATGGGTTTATAAATATTATTTTCCAAGTAATTTATTTTAAGTATTTTAAGAAAATTTATTATTAAATATTACAAAATTAGCATGGTTTCATATATATCTAAAAGTGGGATGAATTTTCTGATGTTGTAGTCCTATTTGAAGATTCTAGAAGAGTCTTATTTGGCCACTCAACGTCAAATTCGAAATTCAATTTCAACTCATGAAGATTTGTGGAATATTTGTAGAATATTTAGATCATTGACTAAGCACATTCAAAGGGGAAGAATCATGGATGTTTTTATGTGTCTCCTAAAGATGCATGAGAGGATTTGTATCTCATATTTTTATGTAATTGGTAGTAACCACAAGAGATAATTTTGGATTTAGGAGAGATTTGTGGATCTACATTTATTGATTAGTTATCATAAGTTTTCGTATAAATAAGAGTGCATCCTTCATTCAAAGGTATTCCATCCAAGATATGATATATTATATAATAGAGAATAATGGAGAAGAAAATATTAATATAATTTGTAAAGTGAGGATAGAGAGGAAGAGAGTTTACTTATTGTAATATCTTTGGAACTTTCTCCAACTTCGTTTTATGGAATACATGTTGCTTCTTTGATTTCAAAGCATTGATAATCATTCAGTGTGCTTACTTAGGAGTCGAGGGCCCCCATCAACTATAGCTTGCGTACCTCTTTCCTTTGTTGTAAATATTTATGTTATTTCATTTATGCAAGTTTAGTTTAGCTTCTTTTATGATATTTTGATTATATGTTTTTATGTTTATTTCATTAATCTTGTTTTGTTAAAATTGATTTAATTTCCTTATGTTTGGATCAGATTGGCACACTAGTTTAATCTCACATTAGTAATACCATAGAGTACTAGATTAAATTATTTTTTCATTTCATAGCTTAGATAAGAATTATTGGTTTTTGTAGAGCTAGTCTTTGAGAGGGAAAGTGATCGAGAGAGAACATTCTTGAGAGAGAAAGTGTGCACTTGATTTTCATTTGATTTCATTATTTATTTTGTAAGTAGTATTAAGTTTCTTGCATTAGATTAATCTATTATGAGAAATCATCGCCTAGTACATATAGTACACGTATACTTCATCGGTTCATGAACCCCGGGTTGACATTTTAATGATAAGGATTTAACTAATAATTAGATCACCCAACATGTAGCAATCAACAACATGAAACCATACAATTATTAAACAAAAATTTCTTTGGAAAAACCTTCTAGGAGAAAACCCCTTTCTGAAGTGCAGTCAATGTAATATGAATGAACGAAATTGTTACAATACATTACAAATTCTTTGTTCTCTCAACAACATTGTTCAATGTATCATAAGGATTCTAACTATATTTCAGTATCATGACAATAAGTTGAAAGTCCCACTCTATTTTACTCCAACCCTAGCGCTTAATATATAGGCATGACAAAGCCATAAACTATTTATGGTTTTCTGATTATATAAGATGGAAAACAATAGAAATTAATTAACCAACTATTTTAGATTACCATTAATTTCCTGTTAATGATGTTCATTTATTCTCTACCACCACCTAGTAGTTATTCCCAACCACTACTCTATGTTATTCCCCCTATAACTCAACATTTTTCCCTACTCCACTACATGATTTCCAAGCATGCAACACACATACCCAATAGAATGAAATTTTTTAGGAATTTTTTCATCTACCATGTTTGATCTCATTGTAATTAGCAAAGGTGGTGGAGTGCCTATTGAATAAAAAGTGGTTGTCATACCCAAAATTTAGGCAAGATTAGTGGAATATAGTATATCCAATTTCGAAGGATGATTCCTCATTATTCAAGTAGTGTTGTCACTCCTAATCATTATAATTTCCTACTTGAAAACCATTCCTGTCCCATCACAAGGAGGGAAATCAAGTGTTTATGGAGATGCCCACATGTAGCGTGTTTGGTGAGATTCTTATATGACAAGTTTTTAAAGAATAGTTTGCCTGTGAATTGTTTAATGAAATGCACTACATCCAACAGTCTCTTGTGGCTAGATTTATGCAAGAGTATTTTATTATTTAGAAAGAGTTCAAATAATAGTAAGACTTTTATAGGGGAACCCTTAATCCTATGACTAAACCACTTCAAGCATGTTGTACATATCAAGTGAAAAGTATAGCTCATCCATGGATTCTTGTGAAGTAACAAATATTGTTTGAAGGTAAAAAAATTCATTACCATTTTTTGTTGTCTAAATATAACATTAGAGAAAATGCAAATCGCCCTTTGGTTTTCCATTGTCATAGATAACTTGTAGTTAATGGAGGGCCTTAAAAAGCTATTTATTTCAAGGCTACAATTAGAAAAAAATTCATGATTCATTTTCTCTAAACCCTCCTCTATCTAGTGTCTATATTATAGAGAATCTAAAGAAACACCAAAGATGGAAGTGTCTATCCAAGATGTTACAAACCAGGTTTCATTTTTATAAATTCCTTTTGTTAATTTAGATATTCAATGGTTTACAAGCTTATACATCAAAACTATGATAATATATTTATTTGACTTGGATAAAGCATCATGGGGTCTATATTTATGTTGCCCTACTTTTGGATTTATACTAATGCAAACTCCTAAATATTCAATAAATTATTTTTGCTATTTTTCTTTAGAAATGTTTGATCATAAGTAAAATAGGCTTTTATATGGCTTCTCTCCTTTCTCTCCAACACTACCCACTCTTCATCTTTCATACCATTGAGTTTGGTTTTAGAAATTTTTCAACCCATGTCCCCATCTATAGGAAGATCCTCCATGTTGATATCTCACAACCTAAAGGTAGTGCCATTGGACTTATCCATTTATAATCTAGACATGATCATAATTTCCTTGCAACAATATTTCCTTCTACACAAGCTCCCGCTTAAACCAATATTAGGTTAGAAATTATTGTCCCTAACATCTTGGATATCAGGTGGTTGGTATTTGACACTAAATGAAAGGAAGTAGAGGTGTGAAATACACTTCCAAGAATGTGCATAAATTAAATAAAAATATTTTTATTAATAAACAACATGAAACCATACAACCATTAGAAAAAAATTATCCTGGAAAAACCCTTCTAGGAGAAAGCCCCCCCTCTAAAGTGCACGCAATGTAAGATTCATAAAATAAATGGTTATAATACATTACCAAGTCTTTGTGCTCTTAACAAGGCTCTTCAATGGTAGAATGAGGATTCCAAAGAATTTTCAACAACATGAAAAAAAATTGAAAGTCACACTCTATTCTACTCCAATCTTAGCACTTAATAAATAGGCATGAAAAAACCATAAACTATTTATGGTTTTCCAATTTTGTAATTGGAAGCCATTAACAATTAATTATCCAACCATTGTAGCTTACCATTAATTTCGTGTTAGTGATATGTTTTTATTCTCTACCACTACTTAGTAGATATTACCAACAACTACTCCAAATTTATTCCCTATTATAGCTCAACATTTTTTCCCTAGTCCACTACATGATTTCCAAGTGTGTGACACAATTGTCCCAATAGAATGCAAAATTTTAGGCATTATTTTATGTACCATGGTTGATCCTATTGTAATTGGGAAGTTGGTGGAGTACCTACGAAAGAACAATTCGGTGTCACACCTAAAACTTGGGCAAGATTCTTGGAAATATGGTATATACAATTTCCAAGGATGATTCCTCATTATTTCAAGTAGTGTTGTCACTCTTGATAATTAGAATGTCCTACTTGAGAACCATTTCTCTCCCATCACAAGGACATAAATCAAGTGTTTATAGAGATTTTTACATGCAAATTGTATTATGAAATCTGTAGATGACAAGTTTTCAAATAATAGCATGCATGTGAAGTGTTTGATGAAATGCACTACATCCAACACTATCTTGTGGTACCTTTATGCAAGAGTATTTGGTAATTTAGCAAGTTTACCAATCATGGTAACTCTTTTATAGGGGAAACCTTGATCCTATGGATAAAATACTTCAATTATATGGTCTATATCAAGTGCAAAGTATATCTCATCCACTAATCCATTTGAAGAAAAAAATATTGTTTAAAGGTAAACAAATTGATTAGCATTATTTGTTTTCTATATATAACATTAGCAAAGATTAAGATTTCACTTTGGTTCTCTATTTTCATATAGGAGTAGTGGGAAATGGAGGACCTTAAAAACCCACTCATTTCAAGGATGCAATTAGAAACACATTTTCTCATTCATTTTCTCTAAAGCCTCATATATCTATTTTCTATATTATAGAAAAATCTAAAGAAGTCCCAAACCTAGAAGTGTCTATCCAAGATGTTACCAAAAAAGGTTTCATTTTATAAATTACTTTTGTTAATTTTCATATTCAAACATTTACAAGATTATACATCAAACCTATACCAATAGATTTATTTGACTTAGATAATGCATTACGAGGTCTAGATATATGTTTACCTAGCTTTGGAGGAGATGGAGTATTTTTGTTAATCCATGGGTCTCGAAGTTTTACCATTCAATTGCATCTATAGACAAAATGGAAGTTTGGGACCACCTCCCAAATTTTCCACTTTAATTTTTCCATATATAGGTATCTAAAGATATCTAAAGTATATTGGATAGTTACATAAAGGTAAATATTGAGAGGACTAATATGGGTTTTCACACATATGCAAGAATCTATGTAAATATCGACATCATCCAAGTCCTGCTAAAAGAATTTCCCTTTAAGAGGGAAAATTTAACATGGCCCTGTTGATAGAGGGAAATGTTCCCCTAGGGCTTTTTGGGTTGAAACCCTAGCAGACTGAAAGTTATCTATTCAAAGAAACATACATTCATACAACCATTATGCTATTATAAGCAAATTCTATGATAAGGGTATGTACCTTTGGTCCTACGTTTGAGAAGGCCTTTAGGGTGCAAACCCTTCTTGGATTTCCCTTCTTCTCTTTTGTCCTGCAAAACAACCAATTCAAAGAATACAGTAGTACATGGATAAAAACTTATAAAGAAACCATCTTCATGTTATAAAGAAAGGTAGTTAGTAATGAAATCCAAACAAACATTTACATATGAATTCTAAACATGAATATCATTAACATAAAGAAGATTCATTTCGGGAACCAAGACATGTGTTTCTTTAATTATAGACAAATAAAGTACATAAAAAGGAATATTTTCACCTGAGTCACCTTTAGCAGGCTCCAAGCAAAGCTTCCTTCCGGATCCGTTCTAGCCTCAAGCCTCTAACAAAACTCCTTCCATGACTCTCTCCATGATGTCATAAATGGTGGATGAACATCAACACACAAGGAAACAAAGGTTTTCTGTACAAAATGGGGGAAGTGCAGAAGGCACAAGGGACTTCAGACCTGGTCAAGGGAAAAACCTCAGCATAATAACCTTTCTCTCTCTTCTCTCCTCCCTTAGGCCTTCCGTTTGAGGTCTTTTTATACCATCTCCAAAGTAGTTTTTTAGTTAGGATTTGGTTGGGAACAGTTGGGCCATAGACACTAACAGGTGATCAGCAGGTAAAACCTGCGATCTCCGCCCGAAAATAAGGAGTTTTATATTTTTTTAAGTGTTTTAAAACATACATGCGGGTTGGCTATACACATACCCGCGTATACACGCGTTTAACTTAGGGCAATGTCGCGTATAAGGGATTAAACACTGTTTTTTAAATTTTAGGACCAGGTCTGGAAGGAGGGGTTGCCCTAGGCCATGAGTACAGCATCACAAACCATAAGAGTGAGATTTGGAGCTATAACACCTGTGTTTTGCATTATGGGAATACACATTTTGAATGTTAGAGATGTCAAAAACAGGTCATCTTCAAGAATGTTCTCCTCAAGTGGACACATACTCGAAAAGGAACAAATGATACAAGCATTAAGTACAAAGCTATGAGTCATGGCAGAAATCATACTCAATGGTTCAAGTGATTAACATGTAGTTTCATAGAAGGATTATATTTCCTATCCAGAAATGCCAAATAAAGCATAATATCTTCCCTCAAATGATAGAGAATAAGACAATAATACTTATTTTTCCTCCTCATGGGTGGTAGTTGTACATGCTACCCCTGACACAGGAATTCAAAGACTTCATGAATCTAACACCAATGATTTTGATAAGGAATGGAAATAAATAGGGATCTTAACCATTTGAATTCTGAAATATATTTAATCATGCTGAAACCTTCTTCAAGGTGATGACATGATTTTAAAAAGAAGAAAGAGAGGAAAGGAGATAGTCTAAAATTAGTTTTCAATGGGAGAAAACCAAAAAAGGATACATTAAATTTTCAGTGTAGTATGCAAACGACAAATTTAATTTCCATTCAATGAAAGGAAAAATTTACAAACTAGTGGAGTAATATAAATTAAATGGTTGGTAAATTACAATAGGGATCAATTTATGATAGGCATAAAGATAGTTACCCCATAATACATCTCATATTTCCAAGATTAAACAAATCACAAAATTAAAAAAAAAAATATAATTGTTTTTTAAATTATTATTATTAATAATTATAAAAATAATTAATGTATTAAATTTAAACATATATATTTTTTAAAAACATGGAACAAAATTATTAACCATGGAGATTTATGCCACTTTACCATGAGGATTCTTAGTTTGTAAATAGGTTTTGTTACAATAGTATGACTTGTCACTACCACATGTCCAAAAACCATACCTCATTTCACATACATATAGACACACACACACACACACGCACACAAATATATAAAAGAAATCTCAGTGTGAAAAATACACTAAAGATATTTATAGAGTTAAATGAATCTAACTTAATCCAAAGTAGACACTTCAATAGATGTAATAAATTATTATTTTTTTATCCAAAATTTCTTATTCATTTCAAAATTATACTATGACATGATGATAAAAATAATAATCTAATTTTAATATAATACTACCCATATTTACATAACACAATTATAGTGATCAAGTATTTTAAAATCTATTATTTCCCCGAAGGCATATATATTTCAATTTCCGTGTGGATGAAGGTTTGTTGACTTTTGAAATCAATGGAAAGGATTTAATGTGTAAGGAATATACTTTCATCTGAAAGCTTATCTAGGGCTTGGATTTTTGTTTAGCAGTGGATCCTTCAGTTGTTAGTAATGTGGAAAATAAGGAAATTGAAGCGGATAGGGAAATAAAGTGATGTAACAAATTTAGTTGGATCTGAAAGGTGGGCGCTCGGGCTTCTTCTCCAAATGCAACCTAGGAATTATTCAATGAATTGGGAAACTTGGTAGAGATTGGGGATGCCACCATTAATAGTACTGTCTCCAAGAAAAATATTATAGATTGCATGAAAATAGTTCAATTGGAAGCAAAAGTATAAATGATCAAAGAAGTGCTTTAGTGGGCTCAAAAGTTTGGTTTTCCATTCTAATAGTTGTAGGACCATCATCATCAATTGTACCAACTGAAATGCACAATTCCCAAGAGTAGAAAATATCCTCAAGAGACCCTCGCACTTCAAAAATTGAAGAAATACCTTTTGGGGATGCTCAAAGAGGCTAGTTTCCTCATTTTCTATGTTTCTTAGAATTGTTTTTGGTTATCATCAAAATAATTTAACACCAAGTGGTATTCGAAGGTTGCATGTAGACTAGTTTAGTCCTAGGGTTAAGCTAGACTAACCAGTAACCTGGGGACTTGCTTGGGTTCAATGCAACCTCGAACTAGTTTATGGGGTTGAATAATAAGACCAAAACCTTGTATACCCTGGGGAGGATGAAGCATAAATATGAATCTTATAAATGAATTGTGAACCTAGTGAAGACAAGAAATAAAATACAATGGACATAATAGTGGTTGTACCAAATACAAAACAAAACAAGCAAATGAAAACTAAAGTTGTCAGTAATATATCCAAAATATCCACATAGAACTAATTATTGAAACAAAACCAGGACATAAAACCATTTTCGACGGTGAAACCCTCATTCACAGGAATTAAAAAATGGATCTACAACACGAGTGCTTCAGGGGACATAGAAAGCTTCCTAGAGACAACCTTTGGGGATCCAATCCATAGGGCTATAATAGAATCCTAAGTAATAATGTCCTGTCAGAGGTATGGAAGATTGAAGAGGTGGAATTGTAGAAACAATGGAGCGCAAAAGAAGGTTTTCAGGCCATATACCTCATGGGCACATTTGTATTCAAAATCTCAAGAAAATATGGGCATATTATAGGTACTTAAGTAAATATGTAACTAGCACAGGTACTATTGCTACTTGGTAACAAATATACAATCACGAATAAGGGGAGAAACTGATAGCTTGACTACAGTATTTCAAATGGAGAAAAACATACATGAAGTGATAAACATAAGAGGAAACATACTACGCATTGATCTACCTAGAATCACCAGAATAGTTTCATTAATACTTGAAGGGTTCCAATAAACAATCAATTACATTCAACATGTGTATCATTCAAGTCCCTCATGAACAAGCATTTAGAACCAAAAATGGAACCATAGAATTTGGACCACTATGGGTGCAAAATTTTGGAACCTCTTTTAAGTGTTTCTCCCTCTTATTTATACAGAGAAGGGGGCTTTGAATCAATAGCTTACAAAAATATCTTTTCCTGAGCTCCAGCTGTCTCATGGACTAGTTTTCTTAGTGTGCAAGGCTCTGCTACCCAAAAAATGATTACAATCGGGATTTGATGCCTTCTTAAAAATAAATAGAAATTACGGAATAATTGGGAAAAAAGAAAACTAAAAGATGATGGAAGTAAGTATCCCTCTGTTGTTCCTATGAAAACCCCCAGTCAGGTCACTTTTATGTCATCGTCCATCCCTGTATCTGCTCGGCTGGTCCCGTCGCTTCTGCCCTTACTGCTCGGATCGTCTGTTCTTGAAAACTAGGAGTAGTCAGCTTATCGGTTTAATACCATAGTACAAATGCAAAGGGTGCTGTTAGGACTCCAGGAAACTTTCCTAGGTTGCAGCTTGGAGATGCTTGGTAACATATAATCTTCAATATTATTCTTAGAGCTATTGGAATGGATGATGATTTGGATCAAGTCAGATAACCATTTCGGCTCTATTCTTACTCAAGACATGCATGAACACTCTCACCAATACAAGGCTTTAGACCACTAATGCTCAATAATTTATAAATTTAATGGATAGATGGAGAATACTGACTGTACTAGAAGAATGAATACATAAACACATATGAATGGCCAACTACAAGAAGTAAATGAGACTTGCAAATCTAATTTATAAATGCAGAGATAAGATGACATTTATCTGGCATTAGACACAATAGAAAACCTGAATAACCTATTCAAGTGTAAGCATAGAAAAACAAAGAGAATGGACATTGAACATATAATAGCAAAAGAATCTTATATTGCTAGAATGAAGATGAGAAGCTTGAAGGAACAGAGGAGGAATAATCTCTAGAAGTTTAACCCTTGTTACATCTAGTTTTCAGCCTTTTGTAGGCCTTTCACAATGCTCCTGAGTTCTCAAACGCTCAGAGCCTTAATATGTCTGATATGTCTTGTTAACTGATTGATTCTCTGAAGAGGCAAACATGGCTTAGATATTTTTTCCTTCTGACAGAGTAATAGCCATCTTCAGGTAGTTTGATGTGCTGTTTGGGAGCTCCCTCATGCGAGAGATGCTCCATGATCACTTGTTTGTTTTGGATAAGCTGCATTGTCGATGCCTCATGACAGATTCTGTTTTGGGCTGTGTTGTGTTGTAGATGCCCATGATATTTCTGTTTCGGGCTAGCTGCGCTGTCTACTCCATGATTTCTATTGTTATGGTTGAGTTGGGTGTGCTGTGTTGTGTTGTGCCCTTTCAAATGTTTAGTAATGGATGCGTTCTATTAACACAGAGCATCCCTACCATACTATTTTTGTTTTAAACAGAAAACACATGAATATTGAGAAATCCCACCCCTCTGTGTCCTTTTCAGACTTCAAATTCCTAAAAAATGGGATATATATCTATCGGGTCCGCCTTTGGGGTGATATCACATCTCCATCGTTGATCTGAGAGTTCTAGATCCAACAGCGGTGATCCGTTTCGAGCGCGTCTTTTGTACTGGAGTTAACTACCCGATGAGGGTGGTTTTCTCTCTCCTCATCCTGGACACGTGGAGGCCGTTGTATGGCATCGGGAAAAGCTTGGCCTAAACCTCTTATCACCTTTGGCTCTCCTGAAATCCTGGTGGTTTTGTCATTTTCCCTTTATATTGGAAATATGTTGAAACATTGGAAATTAAGAAAAAACGGGCTTGGCGGACCTGAATTTTTTTATATATTTCACTTCTTGGACCCTTTCTGGTATGGGACTCATCGCTATCGGTGCTGCCCTATGTTCCTTTGTATTTTGTTATATAACGATAATACACAAAATTTCGTTGAAACCAGCCCACCCGCCAACCTAAAAATTTATCAAATTGTGTATATAATATCGTCAGGTCCGGCTTATCGGGTCACACACATGCATGTGCCTAGGCCCTGCCCCATGGTATAGTGTCGATGTGATATAGCGATGTGATAATCGCAATCACTAATCACTCAATGCCTGGGCCTTTATTTAAATCTCCTATACCTCGCCGATGCGACCCGCCAATCCAATTATTGGCGATCGTTGATCGGCAATGTCATGTGCCCAACTTTAAGTTGTCCTTTCTACTCGGCCGATTGTGATTAGCCACTTAAATCTAGGCCGTTGATCAGCCAGATCTAACGGCTACTGTTCATTCCTCTATTTAATCTTGCGGTTGTGCGTTTTTCATGGTTTTCAAGCATATTTGCCTCCCGATAGTGTATTTCTGCCCTTCCAAGGGCTCTCCTCTTGTGTTGATTTTGACCCTTGGATGATTTTGAGCAAATGCTGGAGACTTAAAGAGAATATATGGATCCAATTTTGGGCCTTTTGTTAGCGAGGCTAACATTGGCTCCTCCTGGGGATGAAATCCTCCCTATGAGGTTTCAAGGATCTCAGATCAATGCCTTTCCTGTAAAACAAAAATTAAATCCTCCTTCTAGTGTTCCATCGGGCATGGAATCTATTTTGTAATGAAATAAAAATTGGAAAAACATATTTACAATGACAAGGCTTTAAAGCCTTAAACGAAATAAAGTTTCAAGATCTACCCATTTACTGGGCTACCAAAAGTATCTCCTCCTTCTAGACTGTGCAGGATGAATGTATTGTTCTTCTAAATTTGAGCGATGACAAACGGAACTATCCATAAGGTGTCAAACTTGCCATGATTACCTTTCTTTTCCTTAAATGCATCCCATTTAAGTACCCAATCACCAACTTGAAAATTGTCCACTTTTGCCTTCTTGTCAAAGGCTTCTTTGATTTTCTTCTGATGAGCCTTTGACTTCTCAACCAGATGCTCTCTGATATGTTGTAGTTCCACTAGGTTATTCATTCTTCCTACCATGTCATTCTCTTCATCTTGTTCTTCTTGCAAGAATTTAGCCACAAGGAGAATCAGCTGGATAGGGAAAACAACATCAGCACCATAAACCAGTTTAAATGGAGAATTCTTTATGGAATTTTTGCTGGTAACTCTGTCAGCCGATAGTCAAAACTTCGACTTGGAATCCCAGCTCTTTTTGTTGTCCTATAACAGTTTTTTTATTACCCTTACCAGACTCTTGTTAGATGATTCTACCAGGCCATTGCGTTGAGGATAATATGAGGTAGAATGCACCACTTGAATGCTCAAGGATTCAGTCATGTCCACCAATTCTTTTTCCTTGAAAGCTACTCCATTATCAGTGACTAGTATGGTTGGGCAACGAAATCTAGTTAAAATATTCTCATTCAAGAATTTTATGACAACTTGATGATTGGCATTCTTAGTGGGTATAGCCTCAATCCACTTGGTGAAATAATCAGTGGCTACTAAGATCCATTTGTGTTGGCCACTGGAATGAGGGTTGATCTCACCTATAAAGTCTAAGCCCCACTACTAGAAGGGACCATTGACATGTACTGGCTTCAAGGGCAGAGATTTTAGCTGTTGTCTTCCTGCAAACCTCTGACACTTGTCACATGCTTTCACAAAAGAAAACACATTAGAGAAAAGAGTAGGTCAATAATATCCAGCCCTCAAGATTTTGTGTGTTGTGGTTTTCCAATAATGATGCCATTCGCAGATGCTGGAATGGAGCTGGTGTATGACTTCCACAGCTTGTTTTTTATCTAGACATATTAATAGGATTCCCGATGGGTCTTTCTGATAAAGAAGATTTTTATTTATGCAGAATTTGGCTGATCTGAGTTTAATGGCCCTGGCTTGACTTAAGCTAAGCCCTGGAGGGACTTCTAGCTTTTGCAAAAATTGAACTATGTTGGAATACCATTCACAGGTGGTTAGATTTTCAACCAGAGACTGATTCTGCTTTTATTTTTCTACTGCTCCCTCTGTCTGCTCATCATATGAATTTAGACCCATACAATTTATATCTAACAAGCTGCAATTTTCTTCAGCCATAAGTTTAGCCAAGCCCTTGCCTTTGACAAGCTTAGTGGGCTTCACCTCTATGTTAAACTCTATGAATTTTGCAATCCATTTAGCTCTCATTCCATCAATATCTGGCTGAGTTAAGACATATTTTACTGAGGTTGAAGGTACATATGCAA
This sequence comes from Pinus tabuliformis, assembly GCA_031772625.1. Taxonomy (NCBI): domain Eukaryota; kingdom Viridiplantae; phylum Streptophyta; class Pinopsida; order Pinales; family Pinaceae; genus Pinus; species Pinus tabuliformis. The sequence goes on along the minus strand of CM062816.1, from coordinate 318,626,238 downwards.
CTACTTTTGAATGTAGAATATCAATTTTGAATGCCTTTAAATATTTTATGAGAGCATAAGCTTGTTTTTCAATAAAGTCATACCTTAGTTCAGCATCCCTTAAAGTTTTGATGAAAAAGGCCATGGGGTGCTCCATGCCTTCATCATTTTTCTACAACAGAACTGTTGCGAGTGTATCATAAGAGGCAAAAGAGAAGATACAAAACTCCTTAGTGTAATCTGGGCTGATTAGAGTGGGAGCTTCCATGATAGCTTGCTTGATGGCTTCAAAAGAGCTTCTTGAAGCATCTGTCCATTTTATTTCTGATCCTTTCTTCAGCATGGAAGTGACATGCTTTACAAGCTCTACAATGTTTGGAATGAACCTCCTTACAAAGTTAATATTACCTAGGAAGGATTGAATGTCCCTTTTTGACCTTGGGATGGACAATGTCTGAATGGATTGAACCCTTGCTGGATCAATCTTCACACCTTCAGCATAAACAATATGTCCCAAAAGTTTGCCTTCTTCTAGAGCAAACTGTGACTTCTTTGGGTTCACTAAAATTCCAAACTCTCTGCACTTTAGGAAGAACTTCTTCAAATGTTGTAAATGGTCTTTGTGGCTGCTGGAGAAGACTATTATGTCATCAAGGTAAATAAGGACAAACTTGTCCTTCTCTCCTACAAAGGCTATGTCCATGGTTCTATGAAAAGTAGCCCCAACATTCATCAGTCTGAAAGGCATCTTGGAGTACATGAAAGTGCCCCAAGGAGTAGTGAAGGCGGTCTTTTCCTGATCTTATAGATGTACGGAAACCTGATTGTAACCTAAAAATCCATCTAAGAAAGACATGACTATGGCCCCTGAAACTCTTTGCAGCAAGTGTTCCATCTTAGGCAGGGGGTAGTTATCTTTTTTAGAGCACTTGTTCAGATTTTTGAAGTCAACTAAAAGCCTGATTTCTCCATTTTTCTTTCTTGCTACCACAAGGTTAGCTATCCATTTTGAATACCTTAGGGGAACTATGATTTTGGCATCCAACAACTTCTTGATCTCTTTCTCAAGCAAAGGCAATAAGAGAGGGTTGATAGGTCTTAATTTCTGCTTAAAAGGGGTAGTGTTCTTTTCCAGTGGAATGTTGTGCTGAATGACGTTTGTATAATAGGTTTTAAGATCACTGTATTCCCAGGAAAAAAATATCAGTGAATTGCTTCATGAGGGTGCAATACTCCAAACTCTCTGCACTTTAGGAAGAACTTCTTCAAATGTTGTAAATGGTCTTTGTGGCTGCTGGAGAAGACTGTTATGTCATCAAGGTAAATAAGGACAAACTTTTCCTTCTCTCCTACAAAGGCTATGTCCATGGTTCTGTGAAAAGTAGCCCCAACATTCATCTGTCTGAAAGGCATCTTGGAGTACATGAAAGTGCCCCAAGGAGTAGTGAAGGTGGTCTTTTCCTGATCTTATAGATGTACGGAAACCTGATTGTAACCTGAAAATCCATCTAAGAAAGACATGACTATGGCCCCTGAAACTCTTCACAGCAAGTGTTCCATCTTAGGCAGGGGGTAGTTATCTTTTTTAGAGCACTTGTTCAGATTTTTGAAGTCAACTAAAAGCCTGATTTCTCCATTTTTCTTTCTTGCTACCACAAGGTTAGCTATCCATTTTGAATACCTTAGGGGAACTATGATTTTGGCATCCAACAACTTCTTGATCTCTTTCTCGAGCAAAGGCAATAAGAGAGGGTTGATAGGTCTTAATTTCTGCTTAAAAGGGGTAGTGTTCTTTTCTAGTGGAATGTTGTGCTGAATGACGTTTGTATCATAGGTTTTAAGATCACTGTATTCCAAGGAAAAAAATATCAACGAATTGCTTCATGAGGGTGCAATACTCAGAATTCTGGGCAAAAGACAAATGAGTGGACAAATTGATGTATTTCGGATGGGCTAGGCTCCCTATATTATGTTTACAAATAGCAGACTCATTTTCTGTTTTGGCAGGTTTATAAGGCACATCGTTATGGTCAAACAATTTCTCTAGTGGCACCAATCCTTTGGTATATGATTACTAGGTAGCTGAATGATGCTTCCTTGGCCAACCTTGTTTTTTAGCTTGGACTAGCCGCATTCTTCCATGGTTTCATGTTCTTGGTCGATGTGCATTTCAAAAAATTCCTCAACGACTTGTAAAAACCTATTAATTTACTTATTGTCTTCAAAAACTCTCCAATATTTGACATTGTCAGGTAGAGACGGTCTATATTTTACCTGAACTTCATATGTCAATTTAGGAGGCAAAGGAGGAATAAACGTGCTAGCAAACATAGCAAGGGAGTCGGCAAGCTGGTTCTTCATTCTTGGAATATAAGAAATGCTGAAATTATTAAAAGAATGCTTGAGCCTCCATACCTCATCTCTGTATGCTTTCAGCCTTGGATTATTTTCTTGGAACATTTTATTGACTTGCTGAATGATGAGGTCTGCATCTCCAAACACTTTTAGGCCTTTGATACCCATTTCTTTAGCAATGCTTAAGCCCAAAATCAAAGATTCATATTCTGCAATGTTATTTGAGACCTGAAAGGTCAGTTTGAAAGATAAATGAATGTATTCCTGTGTGGGGGACACAAGGACTACACCTGCCCCAACAGCTTCCTTAGAGCAAGCGTCATCAAAGAACATGTCCCAAATCTGTGGGCCTTCTTCTTCAGCGATTTGGCAAACTGGTTTTTTAAGCTGCGTGGAGGCCAACTGGGACTCTTCTATATGAAGAATACATGCTCCAAAATCAGTTTCAACAACATAGATGGGATGATTAGTAGGGTTCTTATCATCGTTGATGATATAAGCCAGCTGCACCTCTCTGTATAATCTCTTCCTCTCACCTCGAAAAACTGGGACAGTAGCATAAGACATATCATTTTGTAATGATCCACCTAATCTCTTACTCCAACCTCTAGAAAGTAACATTCCAAACTTGGGGGGTACATCTGCTACCACAATATCCATCATCATGCTTTTCATAGGCAGCTGAGACAAAGTGATGGCTAGGTCCTTGATTAACCCCAAGAATTTCACTTTTCTAGAGTAAAAAAAAAACAGGCCATGATAAGGCTTGGTGATGTCCTGACCTAACTCATCGATGATAGCATTGGGCATTAGATTATGGCTAGCTCCAGTGTCCAAAAGGCAGATGTGAAGGATTTTTTCCTGAATAGTCAGGGAGACATAGAATGGTGGGGAGTTGTCTTCACAATTTTCAATCATTGCACTAAGAATAACAAATGGCTTGTCATCTTGTAGATCTACATAGTCAGTGGAGGCTTGGATGGCTTTAGGCTCAAGGGCCTCGAGGATGGATCTTTTGAAGGACTCATTCTTCACTAGTTCAATCAGAGGCATAGGTATTCTTAGCTTCTGAATTTTTGAATGAAAAATGAAAGGAGATGGAGACTTGTCAAGGCCTCTTTCCTCATGAGCTCGAGCTTTGTCAGTGGAGTGTTCTCCTTCCTTAAGGAGTGAATGTATGGTGTTGCCCTACCTTAAGGGTTGATCAATAAAGAATCATTTCTATCTATTTTGATCTTACTATTTCTTGGGTTTATTTATATTATCTTATATTTTTGGATCAGATCTATAATAATTCTTGTTATAGATATGATCCAAAAATATAAGATAATATAAATAAACCCAAGAAATAGTAAGATCAAAATAGATAGAAATGCTTCTGTATTGATCAACCCTTAAGGTAGGGCAACACCATACATTCACTCCTTAAGGAAGGAGAACACTCCACAGGCCATATGTCCGTTCATACAATATTCCTTGACACCTCTCAATGTGGAGTCTCTAGCCTCTATATAGGCCTCATACATACAATACCATGGGTCATTACCATGGTTCCCTCAATACCATCTATCTAATACCATGGGCCCAGTACATTATTACTGACTACTTGTGGTCCCTTACATGATACGGGTTAACCACCTTATTTATTACTATGGTCCATCCCATTATTACATTATTCCCTTGGGTACCTCCCTTTGTACCACATATTATCCCCCCTATGTATATAACAGATACCACTAGTGGTGTAGGGTTTCCCCGACATAAACCATACTTAGCCAAATGATGTCAGGGTTACCCAACATATACCCATAGTATGCATTTAACAATGCATCCACACCTTTGTCCCGGGTATTTAATTCTTCAATGGAGTCAAATCTTCATTAACCATACATGGTTAAGGCCCTCTTATATAGTTCATTTGTATCAGAACCGATCACCCTGCCCGAATCACCTACCAGAACTTTTAAATAGGCCTCAAACCTTTGTTTAAGCCTTCGTTAAAGTCTTCCTTCCTTATTCTTCTCTTGGAAATTAACAACCCTTCAGCACCTTTACATAATCCATTAACCGCATAGCTATAGCTATATATATATATATATATATATATATATATATATATATATATATATATATATATATATATATAACCAACCTCTCATAATCTTGGTTAATACATATTAACACACAAATTACATATCGGCACTAAATCCCTTTAAATCAATTTACAAAGGGAAATGTATGCAAAATAAGCCTTTTTTCCTTTAATACGGCCTCTGCACAAATTCTAAGGCTAAACCCCATCGCAATCGGCCATCGCTCCTATCGGTATTATATACATACCTCATCACCCCTTCTTATTCTGACATGCGACTATCGGAACCGTTAACTCTATGTTTGAGTCTTAAAAGACTCAACAACAACATCTTGGAAATTCACGAGAATATGTTGAAATCCCACTCTGAGCCCTTATACGACAGATCTCAAATCTTATGGAACCGTGACTATATCTTCATCGAGTCTAGCTTATTGCTAGACTCTCCAAAACACTACTCCTCAGAGCTCCAATAAGCCGATACCTCAGATATCCGATCGTCGACTGGAACTTATTGGTGATATCGTTATTGGCATATGACTATGCTCCATTCCATTGTCACTGCTGTTTATCTTTGTCCAAATGTGATTGCGATTTCAATCATGACCGTTGATTTGAGCCTAATCCAATGGTGCACGGTCAATCGACAGTCGCTCGCCGATTTTGATGCCTCCAAAAGGATTCCGTCAATGCGATATGATCTGGACCGTTGATCTCACAGATCTAACGGCTCTTGAGTGATTACCACTTCACTTCTACACTAATAACTTTACTTAGTTTTTATGCAATTTCCAATGGTTTCTGCAGTTTTTTTGGTTTCTTCAGAGGTACTTCCTCCTTCACTGTTTCGCTGCGACTCTTCCTCCTGGCTTCACTTCGCACGCTCCTCTAATTTTTGTCACTTCAAAGCAATTCTTGATCCTTCAAGTGGATCAATACGATTTATCCAAATCATTCTCCTTATCTGATGTTGGGCAACGGATCCCCCACGTAATGGTTTTGGGGCTTGAATCCCACATTTTTGGTTATTACACTGTAAAAGCTCCGTGAAGTGTGCAGAGTGCAAAGTGTAATGGGTTAAGTCTAAGGGTAGTCCGCCATAAAATAGTATAGGTTAACCTAGAATGTGTCGTCCTTCCCATGGTCCGCAAACCATGGGAATGTATAAATAAGAGCAAGGTTCTAAGTTTTTTGGTAGCTTTGGTTGAGATCTAAAGTGTATGGGTTTGTAAAAGCAAGAGTGCTCTGAGTCTGTAAGTCTGAGTCGCAGGTGGTAGTAGTTAGAGTTGTTAACACTCAGGTTGTTCCCTTTCACTCCCAAGGGAATACGGCCGAGGTAACCACAAACGAATCTTTAGACTGCAGGTCCTAGCCTACCTGCAATCAGAGAGGGCTCTCTCTTTAGGATTTAGCTTTGTTTTGTGAGATCTTAGGCTAGTTATGGAGTTCTTTGTGTTTTGTTTAAGTTTTGGTGGGATGATTAATGCCTTCAAGTAGGGAGGCATGCATAGTGCAAGATTTTCAAACCATTGGGCATGGAGTCATGAAGTAAGGCTGCTAGTGCATTTTCTTGGTCACAAGAGGACTGTAGAGCAAGATAGCTGTACAAGAAACAACTTTCATGTTAAATAAGGATGGAATGAGGGCTAAGGAATGAGAGGCAATTAAGAATCTCTCCTTCAGCTTAATAGGGGGAAGGTGAATGAGCTCTATCTAGAAGCAGTCAAGAATTCCTAGATAACTGTCATATATGAGTGAATTAGGGGAAATATGAGCCAAGAGGAGTTCACATTCCTAGCTAATTCAGAGGAAAACATATAGAAACAACATAAATTGAGCATAGAGTGTAGTTAAGCAAAGTCTAGGCTATCCATTTTTCCTGTTATTTAGATGGTGAAACAATGGCAGATAAACATATATATAAACTGAAATAGAATGAGGAAAAACTTGTTGTCCCATGTAGACGCACAAGAATTCCATAGTCACTCTTCAACCATTGAACACAGTAGACAGTCAGTCCTCCAAGCTTTTCAGCAGTCTTTGATTAAAGAAAATTCACAGATATACAGAGCGAGTCTCTTATGAAGTAAACTAATAAACCAACCCCAAATACATTCTATGAGGGGATATTTATACAAAAAGAAAATACAAAAATATATATAGGATGAGTTATTAATTCATAAATTCTTTCACCAACTCCTAAGGAGCGGTTGATGAGAAAGTAAATGCTTAAATAAATACAAATGTAATAACTATTCCTTTCTGCCAGTGAATGTTGACTTTTGAGTCCCTTTGAGTCGGTTGGGGCTGCGCTTTCAAAAATCCACGCTTTTTGGGCTTGCTGTGCAAGCTCTCTGCCTTGTCATTGATTTGACTTGTTCCACCTGTTGTTTTTTTGCTTTATGCGATGCTTGCTGTTGTCCTGTAGCTGACATGAAATTTGAAAATTGAAAAGGAGCCAAAGACTGATATCACCTGGGTAAAATGGCCAGCATTGCCTGCCAACAATCTTCAGGAGGAAGTTGATTCCTTTGTATCTTGATGAGTGTCTCATCAGCCTCAGTATACTTGTAATAATTGGAGGGCATCTCAAATAGGTGGTTGAATTCATGCTCCATGTAAAATAAGTTTTCCAGCTTGTCATAAAGAGTATGCCCTGAAGGTGGTCCTGTCTGTGCTGGAGAACTTGATAAAGCAGTAAGCTGATTTGTGACATAGTTATTGAGCCTAGTTGCATATTGGTCACATGTCAATAACCTTCCATCGTTGGTTAGCAAGCTGGGCAATCCTTTAGTTTGCAGTGCTGCAAGCTTTATTTCAAAATTGTCTACATCCTTTTGCATTTCCCTGCATCTTGCTTCTTGAGTTTGCACAAAGCCTCTTAATGTCAACACTTTCTTGGCTGTCAGTATGGCATTTGTTCTACTCATGATCTGTAATGCTACCAACTCTTCCTTAGTCTGATGATTTAAGAAATTGACCATTTTTGTTAGCCTGCTCAGGCATGTTTCCCAATGCTGCTTTGGCTCTCTGAGTTTCAAACTGAGCCAGGCCAATTAGTTCTACCTGTTCATACATTGCCTAAATTGACCTCCATTAGCCAATGATTGACTGATTAATCTTGGCCCACAGAATATTCTTTATTTCAATCATGGTTTTGTCCAAAGTTAGCTCTTTCTCCAAGGCTTTAATTTTGTCATTCAAGGCCTTAATTTCCCTTGATTTTCAGCAACTGTCATTTTGGACTTATCATACTTTCCTTCAAGATTGGCCAATTTCTCTTTGACCTCCTTTATCTCTATAGTCTGAAGCTCAAGCTCCTTGACAGCTCTCATCATTTCCTCCATACTCATGCTTGATTCATATGGTGTTGTAGTTGCTACTGCTGTTGTTGCTGATGTGGCTTCTGGGATTGCTGCTGACTGGGTAGGAGGAACAGGGACATTAGCTGGAATTGCTGGAGGTGGCTGGGAGGATCACTCTCCCTGCTTACTCTGGGCTGCTCTTTCTAACTCTTCCTCCATCTAGATTATTCTCTGATTCATTTGCATAAGAAAATCCAATGTATCCTCACCTTCTTTTTGTTGTGCTAGCTCTGCTGTTTGAGGGTGTTCAGTAGGAGGCAACCTCAATTGCTTTTTCAAAGCAGCAATATCATCATCTTTTTTCTTCATAAGGGCCCTCACACCCTTAGGATCCTTATGATCATGTATGTTAACACTCAGGTTGTTCCCTTTGACTCCCAAGGGAATACGACCGAGGTAACCACAAACCAATCTTTGGACTGCAAGTCCTAGCCTACCTGCAATCAGAGAGGGCTCTCTCTTTAGGATTTAGCTCTGTTTTGTGAAATCTTAGGCTAGTTATGAATTTCTTTGTGATTTTTTTAAGTTTTGGTGGGATGATTAATGTCTTCAAGTAGGGAGGCATGCATAGTGTAAAAGGTTCAAAACATTGGGCATGGAGTCATGAAGTAAGGTTGTTGGTGCGTTTTCTTGGTCACAAGAGGACTAGAGAGCAGGGTAGCTACACATGAAACAACGTTGAAGCTGAGGTAAAGATGGAGTGAAAGCTAAGTAATGAGAGGCAACTAAGAATCTCTCGTTCAGCTTAACAGAGGGAAAGTGAATAAACTCTATTTAGGAGTAGTCAAGAATTCCTAGACAATTGTTATTCAAAAGTGAAATAGGGGAAATATGAGCCAATAGGAATTCATATTCACAGCTATTTCAGAGGAAAACATATAGAAACAACAGAAGTTGAGCATAGAGTGTAGTTAAGCAAAGTCTAGGCTATTCATTTTTCCTGTTGCTTAGATGGTGATACGATGGTGATAAACACATACATGAATTGAAAATAGAATGAAGAAAAACTTATTGTTCCATGTATCAGCACAAGAATTCCACGGTCACTCCTCAACCATTAAACACAGCAGACAGTCAGTGCTCCAAGCTTTTCAGCAGTCTTTGATTAAAGAAAATTCTCAGATATACAGAGCGAGTCTCTTCTAAAGTAAACTAATCAACCAACCCCAAATACATTCTATGAGGGGATATTTATACAAAAACAAGATACAAAAATATCAATAGGACAAGTTATTAGTTCATAAATCCTTTCACCAACTCCTAAAGAGTGGTCAATGAGAAAGTAAATGCTGAAATAAAGACAAATGTAACAGTTGTTCCTTTTCTGCCAGTGAATGTTGACTTTTGAGTCCCTTTGAGTCGGTTGGGGCTACACTTTCAAAATCCACGCTTTTCGGGCTTGTTGTGCCAGCTCTGTGCCTCGTCATTGATTTGACTTGATTTGACTTGCTTCTTTGCTTTATGTGGTGCTTGCTGTTGTCCTGTAGCTGACATGAAAACTGAAAATTGAAAAAAGGTGCCAAAGGCTGATATCACGTGGGTAAAATGGCCAACATGGCTTGCCACCAATCTTCAGGAGGGAGCTGATGCCTTTGTATCTTGATGAGAGTCTCATCAACCTCCGTATACTTGTAATAATTAGGGGGCATCTCAAATAGGTGGTTGACTTCATGTTCCATGTAAAATAAGTTTTCCAGCTTGTCATAGAGAGTCTGCCCTGAAGGTGGTCCTGCTTGTGCTGGAGAACTTGATGAAGCCGTGAGCTGATTTGTCACATAGTTATTGAGTCTAGTTGCATATTATTCACGTGTTAACAACCTTCCAGTGCTGGTTAGCAAGCTGGGCAACCCTTTAGTCTGTAGTGCTACAAGCTTTATTTCAAAATTGTCTACATCCTTTTGCATTTCTCTGCATGTTGCTTCTAGTGTTTGTATAAAACCTCTTAGTGTCAACACTTTCTTAGTTGTCAATATGGCCTCTGTTCTATTCATGATCTGCAATGCTACCATCTCTTCCCTAGTTTGATGATTCAAAAAGTTGATCATCTTGTTAGCCTGTTTAGGCATGTTTCCCAATGTTGCCTTGGCTCTCTGAGTTTCAAACTGAGCCGAGCCAATTAGTTCCACCTGTTCATACATTTCTTGAATTGACCTCCATTGACTAGTGATTAACTGATTAATTTTGGCCCATAGATCTTCTTTATTTCAACCAGGGTTTGGTCCAGGGCTAGCTCTTTCTCCAAGGTTTTAATTTTATCATTCAAGGCCTTAATATCCCTTGTTTTTTCAGCAACTGTCATTTTAGACTTATCATACTTAGGTTCATGATTAGCCAATTTCTCTCTGGCTTCTTTTATCTCTGTAGTCTGGAGCTCAAGCTCCTTGAAAGCTTTCATCATTTGCTCCATGCTTATGCTTGATTCAGATGGTGTTGTAGTTGCTACTGCTGTTGTTGCTGATGTGGCTTCTGGAATTGCTGCTGGCTACATAGGAGGAACAGGGACATTAGTCTGAACTGTTGGAGGAGGCTGGGAGGATGACTCTCCCTACTTACTCTGGGTTGCTCTCTCTAATTCTTCCTCCATCTGGATTACTCTTTGGTTCATTTTCATCAGCAAATCCAATGTATCCTCAGTTTCTTTCTCTTGCACTAACTCTACAATTTGAGGAGGCTCAGTAGGAGGCAACCTCAATCTCTTTTTCAATGCAGCAATATCATCATATTTCTTTTTCATAAGGGCCCTTACACCCTTAGGATCTTTAGGATCATGTCCTAAGTCAATTATGATTTCCTCCAATGTTTTAATTCTGTTGTATTTCGCTGTGGAGGACATTCTTTCTAAATCCAGCTGAGTGTTAGTATTCTTCAATGATTCTTTTAATTCATGGGCCAATGTGGCCTTGTCTGCCAAAGTGGCATAAACCATCTCACCAGTTTGCTTGTGTAGCTCAATTTGGTCCATGGGGTGGATGTCTTTGGCCATGACCTGCAAATTTGTCCTTACATAGTCTGCAGCTGATTTAGGCTGCTGAACTTTGGGCTTGAAATGGCTGAGAATTTTCTCCTCCTTGATATCATATGCTGCCATCAATCTTTCCTGTTTTGCAGGTGTTGCTTTTAGAAATTGGTCGTATAGTTGGACTCTTAGTAGCTCATTTTGAGCCTTGATATCTTTGAAGATGGCTTTAATGCTGGCTGGCTTCTTGCTTCGTTGTGTGGAGGAAGACACCTCCATAGCCTGTTGTCTGTCTAGCTCTTGCTGGAAAGAGCTGGTAGGAGTTGGTTGGCTTCCCTCTCTGTCTCTTCTTGGGCTTTCAGGGATTTCTTCACTGATTTCCTCCTCAAATGGAGAATCAACTTTTTGCCTCTTGGATTCAGGCTGTTGTGTAGATCCATTGGCAGGTGTGGAATCTTCTCTGTCACGTTTTCTGCCTCTCTCCTCATGGGCAGGAGTCTGTAAAATAGGCATTTGGGGTGCCTTTGTTTGCTGTGGGGGAGCTTGTTCTTGGGACTACTCCACTGAAGTAGCAGGCAGCTCTGTAGTTATTTGTTCTATCTCCATTGGCTCTTTGCCCTTTGTTGTACCTGTTGCTGATGAAGATGGAGCTTGGCTAGGTGGCGTAGCTGCAGCAGCTGATGTGCCCTCTCCGATTTGGTGTGGAAACTTGAATGTTACCTGCTCACAAGAATCTAAGTCAAGACTCTTTTCAAGATCTTTAACATTTTGTTCCATAATTTCCTCTTGAGTGAGATTTTCAACTAAAGTGCCTTGTGCCCACGCATCTTGATTAGCATATTGTTCAATGTGTGGGATTTTGCAGTGCGTAGAGGGTGTCAATCTGTATTTGACTCTTCTAGCACTAATAAAGCCAAGTGGGTCATAAGGGACCCACCAAAAACTTCTTTTCAATTTAAGTTGATCCTTGAGTATGATATCATCATCTTGCCAACCTTCCTTCTTGTTCATGATGAAGGGGCCTAGGTGGTCTTTGAATTTTAGGCGAGCTTTCTTCTTGGTGCTGTGAAAGTGAGTAAGATCTGAATTGATTAGCTGCCTGTAGTATTCCAAGGCAAACAACCTCATTGGTACATATCTTGGGAGTCTGTAAGGACAGAGCTCACAGCCATATATTCTGATGACAGTGTGATCCTGGTATAGATACCAATCACCTATTTTGTAGCTCTTAGATAACTGTAATATCTTCTGCATTTCATAGGATATTCTGGGAGGAGGAGCATTCATTAAGAGGCAAGAGACTGGATAGACAAACTGGTCTATGAACTCACAGTAAGAATAAGGAGAATGCTGGACTTGATGGAATACTGATGACCATAGGATGACAGACCTTCTTTCTCCCTTTGCATCTAATTTCTTGATGGGACACTCGAAGCTCTCATACTGATAATACATGAACAAATGGTAGATGTATGAGGAATATTTGAAGACTCCCTCCCTATCTAGCTTTATGAGCTGGTCATGAATTTTGTTTGCTATGAACTTGTCATAATTATACTTGATGGCAGGAGGCTGCCTTGGTTGAATGAAGACAATAGAACCAGCACTGTCTCATCCACATGTTCACTTGTTTTGAAGCCTAACACATAAGATATCATGTCTACTAATAGCTTGCCAACCTCATTGAAATGGTCATACAGGAATGGAGGGGGCTCCTTAGGTTGGCAATCTGCTTTCATGAATGTTTCAACAATCTTCTCAATCTTGGGACCAAGGAGCCAGGAGGCTTCTTCCAGCAAGTTCTTCATGGAGAAAGGAAATAGCAACTCAGTCTGTTTGAAATTCAACATTTGGTTGATGGAGTCAGGAGTGATGTAAAAAAGTATGCTCCCAGATGGAGACTTAACAACCCTCTGACTTGGCTCATAGTTTGCAGCGCACAGGTGAATAATTTCAAGAAAAATGTTGACAAAGGAAAGGAAATAATGTGGCAAATTGGACTCCCATATACCATACATGTCAGAGTTGCTTATAAAACTGTTTCTTAGCTGGCAGTAGGTATGCAAATGGTTCCTGTTCCCAATTAGGTCTTGAATAAAATAGTCTCTTTAAGCCAAGTCCATTGACTCAAGTTCTTTGCTTGGTGGGTTCATGGGAGTGATATTAGGAGCTGATGGAGTAGCCATTATGACACCTTTTAAATGCTTGAGTTTGAAGGAGGAACAAGGCAATAGTAGGTTGAACAAATTTTCTTGTAATGACTTAGCAGAAGAAACTGGAACTAAATTCAAATGTAACAATAGCTTGACTACTTGGCACTTATGCTATGAGAGACAATTTTGCAAAGTTTTTTGGGCCAACTTCCCTTCTCTTAGTGAATTCTCTGGGGCTGAAAGACTATGAGGAAAAATAAAGAAGGGCAGAGGATAATTACAGCTTCAGTGGACTGATTTATATAGTGGAATGAGGTGAAATTAGGCAATGCTGAGCTGCTGCAAGATTTTTGGTGGGTTCCAAGCTCTAAACGGAGTTTCACCAGTGAAATTGTAAATGGGTGCGGGTTTACAAGGTTGGTTTTGAAGTGAAGGTTTACTAGTTGATTTTGGTGAAGCTTGAGGTGTAGCAGAGTTTCCAATTGAGGAATTTGCAGGTTTGCAGCATGTACACTGGAGAAAAATGGAAGAACAGGAGTGAAAAGGGGAGAAATTGGCAAATACCTGGTTTAAACGGCACCGAGGGTGGACTAGCTGGTGCAATGGCAAGCTATGGAGTCGAATTGCAGGCTGCAGTAGCTTGGTTGGTCGATTTTGAACTTTGGGAACGAAAACGGCAACAAGAGTGAATCAGAACTTTACAAATGGACCAATAGAAACGAAAAAACAACGGTCGTTTGCGCGTTTTTATGCAAAAAATGACATTTTGGCGCTTTTGGCGCTTTTTCGAGATGACGTCAACATGATGTCACCGGTGGATCCCGGGTACGGATGGTGATGTGGCAGCTGATAGGGCGATGACGTGGCGATGACACAGTGGTAGGGCGCGGGCAGGAAACGGATGAGGTGGCAGAAATCGTGGTAGAACAATGGCGGAGCGGGGAGGTGACGTCACAGGACATGTGGCGCCGACGTCACACAAGGGAGGGTGGTATCCGGTTTTATCGCACCGCTTTTGCACAAAAGTGGTTTTGGCAGAGGGGGACCCGACATAGTCGAGAGGGCGATGCGTGGCGGGAGTACGATGGGAAAACCACCCATCTCTCGGACGCTAACCATCGACAACTTCGGGTATGAAAAGACCCGCCCACCGTAGATCTTGAGCGCGTCAGATCGGACGGCTAGCAGCACAATCAAAGCGGCAGAAGGATAGGGACGGGGCCCGCGGTAATATTTAATTAATTGTTTTAATCCGGCGGGGGAAAACCTTAGTAAAGTGGGTTTTATGGATTATGCACAGGCAGGGTTAAATGTTTACATGCATGACTTTAGGATAAGGCTGGAGAATGGGTTTTGTAGGGTTAGGATTTAAGGGGAAAAGGCTATTAGTCTAACCAGATGTCAAACTAACTCCAGGCTAAGACACGGAAGGGTTAATAGTAGTCCCAAATGGACTATTATTTCCCAGACTTAGAAAAATATGGCTACAGTGCCAAGGGGAAGGGCTATTTAATTTTTTGGGGATTTTATATAGTTTTAGTAGTAAATCGAGATGGTGGAATACTTAGGGAGCTATATAGTAGAATTAGCAGTTAATATGACTTGGTGGAGTGGAAATGAAAGGAAAATAATGTTAAGTCTATGAAGTGATGACAGACATAGGAGTTGCAAAGAAGATGAGAAAAATGATTTTTGCACAAGAAATGTGGCTTCTTTTCATGGAGAAAGTCAAACCTTTGACTTAATGTTGCACAAAAAATGAGATGAAATTAGGAACTGCTGGGCAGATCCCAAGGTCCTTTAAGGGGATGTTAGTAAGAGATTTTTAGGGGGAATGAGGGGGAGTTAGACATGCTTCCAAACTTTGCCATCCAAATACAACATTGGAACTTCTGCCTCTAATGAAATGAACTTTCTTTCTTAAGGCCAAAGCTGAAGATAATCTTGGTTCTGCAACCCCAGGCTACCTACCCAGCCTAATACACCTAGAATTTTTTGTTACTTCAGGAAGGGTGCACTTAGACTTGCAAACCCTAATTGCTTTTTTCTTTTTTTTTTAACTGCCCTCCTATCTAAAAACTACCCTTATTGCTTCCAAGGGCCCAGATTAGACAGTTGGGCACCTTCATTCTCTACCTAACTACTATCTGCCAAGCTTAAAATTTTTGGACAGATTTTATTTCTCTATTCTACAACAACAATTTAAACATGGCATGATCCAGATTGAACTGTTGGATCACCCATCAATATGAAGAACAATATATACAATATTTACACAAGTGTCTGCACAAAAATATGGAACCTTTGCAGCATCAAAGCTGAACATATTTGGAACTTCCCCTGTCAATCATGAAACATGAAACCTATTGGTATAGGAGGCTAACAGTGGCTCCACTTGGGGATGGTTTTTCCAGATGAAAAACCAAGAACAGCAAGTCAGACTACCTTGATCTTCAATTATTGCTGAAAACTGAAAATCACCTCTGTTTTTAATACCATTAAATGAAAACTTTGGAAGGTAAACCAAAAATCTGAAATGGTGCATTTGATTTGATCCTTTATTCAAAATTTGTTGTTCTAGATCCTTATCTTACTACTGAAACAAACTGCTTAAAATAGAAATAGTAATGTACAGAGCCATACTGAGTTATATACATGGAAAGGAATCAATATTGTGCTTTAACATTTAGCCATTGACAGGGCCCTCCTCTGCTTCAGTGCCATCCAGACTCTTTAAGAAATATGTGTTATTTCCTTGTACTTCTTGAATAACAAAGGGTCCTTTCCAAACGAAATCAAACTTGTCATGTTTTCCTTTGTCCTCTCTTCTTGAATCCCATTTAAGGACTTTATTGCCTATGAAGAAATCTTCTGCTTTGGTTCTTTTGTCAAACATTTTCTTCAGCTTTTCGTGCAAAATCTGAACTCTATTATATACTTGCTCTCTGGTTTGCTGTAGATAGATAGTTTGATTGATCCTTCTTTGGATATCATTGGGCTCGACCTGAACCTCTTGCAGCAACTTGATAACAGGGATTCCCAGAGATGAAGGGAACTTGGCCTCCATTCCATAAACTAACTCATATGGGCTTGTCCCAATGGATCTCTTGGTTGTTAATCTGTCTGCCCATAAGGCATTTACAAGTTTTTTGTGCCAATTTTTCTTGTTTTCCTCTAAGATTTTCTTGATGATGTTAATGAGGCTCTTATTGGATGATTCGTCTAGGCCATTACCTTGAGGGTAGTAGGTTGTGGAGTGACCTAAGGTAGTGTGAAATTTATGGCAAAAACGGATCATTTTCTTGGATTTAAAGGCAACATCATTGTTTGTAATGATTTTTTCAGGGCAGCTAAACCTAGATAAGATATGGGTTTCAAGGAATTGAATAATGGTGGAGTCATTTACTTGTCTACATGGGATGGCCTCAATCCACTTGGTAAAGTAATCTGTCGCTGTTAGAATCCACTTATGTTGGCCTGAAGATGAGGGATGGATTTCTCCAATGAAATCAAGACCCCATTGTTGAAAAGGCTTTTCAGTCAAAATGGGTCTAAGGGGCAAGGGCAGCAATTTCCTTTTGCCCTCAAAGATTTGGCATTTGTGGCATGAGACAACAAACTTCTTAACATCTACGAAGAGGGAGGCCCAATAGTAACCAACCCTTAATATCTTGTCAACAGTGGATTTCCAATATAAATGTCCTCCACAGTCTCCTGCATGAAACTCTCTCACGACCCTGTCAGTCTCATTCCTAGTTAAACAATTAAGCAATATGCCTTCATGATTTTTCCAAAATAGGGCACCATCCAAAACACAAAATTTTGAAGCTTTCATCTTTAAAAATCTCTTTTTGGTTCTGGACAATCCTGGGGGAGCACACAAGTTTAGCAATATAAAACAAATATCAACATACTAGGGGGATTGTAAGAAGGCTTCACTGATTTGTGGAGTCGCCAACTCCCGTTCATTGTCCAGTTCATTAATGTCTAAGACTTGAAAATTTGTTTCGAACATCAATTTGGCCAAACCTTGTCCCTTTATCAGCTTAGTGGGTTTTATCTCAATGTCATATTCAAGAATGTTGGCAATCCACTTGCCTCTCTTGCCTTCTATCCCTTCTTGGGTTAATATGTCTTTTACAATAAAGTTTGGGACATAAGCAATCACATGGGAGTACAGAATATAAACTCTGAAGTCTTTGATGGCCTTAACCAGGGCATAGGCTTGCTTTCCATGATTTGGTATTTCAAGGGTGCATCTCTAAGGGCTCTGCTGAAAAAGGAAATTGGTTTTTCATTTCCTTGATCATCCTTTTGCAACAAAACAATAGCAATGGTGTGCTGGGAAGCAAAAGAGAAGATGATAAAGTCTCTGTCAAACTGGGGACTTGTGAGGACTGGTGTTTGAGTCAAGGCAGTTTTTATGCCCTCAAAAGCTTGTTTGGCCTCTAGTGTCCATTTTACTTTGAAGTCCTTTTTTAGCATGTTGTTTAGAAATCTTATCAGCTCAGCTAGGTTTGGGATAAATCTTCTTAGGAAGTTGATCTTTCTTAAAAAGGCTTGCAATTCTTTAATGTTTCTTGGATGGGGGACGTGAAGAATGGCTTGAATTCTGTTTGGATCAATCCTAATACCTTATTTTGAAATAATATGGCCCAACAACTTACCTTCCTCTAGACCAAAGAGGGATTTCTTAGGATTCAAGGATATGCCATATTTTTTGCATGTTAGGAACACTTGCCTTAGGTGATTTAAATGTTTTTGATCAGATTTTGAAAAAGGAGTTAAGTCATCAAGGTATACTACTAGGAAATCATGGATTTCTTTGGAAAATGCTATTCCATGGCCCTTTGAAAGGTAGTACCTGCATTTTTAAGTCCGAAAGGCATTTTGACATATTTAAAAGTTCCCCATGGTGTTGTGAATGTTGTTTTATCTTGATCATCAGGGTGAACTAGGATTTGATTGAAACCTGAGAAACCATAAAGCAATGAAATTTTTGAAGATCCTACTACTCTTTGTAGAATGTGGTCCATCTTAGGTAATGGGTAGTGGTCTTTAAGGGATAATTGGTTCAAATTTCTTAAATCAACACACAGTCTGATCTCACCTGATTTTTTTCTTGTGGGAACAAGGTTGGATACCCATTCTGAAAATCTAATGGGTGCTATGATACCAGCTTCAAACATTTTCTTCACTTCTTTTTCAATTAAATTGAGAAGCACTGGGTTGATTCTCCTTAGTTTCTGCTTGAAAGGATTTTGATTTGGTTTTAATGGAATAGTATGTTGAATAATTGAAGTGTCATAGGATTTTAGATCCTCATAGCTCCATGCAAAAACGTCTTGAATCTCTTTAAACAGGTCAACATACTTTGGTTTTTGATCGGGAGGCAAGGACTTAGATAGTTTTATTATTTTGGGCTTCTCAACTGTTCCAATATTGCAGTCTTCAATGTCAGCATTTAGAGGTTGCATCTTTGGCTTCCTAGGGATATCATTTGGGTCAAAGATGTCTTCTAAAGGAGTCAGGCCTGTGGGCAAGAAATTGTCATTCAGGTCAATAACTTCAGCCTCTACTTCAACCATTTGATCAAGTTTCATTTGTTTGAGCTCTTGCATGTTTTTATTATCAAAAGTGGTAGGGTGCAGCATTTGATTTGCTGCTTCAGCTGATAAAGTTTTTTGATGTTGGTTGACTTGCTGATGTAGGTCATCGATGGCATCAGCATCAATATTTAGGCCTGAAAATTCTTGCTGTAAAGTCAAGAAATTATTTATTTGTGTATCATTTTCAAAGACTTGCCAGTCTCTGATATTGTTGGGAATAGCAGGCCTGTGTTTTATTTCAGCTGTAAAGTAGTGACTGGGTTCAAAGGGCAATTTGCAGGTACTAGCAAAAGTAGCTAGACCATGTGCATGGAGGTTATGGCTTCTTGATATCTTGGTGAGTTGGTTTCATGAAACCAGCTCAATAAAAGATAGAAAAGATAGATCAACGCCTTAGAATTCAGCCTCTTCGAGGGGGCAACCTCCTTTACATTACATAAATGAACAATTATTTGATGATTCAAATGACAAAACCTCCTTTCTATTTTTAGGAGTCTAAGGAGTCACAACATAATCCAGTCGACCTAACAATAATAATATAAAGCCACAAAAATAACAATAGAGGGATTCTATGGGGCACAGAAATAACAATATGGGGGTAATAGGGGCACAACAATATAAATAAGGGGTATAACTACAATAATAATGGGGTAATCACTAGTATTATAGGGACCCAACATGCCCCTCTCCTTCAAAAAAGTGTTGTCCTCAACGCTTGAGTAGTTCTGATATTTCTGCATAAAATTCTCATCCTCCCATGTGGAATCTTCAGCGGATAAGTTCTTCCACTTGATATGATACTCTGAAATTGATCAATTTCGTAGCTGTCGAGTTCTTGTTTCTATGACTGCTTCCAGTCCCAATATAATTTTTCCTTCCTCATCAAGTTCTGGCAATATTGTTTGAACTGGGAGCTTGTCGCCTATAACCTTCTTTAAACATGAAACATGGAAAACTGGGTGCAATCGAGAAGCTGCAGGAAGCTCTAATTTGTATGCCATAGTACCAATCTTTTGCAACACCTTGTACGGACCATAATACTTTGGTGATAATTTATTATCCTTCTTAGCTTGCTTTAGGGACATTTTCTTATATGGTTGTAGCTGTAGGAATACCCAATCACCTATATCAAAACTTCTTTCACTGCGATGTTGATCTGCCTATTGTTTCATTCTATTTTGTGCCAACAAGAGGTTATCCTTTAAGAGTTGGAGGACTTGTTGTTGATGTTCGATGTGATGTTCCACTGCCTGAACCTTAGAATTTTCTCTTAAATATGATGTGATGGATGGTGGTTGATACCCATAAAGTGCCATAAATGGGGTCATTTTTGTTGCTGTATGGAAGGAAGTGTTATAGCACCATTCAGCCAGAGGCAACCATTTGACCCATTGTGTCTGTTTATCAGATACAAAGCAACGAAGATATCCTTCCAAACATTTGTTTACTATCTCAGTTTTCCCATCAGATTGAGGATGATAAGATGAGCTATGAGCTAACTGAGTACCAAGACAAGAAAATAATTCTGTCCAAAAATTTCCAGTGAAAATGGGATCTCTGTCACTTACAATAATCTTTGGGTTTCCATGTAGCTTTTGAATTGTTTCCATAAATGTAGTAGAAACTGTATTGGCTTTAAATGGATGTGATAATGCACAAAACTGTGCATACTTGGTAAGTCTGTCAACTACCACCATGATGACACTGTTTCCCTCAGACTTGGGTAAACCTGTGATAAAATCCATTGAAACCTCCTCCCAACGTTGGCTTGGAATGGATAAAGGTTGTAATAGACCTCGTGTCTTAATTGTTTCAACTTTATTTTGTTGGAAAACCAAACATTCTGCCACAAACTTTTGAATATCTAATTTAAGGCCATCCCAAAAAAATTCCTTCTTAACCCTGTGGTAAGTTTTTAAAAATCTTGAGTGCCATCCTAAGGGAGAAGTGTGCAATTCCATAAGAATCTTTTGTTTTAGCTGGGAATTCTTACATAGGTATAAGCGATCTTTGTACCATAATGAATCATTTTGCCAGCTAAATGTATCAGATGTATTGGAATCTTGTTGTAGCTTTCGAATAAGTGCCCACACTTCTTCGTCATTCTTCCATTCCTCCCTTGCTTCGTTTATCCAATCTGGTTGGATAATAGAAATGGCGCACAACAATGCTTCCACATCCTCATCCTTTCTTGAGAGTGCATCTGCCACCACATTTTGCTTCCCTTTTTTGTAGATGATTTCAAAGTCATAACCCAACATCTTTGTGACCCACTTGTGTTGCTCTTCAGAGGATAATCTTTGTTCTAAAAAGTATTTAAGGCTATCATGATCCGTTTTTACCTTGAAGTGTCTTCCCATTAGGTAGGGTCGCCATTTCTTAAGTGCATGGAGTATTGCCAACATTTCCTTCTCATAAATAGCTTTTCTTAAAAACTTTCCCTTGATTGGACGACTTTCAAAAGCAATGGGTCTTTCGTCTTGCATTAGAACAGCACCAATTCCATTTCCTGAAGCATCACATTCCATAATAAAGGTTTTTGTGAAGTCCGGTGTAGTTAAGACCAGTGCTTGGCACATTGCCTCTTTAAGATGTTCAAAGGCCTTTGTTGCTTCCGAAGTCCATGAAAATGCATCTTTCTTCAATAATGTTGTTAGAGGTGCTGCTATTCTCCCATAATTCTTAACAAACTTGCGATAATACCCTCTCAACCCAAGAAATCCTCGCAGATGCTTTATGGATGTGGGGATTTTCCATTCCTTAATGGCTTTAATTTTGCTAGGGTCTACCTTAACTCCTTCATTAGATACAATATGACCCAAATATTCCACCTCCTGGACTCCAAAGAAACATTTAGATCTTTTTGCATATAATTGTTTCTCCTCCAATAGTTGTAGCACCCTGTCAACATGTTCAACATGATCCTTCCAAGACTTGCTATAGATTAGTATATCATCAAAAAATACTAACACAAATTTTCTAAGGAATGGTTTGAAAATTGAATTCATCAAACCTTGAAAAGTTGAAGGTGCATTGGTAAGGCCAAAAGGCATGACCAAAAATTCATAATGACCCTCATGAGTTCTAAATGTCGTTTTCGGAATGTCTTGAATCTTCATTCTGATTTGATGATATCCCGAACGAAGATCCAACTTGGTGAAGTAAATTGATCCATGCAATTCATCCAATAATTCATCAATGACAAGAATGGGGAACTTATCTTTAATAGTGATCTTGTTGAGCTCCCTATAATCCGGACACATGCGCCATGATCCATCCTTCTTGTGCACCAATACTACTAGAGCAGAGAAAGAACTTTGACTCGGTTGAATTATACCAGCCTCTAGCATTTCTGCAACCATACGTTCAATTTCACTTTTTTGGACATAGGGATATCTGTACGGCCTGATGTTTGGAGGAACACTTCCTGGAATCAGATGAATAGCATGATCATGATCACGCATAGGTGGGAGACCTTTGGGAGTCTCAAATACCTTGGAATGATTGTCTAGGACTTTCTGGAGATCTGGAGAAATAGATGATTCCGATGTGGAAACATCTAGCGAAAATAATTGTGCAATTACACCTATTTTCTCCTTTTTTAGAAGCTTTGTCATACCATTAGAGCTGATTATCTTTCCTGGTTTCCTTGCAATACCCCTTAATTCAACCTCCTTTCCTTCCGTACAAAATTTCATGAAAAGTTCTTGAAAATTAAAAGCTATTGTACCCAAGGATTGTAGCCATTGGACTCCTAGTACAACATCAGCACCTCCCATTGGAATGGAAAGCCTGAGCTAGTCAATACATATTCTCCCATCGATAGCTTGATATTATGGCACTTTCTAGAGAAATTTATTGTTCCTCCATTTGCAATCATCACTTGACACTCTGGTGCTGGATATAGGAATCAATTCAATTCTTTTGCTACCCTACAATGAATAAAATTGTGGGTGCTTCCTGAATCAATCAACACTATTACCTTTTTCTTCTTGATTTGTCCTTCTATCTTGATGGTTTGAGGAGTGGTAATTCCCGCCAATGCATTACAAGATATGGTCAGATTTATTTTTTCTTCATCTAGGCTTTGTTCCTGGAGTATATCCTCTTCTTATGACCTTTCTTGCTCCTTTTCTTCTTCCTCTTCACAATCTATGTAGAATAATTTCTTCACAACACACTTATGACCTTTAGTGTATTTTCTATCACAACTGTAACAAATCGATTTTGCTCTTTTTTCTTCCAATTATTGTGGTGTCAACCTTATAGGTTTTGGAAGACTAGGGGCAACAACACTTCCGTCTTTATAGTTGTGAGTGGTATGCTTCTTGGTTGCCATAATTTTGCTTTCCATTTTTCTTGCTAACCTGAATGCCTTCTCTAATGAATCAGGTTCCCAAAGGCGAACACCATGTTGGATATTATCCTTTAAAGACCCTATGAACACATCAATCCTATGCTCCTCTGGAATATCTTTTACCCTTTTGTTCAATTTTTGGAACTCCTCAATGTGCTCCATTATTGAACCCTTTTGTTTGAGACTTATCAATTGGCTAAAAAAAGTGTTGCTTTTTGTATCCTCATAATGTGCTATCAATTCTTCCGCAAAAATTGCCCAAGTGATAAATTGTTTATGAGAGCAAAGCCATTGATACCATACAAACTGATTTGGTTCCAAATATACAGTTGCCATACGTACCTTTTGTGTGTTTTGCACATTATTGAGATCGAAGAACTGCTCCATCTGTAATATCCATGTGGTAGGATCCTTGTCATCAAACTTCCTCATATCGGTTTTTGGAATATGGTGGGTCTTCGATCCAACATTAGATTCTATGATTAACATTTCTTTGGTTCACATCATGAGTTTCCTTTACAACCTTTTCACCATTAGGATGTATTTCTTGTAGAAAATTTGTCAAATATTTCTTCAAATCTGTCATGTCTGTCTTCAAAGCATCCATCTTAGCTTCCACGCCCTTTATCTCAGATTCCACGCCATTTATCTTAGTTTCTATTAGCTTTTGTGAGCGTGACATTTGTTGCACTTGTTCTTCTAATTTTGATATATCATGTAGCATTTCTTCCTCTTCTTCATGAGTCATGCTAGAGCTTTCAGGTTCCTTACTAGGTGTTTGCATTTTCTTTCCTCGGGGCATCAATTACCGATAATAATGCTTTACTATGCCCTTTGAATTCCTTCAAACCAAGCTTACACAAAAATAAAAATAAAAACTACACACCTTTTCTCATTTTGTAGAAGCCTGATATTAAATCTGATGTATCTCTGTAAATTCGGATCATCCAGTTCTGAAATTGCAATCTGTGGTAGCTTTCTGTGTCCTCTTTCCAATGCCGTAGGTATGACCCAAATTGGATTCTCCAAGGAAGAGTTATGCGAAATCGCCCACAGTGACTTGATTATAGACTAGTTCAGTAGAGTGAAATTGTACGATGTACCACGAGTCCTTGTTTCAACCTTTGGATCTGAAAAATGCTTATAAGAAACTACAGTCTGTCCTCTTTCTATACCTTCTTATGAAATTTCAATATGATCCCCAGAGAGAAAGTTATGACGATTTTCCCCAGGTCACCTGTTTGGAATGTAATTCAGGAGTCTGCAAAAAGACCAACTTCCTCAGATCATAACTCCACAAATGTAGCGCGAAAAGCTCTTAAATTCGGATCCAAGGTTCAACGCAATTTCTTCTCAAATGGGTTTTTTCTGCGACTTTTCAAACGTCACAGAAAAAAAGTTATAGCAAAAATTCCACGATGACCTGTTTGGAGCAGCGAAACCCTAGAACCCAAAGCCTCTGATACCAAATGTTATGAAACCAGCTCAAGAAAAGATAGAAAATATAGATCAACGCCTTAGAATTCAGCCTCTTCGAGGGGGCAACCTCCTTTACATTACATAAATGAACAATTATTTGATGATTCAAATGACAAAACCTCCTTTCTATATATAGGAGTCTAAGGAGTCACAATATAATCCAGCCGACCTAACAATAATAATATAAAGCCACAAAAATAACAATAGAGGGATTCTATGGGGCACAGAAATAACAATATGGGGGTAATAGGGGCACAAAAATATAAATAAGGGGTATAACTACAATAGTAATGGGGTAATCACTAGTACTATAGGGACCCAATAGTTGGGATTCATTGAAATTGTTGAGTATTTCAATGGCAGCAGATCTATAGGCTCTCAATCTATTATCATTAGTAACAAAATTGCCTTTCATCTGCTAAATAATGAGGTCAAAATCTCCTAGGATTGATACTCTTGCTGCTCCTAAAGATTTGATTAATTTAAGCCCTAAAAGGAGGGCTTCATACTCGGCCATGCTCTTAGTGCATCTAAAATTTAGTCTATAGGCACGACCCTCTGCATGATTGTTTTGCCTATTGTGGATCCACACTCCTGCCCCTATTCCTAGCTTGTTCACTGACCCATCAAACTCGAGATACCAAAGGATCTCTTCATCTTTTACAGTATTAGGAGTCTTAGTAATTTTTGGAGTGGGCAGTTGAGATTTTTGTGTTTCATATCGTTTGTCTTGTAAGGTAGTTTCATCAATCACTTCAGTAGTTTCGAGGTTTTGGACAATTGATTGCTCATTTGTGTCTGTTTCTTGCTCAAGAGACAAAGGATTATCATCAATTGGAGGACATCCATCATCATTGAACAGGATGAAAGAATCCATGTCAGAATGGATTGCATAAATAGGAAAATTTTGGGGCTTTTCCTCACTGCTTACCACATATTTCATCAGTGTTTCTCTATACAACCTCTTTGGTTGCCCAAAGACAGAGATAGTGGCATAGGACATGTCTAATTGTAAGGACCCCTGGAGTTTGGCTCCCTAGGATCTTGATAACAGCATACCATACTTTGGTGGAATGTCAGCTACCACCACATCCATCAGAACAGTTTTGTTGGGGTATTGGACTAAGGAGACACACAAATCTTTGATCAGGCCCAAACACTTGATCTGGCTGGAATCAAATGAAAATAAGTCCTTGTATGGTCTTGTGATATCCAAATTTAGTTTCTCCATAACAAATTTAAGCATTAGGTTGTGTGAAGCCCCTGACTCAAACATTGCATTATGTAATATTTTGTCGTGGATGTGAAGACTGACATAAAAGGGTAGAACACCTCCATTTATTGTTTTCCCATCAACTTCTGGGCCGAAAAGTAACTCAAGTGTGTCATCTAAAATATTAACATCATCCCTATTCTCTGGTATTTGGAGTGACCTTTTAATTTGCTGTTTATATATGTCATGTTTGGCAAGCTCAGAGAGAGGAACGTATATCTTTAACTTAGCAATTTCTGCCTCTAGGTCAAAGGACTTTTCAGATTGGATTTTGGTATTATGACTGGCAGATCTTTCTTTCTCCACTACACTTTTAGTGACCATCTCTTGATCCTTAGTATCATCTTGGAGTATTTCTATTTTAGAAGTGAGTTGAGGAGTGTTGTTTGGGTTGTTCTTTAAGGAAGGTGATACCAATGGCTGTTTCTTTAAGGGGTATGTCTCTGTTACATCTTCCACTGTTACCTCCTTTGGTTTTGGATCTATTTTTTCAACAGGTTCTATGAGGGCAACCTTCTCTTTTATCTTCTTGGGCTGTTTATTATCCTTCATTTTGACAGGTTCTGGCACATCTATGGTTCTACTTCTCAGTTTGTATTGTTTGTGAACTTCATAAACAGCTGTGTCATAACCTTCTTTGAAGTCAAATGACTCTCAAGACTTGGTTTGGAATTGATTAATATCGTTATCATCCTAATCTTCTTGGGTTAAAAAAACTTCTTGTTCTTCATTCAAACCCATTAGGTTCATATGAGTGTCTTCTGTTGGTTCTCCAGATGTTGATGCTTCAGTATAGTTCTCTTGGAAAGGGGGTCTAATGTCCTAATCTGGGCTAGCCCTTCCAACATTTGGGTTTTGGTTTTTCCTGAAATTTGGATTCCTGACAGTGTTAGTTTGTGGTCCTTCCCATGATGATTTTCTCTCAACTGCTTTTACCCTATCTCCAAGTCTGTGCATACCACTGATGATTGCATCTGTTATCACTCAGGTTGTTCCCTTTGACTCCTAAGGGAATACGGCCGAGGTAACCACAGACCAATCTTCGGATCACAGGTCCTAACCTACTTGCAATCAGAGAGGGCTCTCTCTTTAGGATTTAGCTTTGTTTTGATAATGTTTTAGGCTAGTTATGATGTACTGAATTTTGTTTAAAGTTTTGGTTGAATGATGTCTTCTAGCAGCTGAGATTAGATCTTCAGAAGGTTCAGTCCATTGGGCAATGGAGTCTGTGATTATGTGTTGTTTGAGATATTGAGTAAGAGTGATGAAACAACAGGGCCATATAGATATATCATGAAACAAACTTCAAATTGTGAATATGAAATATGTTCAGCCAGTGAGAGGCAACTAAGAATCTTTCACTAAGCTGGTGATGTGGGGAAAGGAAATATTACTCAGGAGCAGATTAGAATTCCTGAACAGTATTTACTATGAAAGATTTAGTATGAAGGTGAGCAACTAAGAATTACACATTCATGACTATTTCTGAAGAAAAACATCTATAACAGCATAGATTGAGTTTAGGGTGTTCCATGAACAAATCCTGAACTATTCTTTTTTTGTGCTATTAAACCTGTGAAATATAGAGCATGAGTGGATTATGAAAGAACGAAATACATAACAAGATGGTTCAGAAAACTTATTGTGACATGAAATAGCGTAGGAATCCTGTAGCAGCAAGTAATCACACCACAACACATCAAAACAACTCAGAACTTCAGAAATTCCATTAGCTTCCTATATTAAAAGTCTGAAATTACAGCACAGCTTCTCCAGAAGAAAAATCAACAACCCCAGCGAGTTCATGCGTGGGGATATATATACTATCGTTTACAAAATATCTTAACGCTGAGTCATTTGCTCAATAACTGCGTTTACCAACTTTCAAAAAAATATCAGAGACAATCGTTATTGCTACTTTAACTGGACAATGAATGCCTATTCAGCTCTGTCAGAAATTCTTTGACTTTTGGAGGCAACTGGGTCAGTTGGGTACTTTGTACTGATTCTGAGTGAAACGCTCTTTATTGCTCTGTCGAGGTGCGGCTATCTCAGCCCCATCATCTGCATCTGTAGTCATCTGCTTTTGCTGGTCAAGCAGGATTGCTGAGTTGGCCTTTTCAATTGCTTTCCCAGTCATAACAAACACATATTAACTTTTCTGAAACTGCTGACTTTGTGATGAAAATACAAAAATATGGTGAACAATCTGTTTTCTACAGCAGTGTTTGTATCATGCCTGTCCACCATTCCTGAGTAGGAAATTGGTAGTATTTTGGAGGCACTTCAAAAAGATGTTTGATCTCATTCATAATAAAAAACAAATTCTCTAGTTTGTCATAGAGATCCTGCCCAGATGGAGGCCCTGTTCCCTCTGAGGTACTTGTTGCTGCAGTGATTTGATTTGTCGCATATGAGTCTACCCTCTTGGCATAATTTTCATGAGAAAGTAACCTTCCTGCACTGGTTACTAAGCTGGGAAGGCCTCTGTTATGCAATGTTGTAATTTTCTTAATGAATCTGTTCACCTCTGTTTGCATCTCCTGACACCTTCTGTCCAATGTTTGCACATGATTTCTCAAAGTGAGCACTCTCTTCACTAGTAAAATGGTATCAGTTCTGTTAGTGATACCCATTGCTGCCAACTGAGGGCCAGTGCGATTGTTTAGGACATTGATCATCCTATTGGCTATTTCAGGCATATTTCCAAGAGATTCTCTCGCTCTTTGACTTTCTTTTTGGGCCCTGCCTATTAGATCCATATTCTCATGGATAGTTTCTATGTATTGCCACTGGTCTGTAATTGATTGACCAATGTTGGTCCACATGATCTTCTTAATTTCAATCACAATTTTATCAAGAGAGAGTTCCTTTTCTAATTCCTTTATTCTCTTCTCAAGAGCTCTTACCTCTCTTGTTTTTTCAGCTACACTTTGCTTGGATTTATCATATTTTTCCTCAATGGCAGCCAACTTATCTTTGGTTTCTTTCAGCTCAGCCATCTGTGCTTCTAGAGCTTCCAGCTCCTTCATCATGTTCTGCATACTTAGGCTGGGCCCCTGATCTGGTGATGTTGCTGGTGCTGATGTTGAAGGACCAACTTCTGATGTTTGTCATGTAGGAGGAGCTGCTGTAGTAGTAGAAAGTGGCACACCTTCAGTGGATGCAGATATCTGTGTTCGCTGCATTGGTGCCTCACCTTGTCTTGATTTTAGTGCCATCTCTAGTGCACTCTCTATTTCCATTAACCTCTT
Organism: Pinus tabuliformis; assembly: GCA_031772625.1. Lineage (NCBI taxonomy): Eukaryota > Viridiplantae > Streptophyta > Pinopsida > Pinales > Pinaceae > Pinus > Pinus tabuliformis. The sequence continues at coordinate 318,597,366 of CM062816.1, read as the reverse complement.
GTATAAACTCAGGAGTAGGGCCACTACATCCTGATCCTTCTTCTGCTCTGCCACTTCTCCAGTTTGAGGGTGAAGGCCAGCTGGCAGCTTGATGTGCTTTTTCATAGCTGCTATGTCTTCATCCCTTTTCTTCAACAATGCTTGCACACCCTTAGGGTCCTTTGGATCATGGCCCAACTCTATGATGATCTCTTCCAAGGACTTGATTCTGTTGTCCTTGGCCTGAGATGATGCTTTCTCCAATTCCAGTTGAGTTGCAGTGTTGTGTAGAGAATTTTGTAGTTGGTGTGCCAACAGGGTCTTATCAGCTAATGTGGAATATATCATTTCCCCTGTTTGTCTGTGTAGCTCAATTTGATCCAAGGGGTGGATATCTCTGGCAAAAATTTCCAGATTAGTTCTGATGTAATCTGCAGCTATTTGAGGTTGCTGCATGGTAGGCCTGAAATGACTAAGAGTCATTTTTTGTTCTTGAATGTCATAAGCAGACATTAATCTCTGCTGATTTGTTGGCGCCATTTTCAGGAGATGGTTGTAGATTTGGTGCTTGAGGGGATCATTCCTTTTCCTTATGTCAATGAATTGCTGCTTGATGCTGGAGTCTGCCTTTGATTTCTGCCTTGAAGAGCTCACCTCTGTCCCATGGGGAATGTCCTGTCCTTGTTGTAAAGAACTGGTTGATGTTTCGATACTAGGAGGGGGCATGTTGTCAATCGGCCTCTCTGGCAATTCCTCCTCAGAAAAAGGGTTTAACCTTTGTCTCTTTTCTCCTTGCTGGTCCATAGAGGTAGTGAGAGGAGTGTCCTCTTGCCTATCCCTCTTCCTTGTCCTGTCCTCATTAGCAGGTGTTTGTAATACAGAGGTGTCAACTGTTACCTCCTGCCTTGGAGGAATTTGTTCATGTGTTTGTTGTTTTGTGTGGGCAGGTTGTTTGGCTCTGCTTTCCTGCTGCTCTACCTGTTGCTCCACAATTGGAGGTGTTTCTTCTTGCTGCACTGTTTTGCTTTTAGTCATGTCTGCTGATGGATTAGTTGTTTTGGCAGGTTGCTGAGGAATGGTGGATGAAGAAGCAGCTTCTCCACGATGCTGAATGCCTGAAGACCAGACCTGTCGAAAATATTCCAAGTCAACTGCCTTTTCTAAAGTTTTAATATCTTTCTCTGCTATTTCTTCTTCACTATAATATTCCACTAATGTGCCCTTTTTCCACTCTATTTGATTAGCATATTGTTCAACCTCTGGAATGCTAATGTGGTCATATGTAGCAAGCCTATGCTTGATTCTTTTGAGGCTTATGAAGTGGTTAGGGTCATAGGGTGCCCAATAGAAGCTTGTCTTGAGCTGGAGGGCTTTTAGCATTTGGTCTGCCTCATCCCAAGCTTCTTCTCTCTTGTTAAAGATGAATGGACCCAATTGATGCTTAATTTTGAGCTGTGCCTTCTTGTTTTTGCTATGGAAGTGGATCATATCTACATTGCCGAACTGTCTGAAGTACTCTAGAGCAAAGAGTCTCATGGGGACATACTTTGGTAGCCTGTATGGTGCTAACTCACAGCCATATATCCTGATCACTGTATGGTGTTGGTAAAAGTACCAATCTCCTATGCTATAGTTCTTGGACAGCTGAAGGATTTTCTGCATATCATCTGTGAGTCTAGGAGGAGGGGAACTCTCCAGCATTGACAAGGCTAGATGGATGAATAGGTAAATAAATTCACAGTAGTTGTATGGTGAAAAATGAATGTGATGACATACTGATGTCAAGAATATTACAGATCTTCTGTCTCCCTTTGCATCTAATTTCTTGAGGGAGACAGGGAAGCTGTCAGGCTGATTTTATAAAAACAGATGATATATGTAGGAGGTGTACTTGAATACCCTCTCTCTCTCCAAATTCATGAACTGTTCATGAATTTTGTTGGCTATAAATGAGGCATAGTCATACTGGACAGCAGGGGGCTGTCCTGGAGTAAAAATAGATAGAACCACCAGTGTTGTCTCATCTACAAACTCACTGGTCTTGAACCCTAGGATTGAAAATATAATGTCTACCAGCAGTCTCCCTATGTCATTGAACCAGTCATGCAGATAAGGGGGAGGCTGTAAGGGCTGGTACTCTGGGCGCATGAATAATTGTCCAATCCTTGTAATTTGTGAGTTGGAGAGCTTGGCACCCTGCTCTAGTAAAAACTGCATGGAAAGAGGAACCAGTGGTCTTGTAGGTTTGAACTGCAGCATTTGGTTTATGGCTTCAGGAGTAATATAGAACAAGACAGAGCCTGAAGGACTCAGAACAGCTCTTTGATTGGGGTCATAGTTTGTGCAGCATTGGTGAATCAAGTCAGGGAATTCATTGACCTGAGGGAGATAATAAATTGGCAAATTGGATTTCTAGATTCCCAGGAGGTCCGTACCATCTCTATGCTTCTTTCTCAACTCACAAACTGTCTCTATATGGTATGTGTTGGTCCTCTCTACAGTTTCTCTCATATGAAAATCTCTGTGAGCAAGGGCTAACCACTCCAGGTTCTTGTGTGGGGCATTTAATGGGGCAATGTTCAATGCCACTGGAGTCTCCATGGTCAATTAATATTTGGAATTATATCTGAGATTTTTTCTTGGGCACAGCAATGCAGAGCAGTGGATTTTGAATAAGCAGGGCAATTTGCAGAGGAGAAGAGGCAAATTGGGGTGAAAATGAGTCAAAATGCTCCTAGGATAGATTCAGTGAGCAAATGCTGGGATTTGAGAGTTGCTTTCCTGGTGGATATATCGGGCAGAGGTTCAGATTTGCGAATGCGCAAACAAACTGTGAATTTGTGGTAATTCGGCTGAATGTGGAGCCTCTGTAGGTGAAATTGGGCTTACAGTGTGGAAAAAGACCACTGGTTCATGAGGATTTCTGGTTATTACTGTTCTTTCCTCTTTTCTTAGTTTGTTTGGTGAATTATGCAAAAACCAGGCGCGGAAGGGGGAAACTGATAAATACCTGGTACAATCGGACAATGGTGGAAATGCAGGTGAATTCAGGGTGCCAGCAGCAAGGAGAAGTCTTCAAATTTGGCAAGTAAACGACGTACTTGCTCATGCAGGAGTACAGTGAGTAAACATTGCAAATAACGCGAAAAACGGGTTTTTTGGGCAAAATAGGGAAAATTTGGCTTTTGGCGCGTTTTTGTCAGATGACGTCATGGGTGGGGTCGGGTACGGAATGATGATGTGGCGGCCAACGAGCGACTCTATGTGGACAGGTGACATGGCAGACAGCTCGGAGCGATGGCGGATGGGGCAGCAACGTAATGCTGAGGCGGCAGTGACGTAAGGGTGACATGGAGGTGACGTATGGCGGAGAAACAACAACGGTAAGTGGTAATTTCGGACCGCTTATAGTACGGGGGCGGTTTTGGCAGGAGGCCTCCCGATACAACTTGGGAACAACACGCGTCCGAGCCCTGACGTCACCCTCTGACAGATTTCGGGCGCTATCATTCGGGCATCGGAGGCGGTCCGATATTGTTGTGAGACGTCGGATGGGAGGGCCCGGATCCGACGGTCGACGGGCTGCGGAGGTGATGGGTGGATACGGCGGGTCTCGGCAGGGATTTAAATAATATATTTTTTGTTTTTTTTGGTTAGCGCGCCGAAACACATACTTTCGGAAAAGGGGTAAAAGTGGGTTTTTAACATGGTTTTATACAAATGGTGCGGGTAATGCATTGTGAAGGGATTGTAAGGGGATAAGGGTAGGGTTAGGTTATTAAACCAACCAAGCGTTAGTTTAATCCCCGACTTTAAACGAACCATATACAACAAGACTTTGATTCTGCATGGTTTTCCAAGTTTTGAACATATGGCTATAATGCCAAAAAAGGGGGGGTATTTACATATGTTGTGGGCCTTTTTCACAATAGTGATATAGTAGTAGGGGAAAAGGGGAACATAGGGAGTTAAATAATAGGGTTAGGAGTTAATATGGGAAGGGGATATAGATGATAGGTGGTAGACACTAAGTTTTTAAGGAACAAACTTAGTTTTTTGAGAGTAGATCAAAATGAAAAAGATTTTTGCCAAAAAATGTGGTTCTACTCTATAACAAAAGTGATATTGAGATGTTAGTAAGGAGTTTGATAGGGAACATTTGGGGGGTTAGACATGCTTCACTTTGATACCACCAAAATGCTGAAATGAGAGAATCTGCTCTGGCCACCATGGGTTTCCTTTGCTAGGCCAGCAATATGAGAGAAGACATGCTTCTGCATTTGCTTTCAAAGTGCAACATAGATACCTTTGCAACTGCCAACATATGCCTTCTTAATTAAGGCCAAGACTGAATAGGATCAGGATTCTGCAACTTCTGGCTACCTACCCAACTTAAAACCTAGCATTTTTTTTGTTTCTTCAGGGAGGGTGCACTTAGACTTGCAAACCCTCATATGCTCTTTTCTTTTTGCTACCCTCCTATCTAAATCTACCCTTATATCTTCCAAGGGCCTAGATTAAGCTAGTGGGCTCCTTTCTTTCTCTATCCAGCTAGTCATCTGTTAAGCTTAAACTGTTTGAACAGGTACTCATTACCTACTCTAAAACAAGCAATTTAAAAGATGGCATGGCCCAGATTAAGCTGTTGAGCCATACATCAAGATAGCAGTGGCATTATGATTGGCCACTTTCCTGGTCTTTCTTTGGGGTTCATTTCAATTCTTTTTTCTCTTGACCAATTCATTTTCTTGCCCTTTGATTATTCTTTTAAGGCATACCCTCTTTTCATTTTTTAACTTTTTGCTTTGTTCCCCAAAAATGGAACCTTTGTTTCATCAAAGATGATCATTTTAGCATTTCCACTGTCAATCATGAAATATGAAACCCTATTGGTATAGGAGGCTAACAGTGGCTCCACTTGGGGATGACTTTTCCAGATGAAAAGTCAAGATTAGCAGGTCAGATTGCCTTCTTTTCCACCTTTCTGCATTTTAACCTTTCCTTTTCTTGAAGACTGAACATCTGAATCCTATGAAACTTGCATGCAATACTCCTTAAGCTGATCTGCTGTGAAATTACAGCCCTGTTTTTTGCCTTGCTTATCTGATTACTTCTCATATTCTAGATAATTTTCAAGTACTTTCTCTTATTTTCCCATGCCAAAGTGAATAGTATTTATCAAAATAGTGCAGCACCTTAGTTCTTCTCAAAATTTGCTTTATTTGGAGATCTATCTATCCGTTGAAATAAACATACTGAAATACAAATTTATGTACAATATACAATTAAGAAATGCTTGATCAGAGGGGATCAAAGTAATGCTTGAGAATCCTCCCATTGACTGGGCCTTCCTCAGTGTTTGAGTCATCCAAGCTCTTTAGAAAATAAGTGTTATTACCTTGTACAACATAAATCACATAAGGTCCCTTCCATAAGAAATCAAATTTCCCATGTTTTCCTTTGTCCTCTCTTCTGGAATCCAATCTTAGCACTTTGTTTCCTATATAGAAGTCTTCAGCTTTGGTTCTTTTGTCAAATATTCTTTTGAGCTTTTCTCGCAGTACTTGGGTTCTTTCATAGACTTCCTCCCTTGTTTGCTGCAAGTGAATTGTCTGATTGATCCTTCTCTGAATGTCATTTGGCTCAGCTTGTATTTCTTGCAACAACTTGATTACAGGAACACCTAGAGATGAAGGGAACCTTGCTTCCATTCCATAAACTAGTTCATATGGACTTGTACCAATGGATCTTTTGGTGGTTAGTCTATCTGCCCATAGAGCATTCATTAACTTCTTATGCCAATTCTTTTTGTTTTCTTCCAAAACTTTTTTGATGATGTTGATTAGGCTTTTATTGGAAGACTCAGCTAGGCCATTGCCTTGAGGATAATAAGCTGTGGAATGACCTAAGGTCATATGATAATTGTGACAAAAGTTGATCATTTTTTTGGACTTGAAAGCAGCAACATTGTCTGTGATGATTTTGTCTGGACAGCCAAATCTAGACAAGATGTTGGTCTCTAGAAATTGTATGCTAATGGAGTCATTGGCCTGCCTACAGGGGACAACTTCTATCCATTTAGTGAAATAATCTGTAGCAGTCAGAATCCACCTGTGCTGGCCAAAGGATGGGGGGTGAATTTCACCAATAAAGTCTAAACCCCATTGCTGGAAAGGTCTCTCAGTTGAAATAGGTTTGAGTGGTAAAGGCAACAACTTTCTCTTCCCTTCAAATATTTGACATTTGTGACAAGACATTACAAATTTTCTCACATCAGTAAACAAGGAGGGCCAATAAAAACCAGCCCTTAGGATTTTATCAGCTGTGGATTTCCAGTATAAGTGTCCTCCATAGTCACCTGCATGAAATTCTTTGAGGACATTGTCAGTTTCATCCAATGTTAAGCAATTAAGTAAGATCCCTTCATGATTTCTCCAAAACAAATCATTGTTAATAATACAAAATTTTGATGCTTTCATTTTCAAGAACCTTTTCTTAGTTCTGGACAACCCTGGAGGAGCTTGCAGGTTTAACAATACAAAACATATATCAGTATACCAGGGGGATTGCATAAAGGCTTGGTTGATCTGTGGAGTCGCCATCTCCTGTTCATTGTCTAGTTCATTAATGTCAAGGGCTTGGAAATTGGTTTCAGCCATCAACTTGGCTAGACCCTGTCCTTTTATCAGTTTGGTAGGCTTGATTTCCATGTCATATTCTAAGATTTTGGCAATCCATTTGCCCCTCCTACCTTCAATTCCTTCTTGGGTCAAAATGTCCTTCACTACTGCATTTGGGACATAGGAAATGATGTGGGAGTAAAGGATATAGATTCTAAAGTCCTTGATTGCTTTCACTAGTGCATATGCTTGTTTTTCCATGATCTGATATTTCAAGGGAGCATCTCTAAGAGCTCTACTAAAGAATGCAATAGGTTTTTCACAGCCTTGATCATCTTTCTGTAACAGAACAGCAGCAATTGTATGCTCAGAAGCAAAGGAAAAAATGATTAAATCTCTATCAAATCTAGGGCTTGTTAGGACTGGAGTGTTTGTCAATGCTTTTTTAATATCCTCAAAGGTTTGGCTATCTTCTAAGGTCCATTTGACCTTGGATTCCTTTTTAAGCATGTTGTTTAACAGTCTTGTGAGCTCAGCCAGATTTGGAATGAACCTTCTCAAGAAGTTGATTTTTCCTAGGAAGCTTTGGAGTTCCTTGATGTTTCTTGGATGTGGTACTTGTAGGATGGCTTGAATTCTGTCTAGATCAATCCTAATACCATCTTTTGAGATTATATGTCCTAAGAGTTTACCTTCCTCTAGTCCAAACAGTGATTTCTTTGGATTTAAGGATATGCCATATTTTCTACAAATTGTGAAAACTTGCCTCAAGTGTTCTAAGTGTTCTTGGTCTGATTTTGAAAAGGCAGTTAGATCATCCAGGTAGACCACTAGAAAATCATGAATTTCCTTGGCGAAGGCTATATCCATAGCTCTTTGGAAAGTAGCCCCTGCATTCTTAAGCCCAAAAGGCATTTTGACATATTTGAAAGTTCCCCAAGGTGTTGTAAAGGCAGTTTTGTCTTGGTCATCTGGGTGTACTAGAATCTGATTGAATCCTGAAAAATCATCTAATAATGAGATCCTAGAGGCTCCTACTACCCTTTGCAGGATATGATCCATTTTTGGTAAGGGGTAATAGTCTTTGAGAGAGACTTTATTTAAATTTCTTAGGTCAACACACAGTCTGATTTCTCCTGTCTTTTTCCTAGTAGGCACTAGGTTTGAAATCCATTCTGAGAATCTGATTGGAGCAATGATTCCTGCTTGATACATACGTTTCACCTCCTTTTCAATGAGAGGAAGGAGCACAGGGTTCACTCTTCTGAGCTTTTGTTTTAAATGCTTTTGATTTTCTTTCAAAGGTATAGTGTGCTGGATAACTGAGGTATCATAAGACTTGAGGCCTTCATAGCTCCAGGCAAAGACATCTTGGAACTCTTTAAATAACTCAATGTATTTTAGTTTCTGCTCAATTGGTAATGCTTTGGATAACTTTACCCTTTTGGGACTTTCTGTAGTCCCAATCTTACAATCTTCAATTTCAGCATTCAATGGTTGCATTTTTGGTTTTCTTGAGATATCATTTGAATCAAACAGATCCTCTAAAGGGGTTAAACCTGTAGGCAAAAAATTATCTTTCAACTCAATTACCTCAGTTTCTGCTTCAGCCAGTTCATCTTCATCTATCTGACCCAACTTTTGTATATTTTCGTTATTGAGGGTGGTAGGGTGCAAAACCAGATTAACTGTTTCAGCTGAGATTTTCTGTGTATTGATGTGTGCTTGTGGTTGATCATCTCTAGTGATTGAGTCAATGTTAATGCCAGAGAATTCCTCCTTTAAAGTGAGGAAATTATTTATCTGAGTGTCATTCTCAAAGACTTGCCAGTTTTTGATGTTGTCTGGAACTGCTGGTCTGTGTTTGATTTCAGGAGTGAAAGTATGATTTGGTTTAAAAGGCAGCTTGCAAGTGCTGGCAAAAGTTGCCAAACTGTGAGCATGAAGATTAAGTTCTCTGGAAATTTTAGTCAACTGTGATTGTGAGAAGGTGTCAAGTACCTGAATAGCTGCTGCCTTATATGCTCTCAACCTTAGATCATTTGTAGTGAAGTTTCCTTTAATATTTTGTATGATTAGATCTGAATCTCCTAATATTGAAACTTTGGTTGCCCCCAAATTTTTATGAGTTTGAGACCTAGCAAAAGGGCCTCATACTCAGCCATGTTGTTTGTACATCGGAAGTTTAACCTGTATGCATGACCCTCAGCCTGGTCATTGAGCATATTATGGATCCAGATTCCTGCTGCAGCTCCTAACTTGTTTACAGAGCCATCAAATTCTAAGTACCATAAGGTTTGATGTTCAAGACTTGGATTTAGATTTTTAGAGAGTTGAATCATAGGCAGATTTATTTCCTGCAGATTGGTTGATACATTGTGTTCTTTTGTTGCCTCAGCTCTTTCTACAGTCCTTTGGTCTTGTGGAGCATATTGTTCATTGACTTTCTCTGCCTCTGCTGCTATTAATAGTTCAGAATAAGCCTTGCTACAGATGTCAGCATTGTAGAGGATAAATGAATCCATATCAGAGTGTATTGAATAGATTGGGAAGTTTTGGGGTTTCTCTTGACTGCTTACCACATATTTCATCAAAGTTTCACGGTATAATCTCTTTGGCTGCCCAAAGACTGAGATGGTCGCATAAGACATATCTAATTGCAAAGATCCTTGGAGTTTGGCCCCCCAGGATCTGGACAAAAGCATACCATACTTAGGGGGTATGTCAGCTACCACCACATCCATCAAGATTGTTTTGGTTGGGTATTGGACCAGGGAGACACATAAATCTTTAATCAATCCTAAGCACCCGACCTGGCTTGAATCAAATGAGAATAGATCTTTATAAGGCCTTGTGATGTCTAGGTCGAGTTTTTCCATTACAGATTTGGGCATTAAATTGTGTGAGGCCCCAAAATCAAACATTGCATTATGCAAAACCTTATCATGGATGTTTAAACTGACATAAAAGGGTGGCGCCCCTCCATTTTCTGTTTTTCCATTAACCTCAGGTCCGAACAGCAACTCTGGCTAGTCATCTAGGACATTCACAGCATCTTTATTGTCTGATACTTGGAGTGACTTGTTAATCTGCTGTCTGTATATTTCATGTTTGGCTAATTCCGAAAGAGGAATTGATATCTTGAGTTTACTTATTTCTGTCTCCAAGTTAAAAGGCTTTTCAATTTGCATCTTGGCATTAAGTGTAGCAGGTTTTTCTTTTTCAACTGGGTTATCAATGATCTTTTGTTCATGGTTGGTATGATTTTGAGTAAAGTTGGTACCATGTTTGTTTCCAGGGGCGTTATCTGACTTTATTTTTGCTTGATGTAGTGGGACTGGCTGTTTTTCAGATGTCTGTTGTTCTGAAATATCTTCCACAGTGACTTCTGAGGAATGTGGGTTTGAATTGCCAGCTGTTTGTGGGAGAGTAGTCTTATCATTGATCTTTTTTGGCTGCTTATTGTCCTTTGGTTTAAGAGGCTCAGGTACATCTATTGTTCTGGTCCTTAATTTATACTGTTTGTGTACCTCATACACAACTGCATCATAACCTTCTTTGAAATCAAATGATTCTCCTGACTTAGTGTGGTATTGATTGTCATTGTAAACCTCTTGATCTTCTTGTGTTAAGAATACTTGATGTTCACTGTCCAAACCCATTAGGTTGATGTGAGGGTCCTCATTAGGTTCACTAGATGTTGAAGCCTCAGCATAATTTTCTTGGAAAGGAGGTCTGACATGCTGGTCAGGATCAGTCCTTCCAACATTAGGATTTTGATTTTTTCTAAAGTTTGGGTTTCTAATATTGCTTGTTTGACCTTCCCATGATGACTTTCTTTCTATGGTTTCCACTCTATCCCCAAGTCTATCCATACCTTTGATGATTGCATCTAGCTTTTTCTCAAATGATGAGGGTTCTTCCTTAAAAGTAGTTCTTCTTTCAGTTCTTGCCCGGTTTCTCTTAGGAATCAGATTTGCCTCTACACTTACAGCTATGTTTTGCATGTCTGCCAGGGTTGCAGGGGCTCTTTCTCTTAGTTGATATGCCATATCAGCATCAAACCCATCAGGGAACTTAATCAATGCTAAATCAGGTGGAGGCCTAAGATTTTGAGGAATGGCATTGTAGATAGTATTAAATCTAGTGCAATAATCCAAGACAGTTTCTTGAGGACCTCTTCTTATGGTGTCATATTCAGATAAAATATGTAGAGGATCCTTTTTCTTTTCCCATCTGTTTAGAAAGGACTGGTAAAGAGCACCTGAATCAGGTATAGAATTTGCAGCAAGTGCTCTAAACCAATTTCTTACTTCACCTGTCAGACTTCGTACAAAAATTTTCATTCTCACATCATCATCATCTATCTCATAGTTTTCAAAGTAATCTTGCATTTTCTTGGTATGCTGTAAGGCAGTGTATGTACTGGTTCCATCAAAATAAGTAATCTTACTTTGGTAGTCCTGAGGCATAGCCCCTGGATTACCAGGTAACTGAAGGGGAGCATAACGATTAGCCATATTTGGAGGAATAAGTGGGACAACGGGTAGAACGGGAACAACTGGAACAAGAGCGGCAGCAATAGCAGTTTGTGTATTGGGTGTAGACAATGTATTTTGTGAAGTGGATGAGGAAGAGGGGGAAGAATGGGTTATATGAAGGTGAACTGATGGTTTAGCAGGGGTTGGAATAAAACTTTGCTGAACTTCCTCAGGGCTGGACTCATCAGATTCTTCTGGTTCCTTTTGGTTCCTAAGAGTCTTAGGGATCAAATTAGGGTTATCCAAAATAGGTGGAGGGTTTGGGTCAAGATTTGACCTTGTGTGCCTAGTTCTCTTTTTAGGAGCCAGCTTCTGAACTTGTTTTTGGTAATTTTTGAGAATATTTTCAGAATGGTCAAGGGAATGCTTAAATTTTGGAACCACTATCTAGAGCAGACAGCAGTTGATACATTAGTTCATTCCCCAGTGGAGTCACCAGTTATGTTATCACTCAGGTTGTTCCCTTTGACTCCCAAGGGAATACGGCCGAGGTAACCATAGACCAATCTTTGGATCACAGGTCCTAGCCTACCTGCAATCAGAGAGGGCTCTCTCTTTAGGATTTAGCTTTGTTTTGATAATGTTTTAGGCTAGTTATGATGTACTGAATTTTGTTTAAAGTTTTGGTTGAATGATGTCTTCTAGCAGCTGAGATTAGATCTTCAGAAGGTTCAATCCATTGGGCAATGGAGTCTGTGATTATGTGTTGTTTGGGATATTGAGTAAGAGTGATGAAACTGCAGGGCCATATAGATATATCATGAAACAAACTTCAAATTGTGAATATGAAATATGTTCAGCCAGTGAGAGGCAACTAAGAATCTTTCACTAAGCTGGTGATGTGGGGAAAGGAAATATTACTCAGGAGCAGATTAGAATTCCTGAACAGTATTTACTATGAAAGATTTAGTATGAAGGTGAGCAACTAAGAATTACACATTCATGACTATTTCTGAAGAAAAACATCTATAACAGCATAGATTGAGTTTAGGGTGTTCCATGAACAAATCCTGAACTATTCTTTTTCTGTGCTATTAAACCTGTGAAATATAGAGCATGAGTGGATTATGAAAGAACGAAATACATAACAAGATGGTTCAGAAAACTTATTGTGACATGAAATAGCGTAGGAATCTTGTAGCAGCAAGCAACCACACCACAACGCATCAAAACAACTCAGAACTTCAGAAATTCCATTAGCTTCCTGTATTAAAAGTCTGAAATTACAGCATAGCTTCTCCAGAAGAAAAATCAACAACCCCAGCGAGTTCATGCGTGGGGATATATATACTATCGTTTACAAAATATCTTAACGCTGAGTCATTTGCTCAATAACTGCGTTTACCAACTTTCAAAAAAATATCAGAGACAATAGTTATTGCTACTTTAACTGGACAATGAATGCCTATTCAGCTCTGTCAGAAATTCTTTGACTTTTGGAGGCAACTGGGTCGGTTGGGTACTTTGTACTGATTCTGAGTGAAACGCTCTTTATTGCTCTGTCAAGGTACGGCTATCTCAGCCCCGTCATCTGCATCTGTAGTCATCTGCTTTTGTTGGTCAAGCTGGATTGTTGAGTTGGCCTTTTCAATTGCTTTCCCAGTCATAACAAACACATATTAACTTTTCTGAAACTGCTGACTTTGTGATGAAAATACAAAAATATGGTGAACAATCTGTTTTCTACAGCAGTGTTTGTATCATGCCTGTCCACCATTCCTGAGTAGGCAATTGGTGCCTTAAGATTATGCCTAGAGTCTCATCTGCCTCAGTATATTTGTAGTAGTTTGGAGGCACTTCAAAAAGATGTCTGATCTCATTCATAATAAAAAACAAATTCTCTAGTTTGTCATAGAGATCCTGCCTAGATGGAGGCCCTGTTCCCTCTGAGGTACTTGCTACAGCAGTGATTTGATTTGTGGCATATGTGTCTACCCTCTTGGCATAATTTTCATGAGAAAGTAACCTTCCTGCACTGGTTACTAAGCTGGGAAGGCCTCTGTTATGCAATGATGTAATTTTCTCAATGAATCTGTTCACCTCTATTTGCATCTCCTGACACCTTCTGTCCAATGTTTGCACATGATTTCTCAAAGTGAGCACTCTCTTCACTAGTAAAATGGTATCAGTTCTGTTAGTGATACCCGTTGCTGCCAACTGAGGGCCAGTGCGGTTGTTTAGGACATTGATCATCCTATTGGCTATTTCAGGCATATTTCCAAGAGATGCTCTCGCTCTTTGACTTTCTTTTTGGGCCCTGCCTATTAGATCCATATTCTCATGGATAGTTTCTATGTATTGCTACTGGTCTGTAATTGATTGACCAATGTTGGTCCACATGATCTTCTTAATTTCAATCACAATTTTATCAAGAGAGAGTTCCTTTTCTAATTCCTTTATTCTCTTCTCAAGAGCTCTTACCTCTCTTGTTTTTTCAGCTACACTTTTCTTGGATTTATCATATTTTTCCTCAATGGCAGCCAACTTATCTTTGGTTTCTTTCAGCTCAGCCATCTGTGCTTCTAGAGCTTCCAGCTCCTTCATCATGTTCTGCATACTTAGGCTGGGCCCCTGATCTGGTGTTGTTGCTGGTGCTGATGTTGAAGGACCAACTTCTGATGTTTGTCCTGTAGGAGGAGCTGTTGTAGTAGTAGAAAGTGGCACACCTTCAGTGGATGCAGATATCTGTGTTGGCTGCATTGGTGCCTCACCTTGTCTTGATTTTAGTGCCACCTCTAGTGCACTCTCTGTTTCCATTAACCTCTTGTATAAACTCAGGAGTAGGGCCACTACATCCTGATCCTTCTTCTGCTCTGCCACTTCTCCAGTTTGAGGGTGAAGGCCAGCTGGCAGCTTGATGTGCTTTCTCATAGCTGCTATGTCTTCATCCCTTTTCTTCAACAATGCTTGCACACCCTTAGGGTCCTTTGGATCATGGCCCAACTCTATGATGATCTCTTCCAAGGACTTGATTCTGTTGTCCTTGGCCTGAGATGATGCTTTCTCCAATTCGAATTGAGCTGCAATGTTGTGTAGAGAATTTTGTAGTTGGTGTGCCAACAGGATCTTATCAGCTAATGTGGAATATATCATTTCCCCTGTTTGTCTATGTAGCTCAATTTGATCCAAGGGGTGGATATCTCTGGCAAAAATTTCCAGATTGGTTCTGATGTAATCTGCAGCTGTTTGAGGTTGCTGCATGGTAGGCCTGAAATGACTAAGAGTCATTTTTTGTTCTTGAATGTCATAAGCAGACATTAATCTCTGCTGATTTGTTGGCGCCATTTTCAGGAGATGGTTGTAGATTTGGTGCTTGAGGGACTCATTCCTTTTCTTTATGTCAATGAATTGCTGCTTGATGCTGGAGTCTACCTTTGATTTCTGCCTTGAAGAGCTCACCTCTGTCCCATGTGGAATGTCATGTCCTTGTTGTAAAGAACTGGTTGATGTTTCGATACTAGGAGGGGGCATGTTGTCAATCGGCCTCTCTGGCAATTCCTCCTCAGAAAAAGGGTTTAACCTTTGTCTCTTTTCTCCTTGCTGGTCCATAGAGGTAGTGAGAGGAATGTCCTCTTGCCTATCCCTCTTCCTTGTCCTGTCCTCATTAGTAGGTGTTTGTAATACAGAGGTGTCAACTGTTACCTCCTTCCTTGGAGGAATTTATTCATGTGTTTGCTGTTTTGTGTGGGCAGGTTGTTTGGCTCTGCTTTCCTGCTGCTCTACCTATTGCTCCACAATTGGAGGTGTTTCTTCTTGCTGCACTGTTTTGCTTTTAGTCATGTCTGCTGATGGATTAGCTGTTTTGGCAGGTTGCTGAGGAATGGTGGATGAAGAAGCAGCTTCTCCATGATGCTGAATGCCTGAAGACCAGACCTGTCGAAAATATTCCAAGTCAACTGCCTTTTCTAAAGTTTTAATATCTTTCTCTGCTATTTCTTCTTCACTATAATCTTCCACTAATGTGCCCTTTTTCCACTCTGTTTGATTAGCATATTGTTCAACCTCTGGAATGCTAATGTGGTCATATGTAGCAAGCCTATGCTTGATTCTTCTGAGGCTTATGAAGTGGTTAGGGTCATAGGGTGCCCAATAGAAGCTTGTCTTGAGCTGGAGGGCTTTTAGCATTTGGTCTGCCTCATCCCAAGCTTCTTCTCTCTTGTTAAAGATGAATGGACCCAATTGATGCTTAATTTTGAGCTGTGCCTTCTTGTTTTTGCTATGGAAGTGGATCATATCTGCATTGCCGAACTATCTGAGGTACTCTAGAGCAAAGAGTCTCATGGGGACATACTTTGGTAGCCTGTATGGTGCTAACTCACAGCCATATATCCTGATCACTATATGCTGTTGGTAAAAGTACCAATCTCCTATGCTATAGTTCTTGGACAGCTGAAGGATTTTCTGCATATCATCTGTGAGTCTAGGAGGAGGGGAACTCTACAGCATTGACAAGGCTGGATGGATCAATAGGTCAATAAATTCACAGTAGTTGTATGGTGAAAAATGAATGTGATGACATACTAATGTCCAGAATATTACAGATCTTCTGTCTCCCTTTGCATCTAATTTCTTGAGGGAGACGGGGAAGTTGTTAGGCTGATTGATGTAGGAGGTGTACTTGAAAACCCTCTCTCTCTCCAAATTCATGAACTGTTCATGAATTTTGTTGGCTATAAATGAGGCATAGTCATATTGGATAGCAGGGGGCTGTCCTGGAGTAAAAATAGATAGAACCACCAGTGTTGTCTCATCTACAAACTCACTGGTCTTGAACCCTAGGATTGAAGATATAATGTCTACCAGTAGTCTCCCTATGTCATTGAACCAGTCATGCAGATAAGGGGGAGGCTGTAAGGGCTGGTACTCTGGGTGCCTGAATAATTGTCCAATCCTTGTAATTTGTGAGTTGGAAAGCTTGGCACCCTGCTCTAGTAAAAACTGCATGGAAAGAGGAACCAGTGGTCTTGTAGGTTTGAATTGCAGCATTTGGTTTATGGATTCAGGAGTAATATAGAACAAGACAGAGCCTGAAGGACTCAAAACAGCTCTTTGATTGGGGTCATAGTTTGTGCAGCATTGGTGAATCAAGTCAGGGAATTCATTGACCTGAGGGAGATAATAAATTAGCAAATTGGATTTCCAGATTCCCAGGAGGTCTGTACCATCTCTATGCTTCTTTGTCAACTCACAAACTGTCTCTATATGGTATGTGTTGGTCCTCTCTACAGTTTCTCTCATCTGAAAATCTCTGTCAGCAAGGGCTAACCACTCCAGGTTCTTGTGTGGGGCATTTAATGGGGAAATGTTCAATGCCACTGGAGTCTCCATGGTCAATTAGTATTTGGAACTATATCTGAGATTTTTTTCTTGGGCACAGCAATGCAGAGCAGTGGATTTTGAATAAGCAAGGCAATTTGCAGAGGAGAAGAGGCAAATTGGGGTGAAAATGAGTCAAAATGCTCCTAGGATAGATTCAGTGAGCAAATGCTGGGATTTGAGAGTTGCTTTCCCGGTGGATTTATCGGGCAGAGGTTCAGATTTGCGAATGCGCAAACAAACTGTGAATTTGTGGTAATTCGGCCGAATGTGGAGCCTCTGTAGGTGAAATTGGGCTTATAGTGTGGAAAAGGACCACTGGTTCATGAGGATTTCTGGTTATTACTGTTCTTTCCTCTTTTCTTAGTTTGTTTGGTGAATTATGCAAAAACCAAGCGCGGAAGGGGGAAACTGATAAATACCTGGTACAATCGGACAATGGTGGAAATGCAGGTGAATTCAGGGTGCCAGCAGCAAGGAGCAGTCTTCAAAGTTGGCAGGTAAATGACGTACTTGCTCATGCAGGAGTATAGTGAGTAAACATTGCAAATAACGCGAAAAATGAGTTTTTTGTGCAAAATAGGGAAAATTCGGCTTTTGGCGCGTTTTTGTCAGATGACGTCAGGATGATGTCATGGGTGGGGTCGGGTACGGAATGATGACGTGGCGGCCAACGAGCGACTCTACGTGGACAGGTGACATGGCAGATAGCTCGGAGCGATGGCGGATGGGGCAGCAACGTAATGCTGAGGCGGTAGTGACGTAAGGGCGACATGGAGGTGACGTATGGCGGAGAAACAACGGCGGTAAGTGGTAATTTCGGACCGCTTATAGTACGGGGGCGGTTTTGGCAGGAGGCCTCCCGATACAACTTGGGAACGACACGCGTCCGAGCCCTGATGTCACCCTCTGACAGATTTTGGGCGCTATCGTTCGGGCATCGGAGGCGGTCCGATATTGTTGTGAGACGTTGGATGGGAGGGCCCGGATCCGACGATCGACGGGCTGTGGAAGTGATGGGTGGATACAGCGGGTCCCGGCGGGGATTTAAATTATATATATATATATATATGTATATATATATATATATATATATATATATATATATATATATATATGTATATATATATATATATGTATATATATATATATATATATATTTGGTTAGCGCGCCGAAACACATGCTTTCGGAAAAGGGGTAAAAGTGGGTTTTAAACATGGTTTTATACAAATGGTGCGGGTAATACGTTGTGAAGGGATTGTAAGGGGATAGGGGTAGGGTTAGCTTATTAAACCAACCAAGCGTTAGTTTAATCCCCGACTTTAAACGAACCATATACAACAAGACTTTGATTCTACATGGTTTTCCAAGTTTTGAACATATGGCTATAATGCCAAAAAAGGGGGGTATTTACATATGTTGTGGGCCTTTTTCACAATAGTGATATAGTAGTAGGGGAAAAGGGGAACATAGGGAGTTAAATAATAGGGTTAGGAGTTAATATGGGAAGGGGATATAGATGAGAGGTGATAGACACTAATTTTTTAAGGAACAAACTTAGTTTTTTGAGAGTAGATCAAAATGAAAAAGATTTTTGCCAAAAAATGTGGTTCTACTCTATAACAAAAGTGATATTGGGATGTTAGTAAGGAGTTTGATAGGGAACGTTTGGGGGGTTAGACATGCTTCACTTTGATACCACCAAAATGCTGAAATGAGAGAATCTGCTCTGGCCACCATGGGTTTCCTTTGCTAGGCCAGCAATATGAGAGAAGACATGCTTCTGCATTTGCTTTCAAAGTGCAGCATAGATACCTTTGCAACTGCCAACATATGCCTTCTTGATTAAGGCCAAAACTGAATAGGATCAGGATTCTGCAACTTCTGGCTACCTACCCAACTTAAAACCTAGCATTTTTTTTGTTTCTTCAGGGACGGTGCACTTAGACTTGCAAACCCTCATATGCTCTTTTCTTTTTGCTGCCCTCCTATCTAAATCTACCCTTATATCTTCCAAGGGCCCAGATTAAGCTAGTGGGCTCCTTTCTTTCTCTATCTAGCTAGTCATCTGTCAAGCTTAAACTGTTTGAATCGGTACTCATTACCTACTCTAAAACAAGCAATTTAAAAGATGGCATGGCCCAGATTAAGCTGTTGAGCCATACATCAAGATAGCAGTGGCATTTTGATTGGCCACTTTCCTGGTCCTTCTTTGGGGTTCATTTCAATTCTTTTTTCTTTTGACCAATTCATTTTCTTGCCCTTTGATTATTCTTTAAGGCATACCCTCTTTTCATTTTTTTAACTTTTTGCTTTGTTCCCCAAAAATGGAACCTTTGTTTCATCAAAGATAATCATTTTTAGCATTTCCACTGTCAATCATGAAATATGAAACCCTATTGGTATAGGAGGCTAACAGCATCCAATTTCTGATCTAAGGCTAATGGTTCTTCTTTGAAAGTAGTTCTTCTTTCAGCTCTTGCCCTATTTCCTTTGGCTATTAAGTTTGCCTCTACACTAACACCTATGTTTTGCATGTCTGCTAAGGTTAGAGGGGATCTTTCTCTCAATTGATATGCCATGTCGGCGTCAAATCCATCAGGGAATTTATATAAGGCTAGATCAAGTGGAGGCCTGATGTTTTGTGGAATAGCATTGTAAACGTTGTTAAATCTGGCACAATAGTCTAACACAGTTTCTTGAGGACCTCTTTTTATGGTGTCATATTCAGATAATGTGTGAAGTGGATCTTTTTTTCTCCCATCTGTTAAGGAAAGTTTGGTAAAGGGCTTCTGGGTCACCTATAGAATTTGGAGGAAGGGCTCTGAACTAGGGCCTTACATCGCCTGTTAAACTCTGAACAAAAATCTTCATTCTTACACCATCATCATCTATCTCATAGTTTTCAAAAAATTCTTGCATTTTCTTGGTATGTTACAAGGCTGTGTAAGAACCTATACCATCAAAATAAGTGATCTTGGTTTGATAATCCTGAGGCATAGCCCCTGGATTTGCAGGTAATTATAAAGGTGCGTATCTATTAGCCATATTTACTAGGATAAGAGGAACAACAAGAATAAACGAAACAACTGGAACAACAGGGATAATAGTAGTATGTGAAGTAGATGGAGGGGTTGAGAAGGTACTTTGTGAAGTGGATGAAGAACTAGGAGATGTGGGAGTAGTGGTGTGAGGATGAACTGAAACTTTATCAGGGGTTGGAATATGAATTTGGAAAGCTGTCTCAGGGCTTGAATCTGAAAAATGCTCTTCTTCTTCCTATTTCCTGAGACCTTTTGGAATTAAATTAGGATTTTCAAAAACAACTGGTGGATTTGGATCTAGATTGGACCTTGTGTACTGGGTCTTCTTCTTTGGAGCCAGCTTCTGACATTGTTTTTTGGAAATTTTCTAGGAATTTTGAGGTTTAGAAAGAGACTGATCAAATCTTGAAACAACCGTTTAGAACTTAAGACTGAATAAAGATGGACTGAAGCAGCTTTTATATACTCCTGCGAATGCAAAGAAAAAGCAGTTTCCAAGGATTCCTGACTGTCATTCAGACTTTATCTACAGCTTTAAGGAGTAAATAGGAGTTGGAAAATTCGTTCATCCCCAGCGAAGTCGCCAATTATGTTAACACTCAGGTTGTTCCCTTTGACTCCCAAGGGAATAAGGCCGAGGTAACCACAAACCAATCTTTGGACTGCAGGTCCTAGCCTGCCTGCAATCAGAGAGGGCTCTCTCTTTAGGATTTAGCTCTGTTTTGTGAAATCTTAGGCTCGTTATGAAGTTCTTTGTGATTTGTTTAAGTTTTGGTGGGATGATTAATGTCTTCAAGCAGGGAGGCATGCATAGTGTAAAAAGTTCAAACCATTGGGCATGGAGTCATGAAGTAAGGTTGTTGGTGCGTTTTCTTGGTCACAAGAGGACTATAGAGCATGGTAGCTACACATGAAACAACGTTGAAGCTGAGGTAAACATGGAGTGAAAGCTAAGTAATGAGAGGCAACTAAGAATCTCTCGTTCAGCTTAACAGAGGGAAAGTGAATAAACTCTGTCTAGGAGCAGTTAAGAATTCCTAGACAATTGTTATTCAAGAGTGAAATAGGGGAAATATGAGCCAATAGGAATTCATATTCACAACTATTTCAGAGGAAAACATATAGAAATAGCAGAAATTGAGCATAGAGTGCAGTTAAGCAAAGTCTAGGCTATTCATTTTTCTTGTGGCTTAGATGGTGATACGATGGTGATAAACACATACATGAACTGAAAATAAAATGAAGAAAAACTTATTGTTCCATGTAGCAGCACAAGAATTCCACAGTCACTCTTCAACCATTGAACACAGCAGACAGTCAGTGCTCCAAGCTTTTCAGCAGTCTTTGATTAAAGAAAATTCTTAGATATACAAAGCGAGTCTCTTCTGAAGTAAACTAATCAACCAACCCCAAATACATTCTGTGAGGGGATATTTATACAAAAAGAAGATACAAAAATATCTATAGGACAAGTTATTAGTTCATAAATCCTTTCACCAACTCCTAAAGAGCGGTCGATGAGAAAGTAAATGCTGAAATAAAGACAAATGTAACAGTTGTTCCTTTTCTGCCAGTGAATGTTGACTTTTGAGTCCCTTTGAGTCGGTTGGGGTTGCGCTTTCAAAATATGCGTTTTTCAGGCTTGCTATGCCAACTCTGTGCCTCGTCATTGATTTGACTTGACTTGACTTGCTTCTTTGCTTTATGCGATGCTTGTTGTTGTCCTGTGGCTGACATGAAAGCTGAAAATTGAAAAAAGGTGCCAAAGGCTGATATCACCTGGGTAAAATGGCCAGCATGGCTTGCCACCAATCTTCAGGAGGGAGCTGATGCCTTTGTATCTCGATGACAGTCTCATCAGCATCTGTATACTTGTAATAATTAGGGGGCATCTCAAATGGGTGGTTGACTTCATGTTCCATGTAAAATAAGTTTTCCAGCTTGTCATAGAAAGTCTGCCCTGAAGGTGGTCCTGCTTGTGCTGGAGAACTCGATGAAGCCGTGAGATGATTTGTCACATAGTTATTGAGTCTAGTTGCATACTGGTCACGTGTTAACAACCTTTCGGCGCTGGTTATCAAGCTGGGAAACCCTTTAGTTTGTAGTGTTGCAAGCTTTATTTCAAAATTTTCTACATCCTTTTGCATTTCTCTGCATCTTGCTTCTAGTGTTTGTATAAAACCTCTTAGTGTCAGCACTTTCTTAGTTGTCAATATGGCCTCTGTTTTGTTCATGATTTGCAATGCTGCCAACTCTTCCCTAGTTTGATGATTCAAAAAGTTGATCATCTTGTTA
Organism: Pinus tabuliformis; assembly: GCA_031772625.1. Lineage (NCBI taxonomy): Eukaryota > Viridiplantae > Streptophyta > Pinopsida > Pinales > Pinaceae > Pinus > Pinus tabuliformis. Next base: position 318,575,570 of record CM062816.1, on the reverse strand, counting down.
GCCTGTTCAGGCATGTTTCCCAATGTTGCCTTGGCTCTCTGAGTTTCAAACTGACCCAGGCCAATCAGTTCCACCTGTTCATACATTGCTTGAATTGACCTCCATTGACCAGTGATTGACTAATTAATTTTGGCCCATAGAATCTTCTTTATTTCAACCAGGGTTTGGTCCAGGGCTAGCTCTTTCTCCACGGTTTTAATTTTATCATTCGAGGCCTTAATATCCCTTGTTTTTTCAGCAACTGTCATTTTAGACTTATCATACTTAGCTTCAAGATTAGCCAATTTCTCTCTGGCTTCTTTTATCTCTGTAGTCTGGAGCTCAAGCTCCTTGATAGCTTTCATCATTTTCTCCATGCTCATGCTTGATTCAGATGGTGTTGTAGTTGCTACTGCTGTTGTTGCTGATGTGGCTTCTGGAATTGCTGTTGGCTGCATAGGAGGAACAGGGACATTATTCTGAATTGCTGGAGGAGGCTGGGAGGATGACTCTCCCTGCTTACTCTGGGCTGCTCTTTCTAATTCTTCCTCCATCTGGATTACTCTTTGATTCATTTTCATCAGCAAATCTAATGTATCCTCAGTTTCTTTCTCTTGCACTAACTCTGCAGTTTGAGGATGCTCAGTAGGAGACAACCTCAATCTCTTTTTCAATGCAGCAATATCATCATCTTTCTTTTTCATAAGGGCCCTTACACCCTTAGGATCTTTAGGATCATGTCCTAAGTCAATTATGATTTCCTCCAATGTTTTAATTCTGATGACTTTAGCTGTGGAGGACATTCTTTCTAAATCCAGCTAAGTGTTAGTATTCTTCAATGATTCTTTTAATTCATGGGCCAACGTGGCCTTGTCTGCCAAAGTGGCATAAACCATCTCACCAGTTTGCTTGTGTAGCTCAATTTGGTCCATGGGGTGGATGTCTTTGGCCATGACCTGCAAATTTGTCCTGACATAGTCTACAGCTGACTGAGGCTACTGAACTTTGGGCTTGAAATGGCTGAGAATAATTTTCTCCTCCTTGATATCATATTCTGCCATCAATCTTTCCTGTTTGGCAGGGGTTGCTTTTAGAAATTGGTCGTATAGTTGGACTCTTAGTAGCTCATTTTGAGCCTTGATCTCTTTGAAGCTGGCTTTAATGCTGGCTGGCTTCTTGCTTTGTTGTGTGGAGGACGACACCTCCATAGCCTGTTGTCCGTCTAGCTCTTACCGGAAAGAGCTGGTAGGCGTTGGTTGGCTTCCCTCTCTGTCTCTTATTAGGCTTTTAGGGATTTCTTCACTGACATCCTCCTAAAATGGAGAGTCAACTTTTTGCCTCTTTGATTCAGGCTGTTGTGTAGATCCACTGGCAGGTGTGCAATCTTCTCTGTCACGTTTTCTGCCTCTCTCCTCATGTGCAGGAGTCTGTAAAATAGGCATTTGGGGTGCCTCTGTTTGCTGTGGGGGAGCTTGTTCTTGGGAATGCTCCACTGAAGTAGCAGGCAGCTCTGTAGTTATTTGTTCTGTGTCCATTGGCTCTTTGCCCTTTGTTGTACTTGTTGCTGATGAAGATGGAGCTTGGCTAGGCGGCGCAGCTGCAGAAGCTGATGTGCCCTCTCCGATTTGGTGTGGCAACTTGAATGTTACTTGCTCACAAGAATCTAAGTCAAGACTCCTTTCAAGATCTTTAACATTTTGTTCCATAATTTCCTCTTGAGTGAGACCTTCAACTAAAGTGCCTTGTGCCCACGCATCTTGATTAGCATATTGTTCAATGTGTGGGATTTTACAGTGCGTACAATGTGTCAATCTGTATTTGACTCTTCTGGCACTAATAAAGCCAAGTGGGTCATAAGGGACCCACCAAAAACTTCTTTTCAATTTAAGTTGATCCTTGAGTATGAGGTCAACATCTTGCCAACCTTCCTTCATGTTCATGATGAAGGGGCCTAGGTGGTCTTTGAATTTCAGGCGAGCTTTCTTCTTGGTGTTGTGAAAGTGAGTAAGATCTGAATTGATTAGCTGCCTGTAGTATTCCAAGGCAAACAACCTCATTGGTACATATCTTGGGAGTCTGTAAGGACAGAGCTCACAACCATATATTCTGATGACAGTGTGATCCTGGTATAGATACCAATCACCTATTTTGTAGCTCTTAGATAACTGTAATATCTTCTGCATTTCATAGGATATTCTGGGAGGAGGAGCATTCATTAAGAGGCAAGAGACTGGATAGACAAACTGATCTATGAACTCACAGTAAGAATAAGGAGAATTTTGGACTTGATGGAATACTGATGACCATAGGATGACAGACCTTCTTTCTCCCTTTGCATCCAATTTCTTGATGGGACAGTGGAAGCTCTCAGACTGATAATACATGAACAAATGGTAGATGTATGAGGAATACTTGAAGACTCCCTCCCTATCTAGCTTTATGAGCTGGTCATGAATTTTGTTTGCTATGAACTTGGCATAATTATACTTGATGGCAGGAGGCTGCCCTTGGTTGAATGAAGACAACAGAACCAGCACTATCTCATCAACATGTTCACTTGTTTTGAAGCCTAACACATAGGATATCATGTCTTCTAATAGCTTGCCAACCTCATTGAAATGGTCATACAGGAATGGAGGGGTCTCCTTAGGTTGGCAATCTGCTTTCATGAATGTTTCAACAATCTTCTTAATCTTGGGACCAGGGAGCGAGGAGGCTTCTTCCAACAAGTTCTTCATGGAGAAAGGAAATAGCAGCTCAGTCTGTTTGAAATTCAAAATTTGGTTGATGGAGTCAGGAGTGATGTAAAAAAGTATGCTCCCAGATGGAGACTTAACAGCCCTCTGACTTCGCTCATAGTTTGCAGCGCACAGGTGAATAATTTCAGGAAAAACGTTGACATAGGGAAGGAAATAATGTGGCAAATTGGACTCCCATATACCATACATGTCAGAGTTTCTTATAAAACTATTTCTTAGCTGGCAGTAGGTATGCAAATGGTTCATGTTCCCAATTAGGTCTTGAATAAGATAGTCTCTGTCAGCCAAGTCCATTGACTCAAGTTCTTTGCTTGGTGGATTCATGGGAGTGATATTAGGAGCTAATGGAGTAGCCATTATGACACCTTTTCAATGCTTGAGTTTGAAGGAGGAACAAGGCAACAACAGGTTGAACAAATTTTCTTGTAATGACTTAGCAGAAGAAATTGGAACTAAATTCAAATGTAACAATAGCTTGACTGCTTGGCACTTATGCTATGAGAGACAATTTTGCAAAGTTTTTTGGGCCAACTTCGCTTCTCTTAGTGAATTCTCTGAGGTTGAAAGACTGTGAGGAAAAATACAGAAGGGCAGAGGATAATTACAGCTTCAGTGGACTGATTTATACAGTGGAATGAGGTGAAATTAGGCAATGTTGAGCTGTTGCAAGATTTTGGGTGGGTTACGAGCTCTAAACGGAGTTTCGCCAGTGAAATTATAAATGGGCGCAGGTTTACAAGGTTGGTTTTGAAGTGAAGGTTTACCAGTTGATTTTGGTGAAGCCTGAGGTGTAGCAGAGTTGCCAATTGAGGAATTTGCAGGTTTGCAGCATGTACAATGGAGAAAAATGGAAGAATACGAGCGAAAAGGGGAGAAATTGGCAAATACCTGGTTTAGACGGCGCCGAGGGTAGACTAGCTGGTGCAATGGCAAGCTATGGAGTTGAATTGCAGGCCGCAGCAGCTTGGTTGGTTGATTTTAAACTTTGGGAATGAAAACAGCAACAAGAGCAAATCAGAACTTTCAACTAGACCAATAGAAATGAAAAAACAACGGTCGTTTGCGTGCTTTTATGAAAAAAATGACATTTTGGCACTTTTGGCGCTTTTTTGGGATGACGTCAGAATGACGTCACCGACGGATCCCGGGTACAGACGGGTGACGTGGCAGCTGACAGGGCAGTGATGTGGTGATGATAGGGTGGTAGGGCGCGGGCAGGAAACGGATGAGGTGGCGGCAATCGTGGCAGAGCAACGGTGGATCGGGGAGGTGATGTCACAGGAGACGTGGTGCTGACGTCACGCAGGGGAGGGCGGTATCTAGTTTTATCACACCGCTTTTGCACAAAAGTGATTTCGGTAGAGGGGGACCCGACACAGTCGAGAGGGCGACACGTGGCGAGAGTATGACTGGAAAACCACCCATCTCCTGGACGCTAACCATCGACAGCTTCAGGTATGAAAAGACCATCCCACCGTAGATCTTGGGCATGTCAGATTAGACGACTGGTGGCACAATCAAAGCGGTGGAAGGATAGGGACAGGTCCCGCGGCAATATTTAATTAATTGTTTTAATCCGGCAGGGGAAAAACTTAGTAAAGTGGGTTTTATGGATTATGCACAGGCGGGGTTAAATGTTTACATGCATGACTTTAGGATAAGGCTGGAGAATGGGTTTTGTAGGGTTAGGATTTAAGGGGAAAAGGCTATTAGTCTAACCAGATGTCAAACTAACTCCAGGCTAAGACACGGAAGGGTTAATAGTAGTCCCAGATGGACTATTATTTCCCAGACTTAGAAAAATATGGCTATAGTGCCAAGGGGAATGGCTATTTAATTTTTTGGGGATTTTATATAGTTTTAGTAGTAAATCGGGATGGGGGAATAGTTAGGGAGCTATATAGTAGAATTAGCAGTTAATATGACTTGGTGGAGTGGAAATGAAATGGGAATAATGTTAAGTCTATGAAGTGATGACAGACATAGGAGTTGCAAAGAAGATGAGAAAAATGATTTTTGCACAAGAAATGTGGCTTCTTTTCATGGAGAAAGTCAAACATTTGACTCAATGTTGCACAAAAATGAGATGAAATTAGGACCTGTTGGGCAGATTCCAAGGTCCTTTAAGGGGATGTTAGTAAGAGATTTTTAGGGGGAATGAGGGGGAGTTAGACATGCTTCCAAACTTTGCCATCAAAACACAACATTGGCACTTCTGCCTCTAATGAAATTAACTTTCTTTCTTAAGGCCAAAGCTGAAGATAATCTTGGTTCTACAACTCCATGCTACCTACCCAGCCTAATACACCTAGCATTTTTTGTTACTTCAAGAAGGGTGCACTTAGACTTGCAAACCCTCATTGCATTTTTTTTTTTTTAACTGCCCTCCTATCTAAAAACTACCCTTATTGCTTCCAAGGGCCTAGATTAGACAGTTGGGCACCTTCATTCTCTACCTAACTACTAATCTGCCAAGCTTAAACTGTTTGGACATATTTTCTTTCTCTAGTCTACAACAGCAATTTAAACATGGCATGATCCAGATTGAACTGTTGGTTCACCCATCAATATGAAGAACAATATATACAATATTTACACAAGTGTCTGCACAAAAATATGGAACCTTTGCAGCATCAAAGCTGAACATATTTAGAACTTCCCCTGTCAATCATGAAACATGAAACCTACTGGTATAGGAGGCTAACAATGTCCTAAGTCAATAATAATCTCCTCCAATGTCTTTATTCTGTTGTCTTTGGCTTGGGAGGACATTTTCTCCAAATCTAACTGAGTGTTAGTGTTCTTCAATGATTCTTTTAATTCATGAGCCAATGTTGCCTTGTCAGCTAAAGTAGCATAGACCATTTCACCAGTTTGCTTATGTAGCTCTATTTGGTCCATGGGGTGGATGTCTTTGGTCAGGACCTGCAAGTTTGTCCTAACATAGTCTATAGTTGTCTGAGGCTGTTGAACTTTGGGCTTGAAATGGCTGAGAATAATTTTCTCTTCCTTGATATCATATGCTGCCATCAATCTTTCCTGTTTGGCAGGTGTTGCTTTTAGAAATTGGTCATATAATTGGACTCTTAGTAGCTCATTTTGAGCTTTGATCTCTTTGAAGCTGGCTTTGATGTTGGCTAGCTTTTTGCTTTGTTGTGTGGAGGAAGACACCTCCATGGCCTGTTGTCTATCTAGCTCTTGTTGTAAAGAGTTGGTGGTTGAAGGGAAAGTACCCCTAGGGTCCTTTGGGCTAAGACTCTACCAGACTGAAAATTGCTTATTCAAAGAAACACACACACAGCCATCATTTTTACTTTTAAGCAAATTCTAACGTTAAGGGTACGTACCTAAGGTTCTACGTTCGAGAAGGCCTTTAGGGTCCAAACCCTTCTTGGAGTTCCCTTCTTCTTCCTTCGACCTGCAAGACAAACAAATCAAAGAACACAATAGTACATGTACAGATACTTATGTATAAACCATCTTTATGCTATAAAGTTAGTTATAAAAATCTTTAAGTAACCACTTGCATAAGAATTCAAAACAAGAATCTCATAAGCATAAAGAAAGATTGTTTCGGGAACAAAGACGTGTTTCTTTATATATAAAGGCAAATAAAGTACATATAACGGAAAGATATCACCTGAACACCTTCAGCAGGCTCCAAGCAAAGCTTCCTCCCGGATTCGTTCCAGCCTCAAGCCTCCAACAAGAGCCCCTTCCAAGTCTTACTCAATGATGATATCAAGGATGAATGATCACCAATACACATGGAAACAAGGGTTTCCTATGCAAAATGGGGGAAGTGCAGAAAGCACCAAGGACTTCAGACCTGGTCTAAGGGGAAAATCTCAGCATAATAATCTTGCTCTCCTTTCTCTCTCTCCTTGGCCTTCCCTTTGATGTCTTTTTATACCCTCTCCAAAGTAGTTTTTTAGTTAGGAGTTGGTTGGGAACAGTTGGGCCACGGGCACTAACAGGTGATCCAGCAGGTAAAACCCGCGATCTCCGCCCGAAAAAGAGGAAGTTATTATTTTTTTAAGTGTTTTAATAGATACATGCGGGTTGGGTATGACAGACCCGCGTGTACACGCGTTTAACTCAGGGCAATGTCGCGTATAGGGAATAAAACACTGTTTTTTAAATTTTTGGACTAGGTCTGGAAGGAGGGGTTGCCCTAGGCCATAAGTGCAGCATCACAAACCATAAGAGTGAGATTTGGAGCTATAACAGATGCCCCCTAATGTATGAGGTCAGAAGGGGAACATGATGGCCGAAATATATTAAGTAAGTACAAGGAAAGGAACTCTGCCGAAAAACCGAGGAGGACTTCACCAGAATTCAGCCTGCCAAGCCACCGAAAGGAGATCAGAAAGAAACACTGTCTGAGGCGGGCATACCCATGCTCAGGAAAAGTAAAGCATGTCCGCATATCAAGTACAAGCGGATCCACTAAGTATACAAGTATAAATGACTGGAAAATACATAATGGATCATCTGATCATAATGAGTAAGTACATGTCTGAATATCACATATAAGACTGTCAATGATGCTGAAAGATGCAACGGATCACTGAAATCAAAGACTGATCCCATAAGGTACCAACTGAACATGATGGAATAGGATGGTACTACACTGCAAACTCAGGTGCCAGCATATAGAATGTCGCCATGACTGACTGCAACATATAAGGTGGAGTGGTATCAACTAGCAGTAACAGGAGCAACTGTCAAGTGAACCAATGAATGCTGATACAACCTGAGGTCTTCACCGACCGCCGTGGTACATTTCTACATCATGGGAATGAATGATCTGAAGTCGACCATGTGAGAAATCGTTTGATTACCGGTCATTGATGTATACCGTTAACAAACGCGAGACTACTCACCGATAATGATAATGAGCGTCAAGGTACCCAGTACAATCTAACAAGTGTGAATAGATGAGCTGAAGTCGAACACCTGTAAGAATCTATCAATCAGGAGACAATGATGGTTTCCCACTGTCGATAGCGAGGAATCTGCCACTAATGACTGCAAACCCCAAGGTACTGCCAAATGGACTCTAGATCTTTGCCCCAGAGCAATGAGTCGGAGTCGATAGGGAAAGATCCGCTAGAAGGAAGGCATTAAGGCATCCTTCATCAATCTAGCACGAGTGTAACCCGTAGACCAATAATGTGGAAGGAATCGGACGAAAAAGATGTAGTAACCCAACCGAAGTACGTTTCCGGCGTACACAAGATGTGGCTAGCGCACGGCAGAAACCCTCTGAACCAACCAATAATGGAAGCCGACACAGAGGCGAGGTATCCACCAATAGGGTCAAATGGAAACCAAGGTACTGCACGAATCCCAATGTGTGATAATGTATGCTGATGTCGAACACAAGGGAAACCACTCAGTCAAAGACCCATGATACTGATCGATGCTGAGCACAAGGTGACCTATCAATAATGAAAATAGGGCCAGGGTGCGGCTCTAGGCCTGTCCTCAGAGCAAGGTGTCATCGTCGATAAGGACAAGACCCGCCAACAAGAAGTCAATGGGGACCTTCTCAAACCGGCACGAGTAAAGGACCAATATAACTGATGTGATGATAGACATGACACTGACAACCAGGGATGGCCAACTGAAAAATGAGTCAAGAGACACCGCAGAAAGGCCGACTCAGGCTAACTTCCCTTGAACAAAAGCACGACTCAATGTGACTATGTGGCAGCATATTATGAATCTGTATAAGTTCGTCATGCAGGAGGCACGAACGAACCCTCCATATGATTGGAAGAGATAACCAATCGGGGGAGAACTGACTCGATAACAAGGTTATGGCGTACCTAATTCAAACTAAATCCCACCCATGCGGAGGAGACTTTGTTTTGAGTGCTTTGTTCAAGGGCGACACGACTGACTCTAGCTGCCAACAATAAATGGAAATAATGTCCCTGTTCCCGCTCTTTTTGGAATATTTAATTTTTTTGTCTTTTTCTGATAAGCCGGAAAAATAATAAAATAATGCTATGGTACAGTGGAAAGAACGAGTGTCGGTGAAACAGATGATCTAGTTCCTGGGAAAGGAACGTTCCTATGCTCAATGCAGGGAGGTGAAAAACTGGTCAGTGACACTCAGAGGTAAGTTCCTTCCACGGATCTGGGTATGTCAAGCTGCAGAAGTCAAGGGTATGCAAGGTTGATTTTGCAGACGTCATGGTCAAAAGTTGGCTTAAACACGAGTCCAAGTGAAGCCGGCTATAGGCCAAAAGGTGCAAATGGTCAACATGCAATGCAGAAGTACAACTCAACACACATAGGAGCCTCTAGGGTATAAGGCCAGAACGAAGCGAAGAAGCAAAGAGGAATGAGTCTTCAACGCATAAGTCATGGCGGGACTACAGAGGACTCCCGAGCCTACTCAAAACGAAGCAGCATGGGCAACAAATGTCAGTGAGGTGCTAACTAGGATGCCCATGTAAAAGGATGGCTCTACCATCATGTCATGATTTAAAGAATCGGCAAGTGAAAATGGCTTACGAACCATAACATGATGGGGTCGACCCTACGGCAGATGTATCGGTCAAATGGAGGCTAGTATGCATAATGCAACGGAAAAATGGTGTCCCTAACCTATATGCCAGTGAGAACACGATACCTGCCATGACGGGTCAGCAGTCATGGAACTGTCTCGAACCGTCGAAAAATGTCCAGAATGTCCTGAAAAACAACCCAATCTCGACATTCCAAGCTCCCAAGTTAAAAGTGACATGAAACCAAAACAAAATAAAATTTTGAAAAAATTTGCATTTTCAAAACTTATAAAAAGAAATTTTGGACTTACCATTTTCACCGTTTGACTTGGAGAGCAAAAATTGTGGAGCAAAAGGAGCAAACTTCCCCGTGACTTATTCAACCGTTCAAACTTGCCGAAAACTTCCAGGTAAGCACTAAACTTGTCTTGCAATTAATTGTGATAGTTTTTAGGAAGTTTAATTAATGTTTCACCGTTAGACTTTTGCAAAAAATTGCTCTGCGGCGTACACGCGGGTTGGCTGTATAGAACTCGCGTATACGATGGCCCGACACGCGACTGTATACAAGGGAACCCGCGTGTGCGCAGCAAACTAATTTTATATACAAAACTAACGAATGGAAGTGATTTTTTCTTCCAGGATGACTCTCACATGGCATGAAAGAGAGCACTCAGCTGTAGATAATGAAGTTATGAACAATGACGAGGCATTAGACGCCCTACGGGGATGCGGATTGTTAAAATTCTTCAAGTTGCCAAATATGAAAGCAAACGTGCGTCTGCTCGAGAGACTCATTGATGATTGGGATGTCGAGGAGGAAGCTTTTGTGATTGATCAGATGCCACTCAGGGTAGAAGTGGAAGATATATATTTTATCACGGGCCTTTCCCGAAGGGGAGAGGTAGTACACTCCCAGGGCAGGACCCGGAATAGTCTCAGTGTAGACGACTATGTTCAAATTCACTGCCCAGGTCATCGGAAGGTCGGGAGCCAGATCTCTATCCCACACGTGGCGAGCTTGTCACTACGGATAATTTTGTTCACCGTAGCTCGAGTGAACGGATCATCCTCACTACATCAGGCATCACGGGTAAACATGAGCCTAGCAGTGGACTGTCTCACCACGGTGTTTGACTGGTGTACTCCTCTACTTGCCAACAAGAAGGAACAGCTTGCTTCTATCAGGAGGGGACAAACCAAGAACTTTGGGTACGGAACCATTCTATGCACTTTCTTCTTCGAGAAGGTTCCCGCACTCCGCCCCAGGGTAGCAGTTCCCATCAGTAGTCCACGTGATCCACGCATGGGCCGGTGGGCTGACTTGATGAAACGTCTGGGGGGTGGGGAAGTACCTAGGAATGCATTCGACGATGACTTTTTTTCTTGGTGGGAGCAACAGATCATCGCCATAGATGACTACCCCTATGCTGGGCTGGATTTCCGAGGAGATCCTGATCTAGTGTTACCACCGGATGCAGCATGGGGCGAGATTGGTAAGATTTTTTATTTTTATGATTATATGATTTTTTGGATTTTTCAAATATAATGATAAATTTTGAAAAATATTTTTTTGATGAGATTCAAATGACTAATATGATGATCATGTTCCAGACATTGGGCCCGTGCGACCAGATGAATTCCCGCGGCATGGACGGCGTGGCCGAGGAGCCGAAGAGGCGGCTGCGGATGCGGAAAGGACCCTCAACAACGTCCAGCGACACTTGGCGAGACTGAGCTGCCAAGTACCGATGGCCAAGATAGAGGACCTTCCTCCAGATATGCAGTGTCACGTGGTTGGGATGCCACGTGACTGGGTTCGCGTCTTTCGGCGCGTGGCCAATGCTATAGTTACTTATTTAGCTGCTCATCCAGAGCTGAGGCATTAGATATGCCTGACATGATTATGGGTATTTGAGTCCCAATTTTGTATATTTTTGGACACACATATGTACACTCGAGACGCTTTGCGATATATATATATATATATATTGACTTTTAGATGCATGATTTTATGATGATGAATGATTGATATGCCAGTCTAATGCTTGATTAGCGATAGAATCAGCTAACCAATTTTGAGATCTTGGAATGTGCAAATAATTAATGTAAATAAATGATCTTTGCAACAACCTCACCCTTAAATATTGGCGATATAATAATGGATCTCTAACCCGATAAATGTTATTTAACTGAGACACTATCAATTGAGAATCAAGATATACTACCAACGAGTCGATCCCATAAGAGATTGCCTCGGATAATAAATTGATAACAGCTGTATACTCGGCCATATTGTTCGAAGCAGGACCGATACACACGCCTCTTGATATCATCAACTGACCAGTTGGGTAATAAAGTACCCAAGCTGCGGAAGCAAGATTCCGAGTGTGCCGACTAGCACCATCGGCGAACCCAAAATAAGCCAAATCATCCATCAACACCTGCCAAAGCAGACCAAAAAGTGCTGATATCAGAAAACGCTCGATAATATATGTACAAATATACATAAAATACAAAGAAGTCATTGCCTGGTAAAACTAAGCAAAATACTTCTTTAAATAGAGCCCATTTCGGGGCTCCGCCAGCTTGTTTCCTTTGAAATCAATTAACTCATACGATCCTTTTTCTAAGACTCGTTTGATAATGAAAGGACCGTACCACATAGGCTTGAATTTGCCTGCCCCCAAGGCGTCCTTATCTTGGTCATAGACCAAGACAAGGTCACCTTCAGAAAAGACATGAGGACGGACAGACTTATCATACTGAGTTTTGACCCTTTTCTTATGGGCCTCATTCATCGTGGCGGCATCTCGACGCTGCTCATCGAGATGTTCCAGGTGAACTAGGCGCTCCTCGAGACTCGAAGTCTCAGGAAGCAGCTCAACAGCCAATTTCAGAGATGGAATTTCACATTCGACCGGAAAGATAGATTCCATCCCGTAAACCAACTGAAAAGGAGTAAAACCAGTAGCCATTTTGACGGAGGTTCGGTATGCCCAAAGAGCCGGATACAACATAATGTGCCAATTGGACCGATTTTTATCGATTGTCCATTGGAGTATCGTCTTAAGAGTTTTATTGACCGCCTCGACTTGTCCATTGGCCTGAGGATAGTAAGGAGACGAATGCTCCTGACGGAAACCTAATTTAAGAGCCAATTCGGACATTAGCTGATTTTGGAAATGACTGCCATGGTCAGTGACAATTTCTCTTGGGATACCGAATCTTGAGATAACCTGATTGAAAAGAAACAAAGCTGCCGTGTCACTGTCGTTCTTATAAGTAGGCATGGCCTCAGCCCACTTCGTGAAGTAGTCTACAGCCACGATAATGTACTTGTGATTCGCTGCTGAAGGCGGATTACAAGTCGTAAAATCAATACCCCACTTAGTGAAGGGACCGACGGTGACCACGGGAAAAAGGGGAGCTGGATGCGCGCGCATCTTGCGAGTAAAAATTTGACACGGGTGACAGCGTTTGACCGCTTCCACACAGTCCTTAAAGAGTGAAGGCCAAAAGTAGCCGGCACGTAAGATGCGCTGGGCTGTAGCAAGCCCGGATAGATGACCACCACAAGCTCCACTGTGGCAATCATTAAGAACAGACTCCGCTTCCTCTAAGGTTAAACAACGTCGAAGAATTGAATCAACCCCTCGACGGTATAATGTGTCACCAATGATAACATAGTTTTTAGCCAGGTGACGTAACTTGCGACGTTCATCCTTGGAGAAAGTAGAGGGAAACTTCGAAGTCTGGAGATAAACAATGATATCTCCATACCAAGGGTCTTGTGAAGAGATGAGGAATATATGTTCGTCGGGTAAACTTTCCTCATAAACAATATCCTCTCCACAAGGAAGCTCAGAAATTAGCTCCGCGAAGACCATAGATTTCTTAGACTTGGCGGACAAGAACTCGAGGTCGAATTCTTGTAAAATGACTATCCATCTATTATATTTGCCCCCAATCACTCGCCTACTGAGGACAAATTGGAATGGATTGACCGCCGCTAGGACAAAAGTTTTGCGTAGCAAAATATAATGACAGAGCCTCTGGACAGCATGGACAGCTTCCAAGGCCAACTTCTCAACCGGAGAATAGCGGAGTTCAGGGCCTATTAAGCCTCGGCTCAAATAATAAATCACGTGCTCGACAAGAGCATCGTCTTCCTGAACTAGAACCATACCAATGGTAGATTCTGCTACAGCGAGATACAAAAGGAAGTCTCTACCATAATCCGGTGGACTCAAAAGCGGGGCAGAGACTAATGCCTTTTTCAAAGCATCAAACGACCGCTGCGCAAAGTCGTCCCACACAAATGGAACTCCTTTCCGTAGCAAACGCATGAACCCTTTAGTGATCTCGGCGTAGTTTGCTATAAACCGTCTCAAGAAATTGGCCTTCCCTTGAAGACTTTGAAGTTGACGGATTGAGGACGGGGGAGGCAACTGAACTATTGCCTCAACCTTGAAGGGATCAACCCGAATCCCTTCATTGGACACTATAAACCCTAACAACCGACCTGATGTAACCGCGAAAACACACTTATTGGGATTCAACCGGATTTTATAGAAACGACATCGCTCAAAGACTAATCGAAGATGACTAGGGTGATCTGTTCTCTTTCGAGAACGAGCAGCGAGATCATCTAAGTATGCTTCGATGACATGTTTGATGTCGTGGAAAGCGTATGACATGGCCCGCTGAAACGTGGCTCCAGCGTTTTTAAGACCAAAGGGCATCTTTCGATATGCAAAGGTACCCCAGGGACATATGAAGGCAGTCTTATGCTGATCCTCAGGACGAATAGAGATTTGATTATAACCTGAGAAACCATCCATAAAGGAGAAAATCTCACTACCCGCACACTCGTCGATAATCTGATCAATGAATGGCGTGGGGTAATTGTCTTTTGGACAAGCCTTGTTTAAGTCCCTAAAATCGATGCATACGTGGATTGTTCCTTGCTTTTTGTCCACAGGGACTGGATTCGAAACCCAATCCGTAAGAGGAACAGGGTATATAAAACCCGCCCTTAGCAGCTTCTCAACCTCAGCTTTGATAGCCGCTGCTTTCCTAGGGTTAACCGGCCAAAGCCTTTGACGAATCGGTTTTGCGTTTTCGTACGTCTTGATCTCATGTTGGACTATAGAAGGATCAATGCCGGGCATTTCCTCATAAGACCAAGAAAATACATCACGATATTCCTTGAATAGGTCGGTGTAAATTTGAATTTCTTCAGGGGAACACTCAATTCCGATGAAGATATTCTCAATGATGTTAGGATCCTTAGAGATGTTTATAGGTATCGTTTTTGAAATTACCGACATATTACCTTCGGCACGTGTGTGTGTTGGAGCCAAAGGGTTCGACACCGTACAAACATCACTACCAATGAGCTCGGAGAATCTAGATTCTACTTCCTGCAATGGAGGAAGAAAATATGAGCGATGGTGTAAGTCTTCCCAAGGTCGATCTATACCCATCATTACTTCGAGGATTGCTTCTTCAGAAGGTAGAACCGAATCTAAGCAGTCCAAGGCAGAGGTAGAATCAAAGCTCCAAGCTGGGGCCACATGACCATCTAACTCCTCTTCGGAAAAAGGAGTAGAATGGTTATCTGCAGAGTCTACGATAGACTGATATCTAAGCTCAGCTGGAGATATAGGAAACGCCATTCCATTCACTTGTCCTTCAACTAATGTGGTCGTAGGTGAAGGCAAGGTCCAAGGGTCGGAAAAATAATGAGTACGAAAGAACTCTTCTCGAGAAGACTCCTTGGATGATGAAATCGCATTGATTCTTGCAAAAGGAGAGGGAAGATCAAACGTACCCATCAATGAGGAATACATCCCTACTCCTAAATTCTCAGTCGGCGGGTGAGGGTTATCCACCAAAGGAACAGTAGAGTCGGAGGTTGCTTGAGGATCGATTGGAGCATAGTCCAATTGATCAACCTTAACGATTTTCCCCTCATGAGGAAAGCAAATGACACGAAACAGAGTCGATACGACGGCGTCCATCTCGTACACCCAGTTCCTTCCTAATAGGAGATTATAGTCTAGGTTAGCATCTACGACTTCAACTTCGATATTAACGACCTTCCCTCCAACACATATAGGAAAGGCCGGGATAATCCCATGTGGCTTGTGAGAATGGCCATCAAATGCAGTTAAGACGGTTAGTGAAGGAATGGCCGAAGGTGAACCAATAGCCTTCCAACATGACATGGACATGACGCATGTGGAAGCTCCTTCATCTATAACGGTGCGAAAAATATTGATTTTCCAGTATGTTGACTTTACCTGAAAAGCCATATGATGAGAGAGTCTCTTTTTGACATTTGACATGTCAAAAGAGAGCACTAAAGAGTTAGCTGGATCGACTGCTCCAATGGCGGAGAGTAAAGCACTTCTCTGAGACGGACACGATTGGAGAACTTCCAAAGCGGACATAGCACACGGGCTTTGAGCCAAATCCTCCACAATGGAGTAATTTTGGGCGGCCCTAGCATTAGGGTTAATCGTCGCGCGTTTGGCGGAACCTTTCGGTATCCTAGGTGTAGTCTCAACAAGAGGTCGCTCAATATGAAGGTCATTACTTCCGGGAACCGTTTTATCCTTAGATGTTTCGGCTTCACCATAATCACGTGACCGAGTAGTCACGTTAACGTTTGAACCCATCATAAAACATTTGATGCTTTTTCCCCTTCCTGGTTGCCCCCTGAGGAGGTCCCAGGATTCGAATTCGCGCCAGCAAGAAGTTGCTGCCCTTGGGGAAACGGGTTAGTTAACACAGCTTGTGAACTAGAAGTCCCTTGCTGTCCTAACAAGCGCTGAGCGTCTTCAATTCTAGGGCAAAGATGAGTTAGATGGTCCCCACTGCATAACTTGCAAGGGAACTTAACTTTCTTTCTCGACTCACTTTTGCCACCACCAGCGTTGTTGCCGGATTTATTTGCATCGGGCTTCCCATCCGAGTTCTTCTTCTTACCACGTCCTTTCTTTTTCCCATTGGAATTTTGATTTCCTTTGGGGTTATCGGATTGGACGGCGTTAATGGAAGAATTTTGGGAGGCTTGAGGATTAGACATTGTGACTTGGTTGTTAGGAGCAGTTTGTAATGACAACTGTTGCAATTGATTCAACAAGTTCACTGTAGTCGAGTCTACTGACCCTACGATACCATCCGCGTGCGGACCTGGCTTTGGCTTAGCTAAATCAACCTTAGATCCAGGAGCATCTGGCAAGTACTTTTGGAGGATCCCAGACTGAGAGTAAATCAGTTCTAACTGCTGGGCCCTGAAAATGGCTTGCTCCTCAGAATAGACCCCAGACATGGAGACATCCTTGGAGATCTCGGGTTGCAAAGACTTCAAAAACCACTCTAGACGGTACTCCGGAGGGATTTCGGCTTTAATGAGCCTTTTTCTCCGTCTCCATTCCTGAATGTGATCAGAAATGTGGGTTGCCTTATCCTGACAAAAGGTAGCCAGAAGTTCAGTTCCGGCATCATAGCGGACAGGCAACTGGAAGTGATTTAAGAAGATATTGGCTAAGTCTGCGAACGATGTAAAGCTGCCCCCTGGCAACTCTATATACCATTTAGCCGCATTACCAGTCAAGGTGCGCTGAAAGAGTCTCAACCTAATCGAATCCTCGATGAGGGAGTTGGATGAGCACCACAAATGGAATGTGGTTACATGATCGCCCGGATCTTCACCACTCTTCCCTTTGAATTTTGGTATATCCGAAGGGAGTTTGGTTGGGACCGGAGGCCAGGCCGGATTGTATCTGATAGGGTCGTTCGTTAGCTTAGTGAGATCTGGCAAGTTTAACGTTGCCAGAAACGGAAGCCTAGGAGGACCTAGGGGATTCCACCCAGACTGGGCAGAACTCCCAAAGTTCTGAAAAGATTGTCCTGGGATTTGGGAGGCACCAGGCTGCCCGAAGTGACCATTAGAACCGGCTGAACCAAAAGGCAAGCCTTGTGGTCCAACAAAATTCGGAGTTTGACCAACTCCTACCGTATAACCTCCATAGCCCGCAAAGTTTCCTCCTAAAGAATGGTAAGGAGTTGATAACCCCTGATATGGGTTCCAAGCCGAAGCAAGGGGAGGAATGCTTTGAAACATGCTAACCGTGGAATACGGCCTACTTCCTTGTTGGCCGATAAATGGATTCGCAGTTCCTGCAGTACTAACCCCAGGGTTATTCCAACCTTGGAAAGGATTGTTGCTTTGTCCTATTGAAGAAAAAGGCATGGATCCTACCGTCGGGTTGGAATGTGGTATATGACAACTTCCGAAAGGAAAACCCTGGAATGAAGCCGATCCGCCCATCATGGATGTAGCGGCACTGAACGGAACCGATGGAATACCCTGTGATTAGGTGCCAAAAAGGAAGGAACCAGTACTAAAAGCATTGGTTTGGGCATTTCCACTCGTGGACGGAATGGAGGTAGACCCAATTAAAGATGTGCTAGCAAAAGATCCGAACAAGGAAGCGGAGGGGATGGAAATGGTTCCTCCCCCTTGCACCGATGTTGGTGTTTGCATAGTCGCAGCACTCGTAGAAGCCATGCTTCCAGTAGTGATCATAAATGGTAAGCGCGTAGCGTAATCTGGACTTGCTGGTCTATGTGACGGAGTCCCAACGTATTGCAATACGTCTGGATAACTAGATGGTAGTGGAGAATTTGGAATCACTAGAGATTCTGAAAGTTCTTCTACCTCTACGTTATTCTCCGCTTGAAAGCGAACTCGAGAAAGGACTGGAGTGTCCCTCTCTTGCTCAGAAGTGCCAGGCCTTGCTTGGCCGCTAATATCCCCGAGAGGAGGATCAATCCCCGATGCGTCAACCGGCGTGGGACGGGCCCCACCGGTAGTATCCCCTCTGCGCCTTCTAGGAGAAGGCTCTAAACTAGGTGGCGAGAGACCACGAAGTCTTCGAGACCGTCTTGGAGACCGGTCAGCCACTTTGAATTTTTTGTTATGATCTAACTAAAGACTCAAAAAATTAAAAGCTAAGCCGACTAGGAGCACAGAGCACACACTATAAAGTTCCTAAAGATACAGCCAGTCAAACAACTTCCAAGTATTTCCGCTCCGGGTGATTAGGACCGGACACCAAAATACGAGAAAGTGAATCAAAGGGCCTTCCGAAGATAGTCTGGGATGATGAGGGCCTAGTCCTATCAGCGAAGGTATCAGAGGAAGTTATGCTGACCTCCTAACAACAGCCTGCGCCGGTGCAAGCCCCCAAGCTTCGCAAGGGTGCCCTCCAGTAGTACTGTCGAGAGTGATACAACGTCGACCTCAGGTGCCACGGGATTCCCCTCTGCAGCCACCTATGCAGATCCCTAGGAGAGGCAACTATGGGTACCAACTCGTCGCAGAAGCCAGGCGGAACAGTCGTGAGGTAAGTTCAGACAAGTAGGAGAGGGGGTATCTCTCTTCCCTGTCTTCACAGACCCTCGTGCTTAACTCCCAGATCCGGAGCTTTCCTGGTCTTCCTAACGCTATTGGATTTACTCTCGTTAATCAGACTCTTATGTTTGACGTTTTATGTGGCCTTGGAGAGTTAACTCTCCACTCGCCTAATCCAAGGCCCTAAAATCCTAGACTTGTTGGTGTAATAACTAAAACAAAACGTTCTAGTGGATTTTAATTAAGCGCTTGATTTTATTAGGCTGTTCTTTAAGTCACAAGGTAATGGAGATGAAACTTGTGGTGTTTTTATGGACGCAAAAGAAATTAATAAAACTTAGCTACATGCACATGCACTTTTGTTTTCGATGAAGAGCAATTTCTATGAGGTTCAGAGGTACTTGTAATATAAACAAATTTTCTTTTTCTTTTCAGACTCCACACTCACAAAAACTAACAAAACTAAATATGCCTAAAAAGAGATGCAAATCCTACCCTAATGCAAGAACTATATGTGGATGCAAGATTCAAAGACTACTCTAAAAACAAAGAAGGAAAGTTGCTGCTTTACCAAATTTTGTCTTGCCACTAAAATGCTTAGATAGAAGATGATGTGTTACCAATCATTTCGTCCAAACAATAAAAACAAGTTCTAAGATAAAAACAAAGCACTTTCACTTCGCAAAAAAGGAAATCAAATGAGAAGCAAGTTTAAGAAAGCGAAACTCAACAACTTTCAAAAGATTTTCTTTCAATCAAACCAAAAAGTCTTTTTCAAAGGAAAGCTCTCAAAAATACTGACACCAATGATTGATAAATGGGCAACCAAACACTTTTGTGAATCGACACCTTTCAAATGATGAAAAATCAACAAAAATAAATGTGTTTGAAATCGCTTTTGACAATCAAAAGCAGCAATGAAAGTCCCAAAAGATCAAAAGACAAGTTTCAAGAAAATGGTAACAAACAACTTTCCCGAAATGAAGGAGCAAATGGTCACAAAAATGATTTCGTTAAGCAAACAAAAGTGTCATCAAAGCAAAAATGGACACAAAGATTGAACCCAATCTTCCTACTCTGCCGAAACAGAGCAATCAAGATTCTTAAACAGAAATCTTGTGTGTCAAAAATCAATGACGCTTGCAATCAACGAAAACAAGACTAATACTCCTTATGACTAGAGAGAGTTCAGAACAAGATGCCCTCTGTCAACAGAGAACTGTTACTGGAAAAGTGACTGCTTGACACTGACCCAAACCACCAGACAATCATTCAGCAAGAAGAAAATTTATAAATCTTGAAATTTATGTAATATACGCGCCTGCAAATAAATGCAGAATGCGTGTACACGCGTCTGTAACTAAGGAAACCTGCGTATACGCGGGTTCACTTAGTGCAACTTGCGTATATACGCTTCTGTAATCCAGGAAAAGAGCGTATCTGAAGTCTTTCAAGAAAAATAAAAAAAACACAGACTGAAAAACTGGAAAAGCTTGGAGTTCAAGAAAAGATCAGACAGTCAGAGCCAACAAACAGAGGGGCTGAGCCTTGATTGGCTTGAAGACTACCCAAACTAGGAACAACAAGAGTGTTGTCCCCAGTGGAGTCGCCAATTCTGGTTGAAGGGAAAGTACCCCTAGGGTCCTTTGGGCTAAGACTCTACCAGACTGAAAATTGCTTATTCAAAGAAACACACACACAGCCATCATTTTTACTTTTAAGCAAATTCTAACGTTAAGGGTACGTACCTAAGGTCCTACGTTCGAGAAGGCCTTTAGGGTCCAAACCCTTCTTGGAGTTCCCTTCTTCTTCCTTCGACCTGCAAGACAAACAAATCAAAGAACACAACAGTACATGTACAGATACTTATGTATAAACCATCTTTATGCTATAAAGTTAGTTATAAAAATCTTTAAGTAACCACTTGCATAAGAATTCAAAACAAGAATCTCATAAGCATAAAGAAAGATTGTTTCGGGAACAAAGACGTGTTTCTTTATATATAAAGGCAAATAAAGTACATATAACGGAAAGATATCACCTGAACACCTTCAGCAGGCTCCAAGCAAAGCTTCCTCCCGGATTCGTTCCAGCCTCAAGCCTCCAACAAGAGCCCCTTCCAAGTCTTACTCAATGATGATATCAAGGATGAATGATCACCAATACACATGGAAACAAGGGTTTCCTATGCAAAATGGGGGAAGTGCAGAAAGCACCAAGGACTTCAGACCTGGTCTAAGGGGAAAATCTCAGCATAATAATCTTGCTCTCCTTTCTCTCTCTCCTTGGCCTTCCCTTTGATGTCTTTTTATACCCTCTCCAAAGTAGTTTTTTAGTTAGGAGTTGGTTGGGAACAGTTGGGCCACAGGCACTAACAGGTGATCCAGCAGGTAAAACCCGCGATCTCCGCCCGAAAAAGAGGAATTTATTATTTTTTTAAGTGTTTTAATAGATACACGCAGGTTGGGTATAACAGACCTGCGTGTACACGCGTTTAACTCAGGGCAATGTCGCGTATAGGGAATAAAACACTGTTTTTTAAATTTTTGGACCAGGTCTGGAAGGAGGGGTTGCCCTAGGCCATAAGTGCAGCATCACAAACCATAAGAGTGAGATTTGGAGCTATAACAGCTGGTAGGCATTGGTTGGCTTCCCTCTTTGTCTCTCCTTGGGCTTCCAAGGACCCCTTCACTGATTTCCTCCTCAAATGGAGAATCAACTTTTTGCCTCTTAGATTTAGGCTGTTGTGTAGATCTGGCAGGTGTGGAATCTTCTCTGTCACATTTTCTTCCTCTTTCCTCACGGGCGGGAGTCTGTAAAATAGGCATTTGGGGTGCCTCGGTTTGCTATGGGGGAGCCTGCTCTTGGTACTGCTCCATTGAAGTAGCAGGCAGCTCTGTAGTCACCTATTCTGTGTCCATTGGCTCTTTGCCCTTTGTTGTACCTGTTGCTGATGAAGATGGAGCTTGGCTGGCTTGTGCAGCTGCAATAGTTGATGTGCCCTCTCCAATTTGTTGTGGCAACTTGAATGTTACCTTCTCACAAGAATCTAAGTCAAGAGTCTTTTCAAGATCTTTAACATTTTGTTCCATAATTTCCTCCTGAGTGAATTCTTCAACTAAAGTGCCTTGTGCCCACGCATCTCGATTAGCATATTGTTCAATGTGTGGGATTTTGCAATGTGTATAGGGTGTCAATTTATATTTGACTCTTCTGGCACTAATAAAGCCAAGTGGTCATAAGGGACCCACCAAAAACTTCTTTTCAACTTAAGTTAATCCTTCAGTATTAGGTCGACATCTTGCCAACCTTCCTTCTGGTTCATGATGAAGGGGCCTAGGTGGTCTTTCAATTTCAGGTGAGCCTTCTTCTTGGTACTGTGAAAATGAGTTAGATCTGAATTGATAAGCTGCCTGTAGCATTCCAAGGCAAACAGCCTCATTGGTACATATCTTGGGAGCCTGTAAGGACAGAGATCACAGCCATAGATTCTGATGACAGTGTGATCCTGGTATAGATACCAATCACCTAATTTGTAGCTCTTAGACAGCTGCAATATCTTCTGCATCTCATTGGATATTCTGGGAGGAGGAGATTTCATTAAGAGGCAGGAGACTGGATAGACAAACTGGTCAATGAACTCACAGTATGAGTAAGGATAATGCTGGACTTGATGGAATACTGATGACCATAGGACAACAGACCTTCTTTCTCCCATTGAGTCAAATTTCTTGATGGGACACTGGAAGCTTTCAGACTGATAATACATGAACAAATGGTAGATGTATGAGGAATACTTGAAGACTCCCTCCCTATCTAGCTTTATGAGCTGGTCATGAATTTTGTTTGTTATGAACTTGGCATAATTATACTTGATAGTAGGAGGCTTCCCTTGGCTGAATGAAGACAACAGAACCAACACTGTCTCATCCACATGTTCACTTGTTTTGAATCCTAACACATAGGATATCATGTCTACTAGTAGCTTGCCAAACTCATTGAAATGGACATACAGGAATGGAGGGGGCTCCTTAGGTTGGCAATCTACTTTCATAAATGTCTTAGCAATTCTCTCAATCTTGGGACTAGGGAGCCAGGAGGCTTCTTCCAACAAGTGCTTCATGGAGAAGGGAAATAGCAGCTCAGTCTGTTTGAGATTTAACATTTGGTTGATGGAGTCAGGAGTGATGTAAAAAAGTATGCTCCCAGATGGAGACTTAACAGTCCTCTGACTTGGCTCATATTTTACAACGCACAGGAGAATAATTTCAGGAAAAATATTGACAAAGGGGAGGAAATAATGTGGCAAATTGGACTCCCATATGCCATATATGTCAGAGTTGTTTATAAAACTGTTTCTTAGCTGGAAATAGGTATGCAAATGATTCTTGACCCCAACTAGGTCTTGAATAAGATAATCTCTGTCAGCTAAGTCCATTGACTCAAGCTTTTTGCTTGTTGGATTCATGGGAGTTATATTTAGAGCTGATGGAGTGGCCATTATGCAATTTTTCAATGCTTGAGCTTGGAAGGAAGATCAATGCAATAGTTGGCTAACAAACTTGGTAGTGATGAGTAGCAAAAGAAACTGGAACTGAATTCAAATGTAACAATAGCTTTGAATGTTTGGCAATATGATGAAAGAGGCAATCTTTGCAGAGTTTTTAGGCCAACTTCCCTTCTCCTTGATGAATTCTCTGGATTAGGGACTGTGGGGAGAAATGCAGAGGGGAAAAGGATAATTACAGCTTTAGTGGACTGATTTATACAGTGGAATGAGGTGAAATTTAGCAATGCCGAGCTGCTACAAGATTTTGTCTAGAGGTTGAGCTCTAAACGGAGTTTTTGCCGGTGAAATTGCAAACGGGCATGGGTTTACAGGGTTCTATTTGAGGTGAAGGCTTACCAGTGGATTTTGGTAAAGCCTAAGGTGCAGCAGAGTTGTTAATTGAGGAATTTAGCAGGTTTGAAGCATGTAGAATGGAGAAAACTGGGAAGAACAGCGGCAAAGAGGGAAGATTCGGAAAATACCTATTTAAAACGACGCTGAGGGTGGACTAGGTGGTGCAATGGCCTACTATGGAGTCGACTTGCAGGCTGCAATGGCTTGGTTGGTTGAATCCGAGCTTCAGGAGTGAAAACGGTAACAAGAGCGAACCAGAACTTTACAAATGGACCAATAGGAATGAAACAAAATGGTTGTTTGCACGCTTTTTATGCAAAAAATGACATTTTGGCACTTTTGGCGCTTTTTCGGGATGATGTCAGCATGACATCATCGGTGGGTCTCGGGTACGGACGAGTGACATGGCAGTTGATGAGGCAGTGACGTGGCAATGACACGATGGCAGGGCATGGGCACAAAGGAGGTGAGGTGGCGGCAACATGGCAGAGCATCGGCGGAGTGAAGGTGACGTCATGGGAAGACGTGGCGCTGATGTCATACAGGGGGAGGTGGTTTCTGGTTTCTATTGCACCGCTTTTGTGCATAGGCGTTTTTGGCGAAGGAAGACCCAACACAGCCGGGAGGGCGACACGTGGTAGGAGTACGACAGGAAAACCGCCCATCTCCAGAACATTAACCCTCGGCACATCAGGATGGGAAAAGACCCGCCCACCGTAGATCTTGGGCGTGCCAGATCTGACGGCTGAAGGGATAGACAAGGCGGTGAAAGGTTAGGGATGGGGCCCGCGGCGTTATTTTATTATATGTTTTAATACGGCGGGGGGGAAACTTTAATAAAGTGGGTTTCATGGGTTAAGCGGCATGGGTATGGGTTAAATGTTTTATATACGTAACTTTAGGATAATGGCGGAAAATGGATTTTATAGGGTTAGGATTAAAGGGGAATGGCTGTTAGTCTAACCAAGGGTCAAACTAACTCCAGGTTAGGACACGAAAGAGTTAATAGGCCCCAGATGGACTACTATTTCCTGGACTTAGGAAATATGGCTATAATGCCAAGGGGAGGGGCTATTTAATATTTTTTGGGATTTTATATAGTTTTAGTAGTAAATAGGGATGGGGAAGTAGTTAGGGAGCTACATAGTGAAATTAGGAGTTAATATGACTTGGTGGAGTGGAAATGGAAGGGGAACAATGATAAGTCTATGAAGTGATGATAGACATAGGAATTGCATATAAAGTGGAAAAAATGACTTTTGCACAAGAAATGTGGCTTCTTTTCTTTGATGAAAGCCAACATTTTGACTTGATATTTTACAAAGATGAGGTAAAACTAGGACTTGTTGGGCAGATCCCAAGGTCCTTTAGGGGGATGTTAATAAGAGATTTTTAGGGGGAGTGAGGGGGAGTTAGACATGCTTCCAAACTTTGCCATCAAAACATAGCATTGGTACTTCTGCCTCTAATGAGATGAGCTTTCTTTCTCAAAGCCAAAACTGAAGATGATCTTGTTTCTGCAACCCCAGGCTACCTACCCAGCCTAATACACCTAGCATTTTTTGTTACTTCAGGAAGGGTGCAATTAGACTTTTAAACCCTGATTGCTTTTTTCTTTTCAACTGCCCTCCTATCTAAAAACTACCCTTAATGCTTCCAAGGGCCCAGATTAGATAGTTGGGCACCTTCATTCTCTACCTAGCTACTAATCTGCCAAGCTTAAACTATTTGGACATATTTTCTTTCTCTATTCTACAACAACAATTTAAACATGGCATGATCCAGATTGAATTTTTTGATCACCCATCAATATGAAGAATAGTATATACAATATTTACACATGTGTTTGCACACAAAAATATGGAACCTTTGCAGCATCAAAGCTGAACATATTTGGAACTTCCCCTATCAATCATGAAACATGAAACCTATTGGTATAGGAGGCTAACAGTGGCTCCACTTGGGGATGGTTTTTCCTTGTGAAAGGCCAAGAACAGCATGTCAGACTGCCTTGATCTTCAATTGTTGCTGAAAACTGAAACTCTCCTCTGCTTTTGATACCATTAACTGAAAATTTGCAAGGTAAAACAAAAATCTGAAATGGTGCATTTGATTTGATCCTTTGTCCAAAATTTTTTGTTCTAGATCCTTATCTAACTGCTGAAACAATCTGCTGAAAATACAACAACTAATGTACAAAACAATACTGAGTTATATACATGGAGAGGAATCAAAATAGTGCTTTAGCATTCGGCCATTTACAGGGCCCTCCTCAGCTTCAGTGCCATCTAGATTCTTTAGAAAATATGTGTTATTTACTTGCACTGCTTGAATAAAAAAGGGTCCTCTCCAAAGGAAATCAAACTTGCCATGTTTTCCTTTGTCTTCTCTTCTTGAATCCCATTTAAGAACTTTATTGCCTATGAAGAAATCTTCTGCTTTGGTTCTTTTGTCAAACATTTTCTTGAGCTTTTCTTGCAAAATCTGAACTCTGTTATATACTTGCTCTCTGGTCTGCTGTAGATAGATAGTTTGATTGATTCTTCTTTGGATATCATTGGGCTCAGCCTAAATCTCTTGCAGCAACTTGATAACAGGGATTCCCAAATATGAAGTGAACTTGGCCTCCATTCCATAAACTAACTCATATGGGCTTGTCTCAATGGATCTCTTAGTTGTCAATCTGTCTGCCCATAAGGCATTTACAAGCTTTTTGTGCCAATTTTTCTTGTTTTCCTCTAAGATTTTCTTGATGATGTTAATGAGGCTCTTATTGGATGATTCAACTAGGCCATTACCTTGAGGGTAGTAGGTTGTGGAGTGACCTAAGGTGATGTGAAATTTATGGCAAAAATGATCATTTTCTTGGATTTAAAGGCAGCAGCATTGTCTGTAATGATTTTTTCAGGGAAGCCAAACCTGGATAAGATATTGGTTTCAAGGAATTGAATAATGGTGGAGTCATTTGCCTGTCTACATGGAATGGCCTCAATCCACTTGGTAAAGTAATCTGTAGCCGTTAAAATCCACTTATGCTGGCCTGAAGAAGAGGGATGGATTTCTCCAATGAAGTCAAGACCCCATTGTTGAAAAGGCTTTTCGGTTGAAATAGGCTTAAAGGCAAGGGCAACAGCTTTCTTTTGCCCTCAAAGATTTTGCATTTGTGGCATGAGACAACAAATTTTTTGACATCTGCAAAGAGGGAAGGCCAATAGTAACCAGCCCTTAATATCTTGTCAACAGTGGATTTCCAATATAAATGTCCTCCACAGTCTCCTGCATGAAACTCTTTCATGACCCTGTCAGTTTCATTCATAGTTAAACAATTAAGCAATATGCCTTCATGATTTTTCCAAAGCAAGGCACCATCCAAGACACAAAATTTTGAAGCTTTCATCTTTAAAAATCTCTTTTTGGTCTTGGACAATCCTGGGGGAGCACACAGGTTTAACAATATATAAAAAATATCAGCATACCAAGGGGATTGTAAAAAGGCTTGACTGATTTGTGGAGTTGCCAGCTCATGTTCATTGTCTAGTTCATTAATGTCTAAGATTTGAAAATTTGTTTCGGACATCAGTTTGGCTAAACCTTGTCCCTTTATCAGCTTGGTGGGTTTTATCTCAATGTCATATTCAAGAATGCTGGCAATCCACTTGCCTCTTTTGCCTTTTATCCCTTCTTGGGTTAATATTTCTTTTACAACAGAGTTTGGGACACAAGCAATCACATGGGAGTACAAAATATAAACTCTGAAGTCTTTGATGGCCTTAACAAGGGCATAGGCTTGCTTTTCCATGATTTGGTATTTCAAGGGCGCATCTCTAAGGGCTCTGCTGAAAAAGGCAATTGGTTTTTCATTTCCTTGTGTTAGAAAATTATATATTACGGAGCAATGGAACACATAAAATATTGCAGAAATATAAACACAGAAAACGCACAAAACAAGAAAGACACAGATATACGTGGTTCACCCAGTTTGGGCTACGTCCACCCCGAACAGCCAGTCCTTCCTTTCTATTATCCAACAAAATGAAGAGATACAACCTACAGCAAAACCGTTGTAATATCCTCTGTTTTCTCTCACAGTCTCACCTCTATATTTCTCGCTCACCGAATACACATCTATATCACAGCCTCAAATACAATGCCCTCATATAAAGAGAGGGGTTTCCTTCTAGGGCAAAAAACCCTAAACTAAACATAAGTTCTACCGTCAGATCATCCGCCTAATGAACGGCCCAGATTGACTAGAAATTACTATACTTTTACAAGGCAATTTTACAGCTATTTTTAGCTTCGGGGGCGCTGCCCCCAAAACCCCCCGCCAGGGGGGGGCTCCCAATGGCAGCGATTATTTTACGGGCGGCGTTGCCGCCCCATTTTGAACTGGGGTCCAATATGCCGGTACTATAGAAGATAATCAGGCTCCACACCCAACAATCTCCCACTTGGAGACTAATTGTAGCAACTCCACCGCTGCTCCATTTGCTGGACAATGACTCCTCTTTGGACCTGGCTGTTTCTCATCTTCATCATCATCCTTGAAGACCAACTGAAACTGAGCATATTCTCAGTTTCTCCATGGTTACAACTTTTGTTAGCATATCTGCAGGGTTCTGGCTAGTGTGTATCTTTTCCAGCTTCAACTCTCCATCTTCCAACACTGATCGTATGAAATGGTACTTGAGCTGTATGTGTTTTGTCCTGGAATGAAATGCTGAGTTCTTTGCAAGATGAATGGCACTTTGACTATCACTGTATAACGTGCCCATATCATGCTCCTTACCCAATTCACCCATAAACCTTTGTAACCAAATCATTTCTTTACTAGCCTCTGTAGCAGCAACATACTCTGCTTCTGTTGTTGGGAGTGCAACAACACTTTGGATTTTTGAAACCCAACTGACAACTGTTCCTCTGACAGTAAATACATATCCTGTAGTGCTCCTCCTATTATCTCTGTCACCTGCCATATCTGCATCAACATATCCTTGTAGGGATATGTTTGAACCACCAAAGCATAATGCCTGATTTGTGGTACCTCTCAAATATCTGAGAATCCATTTCACTGCCATCCAATGTTCCTTTCCTGGATTGTTCATGTACCTGCTTACAACTCCCACTGCATGTGCAATATCAGGCCTTGTGCAGACCATTGCATACATTAAACTTCCAACTACTGATGCATATGGAACTTTAGACATATAATCCATGTCTTCTTGGGTCTTTGGGCACATTTCTTTGCTAAGTTTGAAATGGCTAGCAAAAGGTGTACTAACTGGTTTTGCATTTTGCATGTTAAATCTTTTCAACACCTTTTGTATGTACTCATTCTGAGACAATGTTAATTTTCTATTTTTCCTGTCTCTAGTTATTCTCATACCAAGGATTTGCTTTGCAGCACCCAAATCCTTCATTGCAAATGAATTTGCCAATTTTCTTTTGAGCACATTTATTTCCTGCATGTTAGATCCTGCAACAAGCATGTCATCTACATATAATAACAATATAATATAGCTGCCATCATTTTGCTTTTTCAGATAAACACAATGATCAGAGTGACATCTAGTATAACCTTGTTCAGACATAAACTTGTCAAATTTTAGATACCACTGCCTTGGAGCCTGTTTTAAACCATACAAGCTCTTCTTCAACCTGCACACAAGTTTCTCCTTCCCTTTCACCTCATATCCTTGTGGCTGCTGCATATATATCTCTTCCTCCAAATCCCCATGGAGAAAGGCTGTCTTTACATCTAACTGCTCAAGATGCAAATCTTCAGCTGCTACAAGACTTAAAATAGTTCTGATTGAAGTCATTTTAACAACAGGAGAAAATATTTCATCAAAATCAATACCTTTCTTCTGTGCAAACCCCTTCACCACAAGTCTAGCTTTATACCTTTGCTTTCCTCCATCTTCTTCCTTCAGCCTGTAAACCCATTTATTCTTCAATGTAGTTTTTCTTGCAGGCAACCTGACTAAATCCCAAGTCTGGTTATGCATTAAGGAGTCCATCTCTTCTTCCATGGCTACCTCCCACTTCTTCTTGCTTTCAACCTGCATTGCTTCTTCATAACATTCAGGTTCACCGGAATCAGTCAACAATAAATAATATAATGAAGGAGAGTATCATTCAGGAGGTCTACTTGTCCTGGTAGATCTTCTAACACCACTTTCAGTTGTTTGGGGTGCCTGTTGTTGTTGTGATGGTTGCTGTTGTTGTGGTTGTTGATTATTATTATTTTCAGGCACCTTTACTTTTTCAGTAATTTCATCAAGAACTGTGTATTCCTTGTTTTCTTTTTCTTGTTTCTTTTCCTGCAACTGATTCTTATACAAGACCTTTTCATTGAATATTACATCTCTGCTCCTAATGATTTTGTGATTTTCGTAATCATATAAGCGATAACCAAAATCATTAACACCATATCCAATAAAGGTACATTTCTTTGACTTTGCCTCAAGCTTTGTTCTATTTTCTTTATCAATATG